>OZ007581.1:20245946-20590946 GCA_963931925.1 Onchidella celtica | reverse complement strand
TTCTCAGAAACTTTCTATTGTATTTACAAGATTGTACCTGAAATTTGCAAAGGTCATATTTCACACTGAACCTAATGAAACTGATGCTTTATTATTTCCTGATTCAGAGTTTACTTCTTTTGCACTTTGTAAAAAATAATAGGTACATCGAATTTTTAAGAAACCAATCCTGCAGTACTATATTACTAAACTGAGCAAAACATTAAACTGTGTAAATTCATCTTGAACAGGAAACGATTTGTGTATAAACAGTGAAAAATAAATGTTAAAGTGCACATACACTGAACGCTTTAAATATAACTGTTTCGCACAGTTTAGACACAAAGACGCATGATAGTAATAAAAGTGATCGATACTCTTCTCAGACATTTTGAAGACGGAATGAGAGGAATCACTTCTCCCAAATCGCCAAACTAGGTCATGGCGACAAAAGAATTGGATCTATTTGCTATGGTTTCTTCATGTTTTTGGGTTGACTGAAACTACTGTTTTGAGCCGTTTGTGAGCTTTTTCTTCCAATGGGAACGTACAAATGGGCATTGTGTACCGCCGCAGTCTTCTTTCGCTTATGTTAAGCCCGCGATTACACCAGAGATCCGCCTCCGTTAACTTTCGTACCACTCCGTGAGTGAGGGATACGAAAGTCAAGGAAGCAGATCTCTGGTGTAAACACGGGGTAACACTAACGGTTTCGTGGAGCCCATCGGGTCTCGCAGCAGTCCAAATCAACCAATAGTGATTTCTCTTTAGATACATATTATACACTTTCTGAAAAAAGCAAAAAACAAGGTTGAGTTGCGAGGCATTTTCCGCAAACTGCTCTAGGTCTTGACGTAAAGAAACGACTTTTATGAATGATCGAATTCAGTTCACACTAGGTTCAAGTAAAAAAAAAAGAAAAAAAGTTTAATTTACACTTGGTTTGATTTTTTTTTTTTCGTATTCTAATTATCTCTGGGAGTGCATGATTGCTGTCAATGTTTTAGGCCGCCAAGCCATAAGACTGTGACGTATATTTTTATCATTGCTCACCACTATGAGCTTTCCACAAATAATGCGGATCATAGGAGAGTGAATCAAAATGGGTGCCAGATCATGGAGTTCGTAAAGTACATTCCAAGTATGGAAGTGCTTCTCTTTTTTTGTCTTTCTGAGCTGATTACATCAGCGGTTCTCATAGTTATTTCCACCGAAGCCCATAGTTCCACAAGCCTTGTGTCACGGTTCCATAAAGGTCCCACAAGACTTGTGTCAGGTTTCCGCAAAGGTTCCGCAAACCTTGTGTCAGGGGTTCCCCAAAAGTTGCACAAATTTTGTGTCATGGTTCTGTAAAGGTTCCACAAACCTTGTGTTCAGGAAAGGTTCCACCAATCTTGTGTCAGGGTTCGGGAAAAAGTTCCACCAACCTTGTATCAGAGTCCCGGAAGGTTCCACTAAAAAAATTGTGTCAGGGTTCAACTTAAGGGTCCACAAACCTTGTGTCAGGGTTCTGGAAAGGTGCCACAACCTTGTGTCAGGGTTCCACATAGATTCCACAAACCTTGTGTCAGGGTTCTGGAAAGGTGCCACCAACCTTGTGTCAGGGTTCCACATAGATTCCACAAACCTTATGTCAGGGTTCAGGAAAGGTTCCACCAACCTTGTGCGAGGACTCAGGAAAGGCTCCACCAACCTTGTGTCAGGGTTCCGCAAACCTTTTGTCAGCGTTCACGAAAGATTTCACGCCTTATGTTAGGAGTCCGGGAAGGTTCCACCAATCTTGTCCCAGGTTTCTGCAAAGATTTCACAAGCCTTGTGTCAGGGTTCTGGATAGGTTCCATCAACCCTGTGTCAGGGTTTCGGAAGGTTTCCACCAACCTTGTGTCAGGGTTTCGGAAAGGTTTCACAAACTGTCGAGTCGGGGTTTTGGAAAGGTTCCACCAATCTTGTGTTAGAGTTCAAGAAAGGTTTCACAAGCCTTGTGTCATGGTTCCGGAAAGGTTTCACAACCTTGTGTCGGGTTCTGGAAAGGTTCCATGAAATTTCTGGACATTTCAGAGAAGCCCAGAAACGGAGGGACCGGTACTGCTCACGGGCATTCCCTGAAACCTTTTGACACCAGGTTTCTGGAAATCGCAGCATCATGAAACAGGTTCCATTACTCCAAAAAGTCTGAGAAACGCTGGGTTATATTATCTATTATTCACTCCACTCTTTGAACAAGATCACATGTTTGCTATCATCTGTTTTCAGTTCTGCTCTATCTCAATAATTCTTTGTAATCTCTGTTCCCTTTGATATTTCGCTCATGCTCACAGTTATGTAATCAGAGATAAATGTGTATGGTGTGTATATTATTAAATCACTTACTTTGCACGTTCGAGGTGAGCCTAAAAAACTGTGTTACTGATGAAAGAGCATACTTATATTGTTTTTTATAACTATACCTATCTATCTGTCCATCCATCCATCCGGCCAGCCAGCCAGCCAACCATCCATACACCCATCATTCTATCCATTATTTGTCCGTCTATCCATCAGTCTGCATGACATAAACTAGAAAGACATGTCGTGAATGGAAAATATCAAGGTTCTGTCTGCCATATAATTGGAAGAGAATGATTAGAATGTTGCAGAAAGCCCTGTTATTCTCGGGTAACGCATTGCAAGTTCAACAAAATCCCTCTTCTCTAATTCTCTCTATCGATTTTTTCTTTCGATTTTCTTGTCAATTTTTTCCTTTCGTTCGCTTTCTTTCTTTTTTGTTTGTTAGGATGTCCTTGCGATTTTCCGTCTTCTGCACGTGTCTGGTCTGTGCCGTCTTTTTCATTTTTTTCTTAGTTTTTTGCATTCGTTAACTTTATATATATATGTGTGTGTATGTATATATATATACATATATGTGGAGGGAGTGAATCACTGTGGTGCAATATGGCCATTTATTTTGCTCAACGCGACATAATGCCGGATTAAGGCATGAGCTTTAAGGGGCTGCAGTGTTGGGGCCTGTGCCAGCTGAGGACCTCCGGACATTAAAATTATTGAGATCAAAACCTTATTTCAATTTCTATTGCAGACGTTCCCCTGAGAACAAATAGTATTGAAAATGTTGGTAGGCGTTATAAACAAATATGATAAGAACAAATAATTAAGGTCTGATAATACAAGCTATATATTTAATTACGGTATGTATTTTATCATGTATTCATCATTTTTTATAACTATCACTGGAGGCCTCACAGTATCTGTAGCCCAAAGGCCTGCAGAATCGTAAACCAGCCCTGATGCTACAGCCCGAACAACAGTTTCAAAAATTATGAAATTAGGCGTCAAAAAAAAAATAAAATCTAACCCAATCGCTTTTGTATCGAACTTCATCCACTGAAGTTTCGGGCAATCTTCCTAAAAAATTGTTATGTCTTTAAAAACACAAGGAACTTTTTTAAATAAAAAAAAAATTGATAACCCCAATCCAAAGGAGACTGTATACAACATGCAGTCAACTTGAAAATTAATTAAGATTTGTTTGGGGAGGGGGAGTGGGAATAACGGGGATAGAAAAGGAGAGATTGGGGCAAGAGAGCTGGAGAGTGGGAGAAAAAACCGACCTAAACAAGACAATAATTCAAAAATGAACTTACAAGAATCGAAAATTGTGCAGATCTGATATGAATTTATAGGTGATCGGGTGAACTTATTCAAGCCAGTGTTACCCTTTGAATTTCACTTTTCTTGGTTCTTTTGGCTAAATGGAATGATACTTTTAGCCGGATTCTGCAGTCATGAACCGTATGTATTCGACCTAAACAATTTCCACTTGAATACGTGCCTCCGTCTAAATTTAGTAGAACAGTCGAAAGTGAAATGAACCGTTCACAATTTCTGACGCTTGAATGAATCTACAGCGGAAGCATCATGACGACCACGCTCAGCAGAGATGTAGGCTATAATGCGCAGGCAATGAACTTGTTGATAAGCTAAAATTTTTCAAGAAGAAAAGGGACTGCCATGCTGCAATTTCGCAACTTTTCTCTCTTAATAAGACAGATCGTCTACATTGCGACAGTTTCAGGAATAAAAAAATTCTAGAGGGTACAAAAATAACAACAAAACAACAACAACAAACCAAACATTTTCTGATTGATTCTTGTGCGGACCTTGTTCCCAAATCTGCCGTAACCATTGTTGCATGCTGGCTGTAGCTTTGGCAAGAAAAAACACATAAGAACAGCACGCTACACACTGTTCTTTTCTATCGATCTCTGTACTGATGCTTGAGCCACGAGAGCTTTCAGTAATCATTGTAGGTAATAAATTATATAGGGCAAAATGAGTGTTTTATATGATCTGCGAGCAAACAAAGCCACAGACAGACAGACAGACAGACAGACAGACAGACGGACGGACGGACGGACGGAGGGAGGGGGAGGGAGGGATGGCTGGATGGACAGAGAGAGCTGTTGTCAGGGGAGCTGAAATAACAGAAGGTCAATGGCTAATATAGAATTGATTCTATCCAGTGTAACACTAAATTGTGACCTTTGATATTAAAACTTAACATTTCCCCCGGGCAAAATGCGGTACATTACATAAAAACCGGCCAGTTGGCAAAGATCTAGACTGTTAACATTTAGATCTACATTTAGTTAGACTGTGACAACACAGCGGGAAAAGCCACAAAAACTGCGCAGTTTCACAACCGTCTAGGAGTCTCACTCCTATCCCCCCCCCCCCAAAGAAGAAGAAGAAGAAGAAGAAGAAAAAAACTATTCCTAATCCACTGCCAGATGAGAGTCTACAGACATGAGTAAATAATTTTGCCATTGCACAATGCATACTAGTCCTGGGACGGGTGCTGTTTAAACCTATTTTACTGGAGAATGACAGAAAGAAAAGAAAATGTTTCTATCTCTCTATACACACCGTTTTTCCGTTGAATAGGCATCGGCAATCGCATATTAAAGAATAGACAAACAGAGAGGCGAATGAAGTCGCAGTCTGCACAGTATCTTGGTGAAAATCAAGACCTTAACAACTTCGAATGACTAATTTTAAATTGAATCCATCCCTTGGCTTGCTTCCTGCGAGACACCAGAGGTCGTGACAAAATTTAATTTTTAGGTTCATCGTTTCTTGAACCTTTGAAACACACATTGCTACCATAACAATAGCCATCGATTGTCCGTTTTTGGTTTCGTCATTGATACATTGATACAAATGTACCAGTAAAAAGTAATGTGAATCGGCAATGAAACATCTTTGGTCGTGATGTTTTGTAAGAATTCGCAAAATGTCAAACGTGAAATTAAATTAACAACAACAACAACAACAACAACAACAACAACAACAACAACAAAACATCTATAGGTTAACTGAAAGTGGCCGCCTTTTCTTTCTTGAAGAACTGAGTGGGAAGTTTATCATACACAATTTGCTCATGATTTGTCCTGAAAGTGTTTGCACGTAACAGTCGACAAGAACCATTTCAGATCAACTAGTGCACTGAATAATACAAAAAGTATTTTCACATTAAATTTTGCTATGGTATGCAATTGCGCCATAAGTGTACAGTCAACAATTAGTTTATGCTTTATATGCTGTATTCTGTTTAACCTACTCTTTTGAACACCTTCTTGTAATATAATGTCGATCAGTTACTGTAACGTATTTGTGTCATGTGACAGAACAATACAAAACGCAACAACGAACACTGATCTTATTGCAGTATTTTACCGTGATTTTATCGCTGTATGGCAGGAAACATCCAGCTCCAGTATGTAATTATAATTATGTTATCGCCAGCAGCAGTGATGTCAGTAATTCTAGCATGCATAGCTACAAAATTTTACACGAAGTTGGAAGATGCCGCTCGTAAAGTAAAAATCTCTCTCCATAATTTACTCCAAGGGATTGAAAGGGGGATCATTTTACGCAAACGCCTGAGAAACTTTCCGTATTAATTCAGGGGAAAGGAGGTGGGTGTCTACGCAGTTGTTACCCATGGGAATTGCTTACGGCTGCGTAACGGAAATTCAGTGGCGGTGAGTAATATATCTAAATCCATGTCAAGAATTGGGAATTCTACAGTTCCAGGCCCATATCATAACTACCGGTATAAACATTTTTATTATTGACACCATGGCTGCGATTGTCGTGAAATCAGTCTTTACTGAGATCAGTTTCAACATAGGGAAACCCTTCGTCTTCTCCTTCTTTAAAACGTCATTGATTTAACAGCCTCTCAGAACATAATAAATGTATCATATAATTTAGCCTTCAAACGTTTCTGTGCCCAAACAACAGTAAAAGCCCTTCTAAATCCATAGCATAACTTAACAATGGATGTAAAGTGCTTAAGGAGTGAAGACGGATATCAAGATGTCTGGGCAGCTGTACTCCGTGAAGAAGGGCACTCTTCCCTCAAACACCCATACGGTGTTGCACTAACAAATGCAGTGCGTAAATGGACCCTCTAGAGCCCGAAGTGCCATATGTTAAACACTTACGATTTACAAATATTATGAGGTTTTTTTTTTTAAAACAAGGAACAAAACCTTGCAATACTAAATAATTTATTGTTTATGTCAAAATTATTATTATTTTCTACGTGGGTATTGGCGTTTGAAAAACAATACAGAGCTAAATCCCCAATAACGATCTATTTGAGGCATATTATAAAATTTGCTTGCATTCCACACCTGAGGCCTAGAGGGTTAATACTGGCCATGGTCCCCCATTCTTCAGCATTCTTCTTTTCCCCTGTACTGGATAAAAAGGCAGCGATTTCAAAAGATCCTCTCAGAACCTCTCAGAAAACTACTGACGTTGATATTATCTTTCAACGGGTGTCATCTTCTCGTTTCCATCGATGCCTTAACAATTAAGACGCTATGACAAAACCTCCACTTTGTACCTTTGTCTCTTCAGGCAGGCAAAAAAACAACAACAACAAACACACAAAACGCATTTACGGTTCTTTAGAAGTCGTGTACAGACAAGACAGTGCTGTGGATGACAAATAAACATAAATGCCACGGAACTGATTGCAAATTTGTACAGTATCTAAATTTTTGCGAAAACAGCTCTGTTTTTCACATGATGAATAGAGTTTCGCACTAATCAGTGATGTTTACCATAATTATTTATTGAGCGGAAATTAATATAATACATGTTCATAATAGCCTGCGCAATTCATTACGTGGCGGTATCAAAATAATCACTCTTGTGTTGACTGTCTCGATGTTCCATTATTGTCGTTGTTTTCCAATCATTGTTAGCTGGTGTAGTGCCCTGGCTAGAACACTGATCTGTGAAAAATGAATTACAGTAGATTACATGGCACGATACACAGCTTGGCATTGGTGAAAAAAATAACAGGCTGTTTTTTTTGCAGTTTTTACCTAGGCATTGGCGTATGGTGCAATTTGGAGAGTGAGAGAGAGAGAGAGAGAGAGAGAGAGAGAGAGAGAGAGAGAGAGAGAGAGAGACAGGCCGACAGACAGACAGATAGTGAGACAGACAGACAGATGGACAGATAGGCAGATAGACAGATAGATAGATAGATCGATAGAGATGTAACTTTTAACCCAAAGCAATATGACAAGAAATTTTATGGTTGAATCAAAGGTTTTCAACAAAATGACACATAACCGATAAAAAAAAAAAATCAGCTACCCCGATAAAAGTGTTTTTTTTTTTTCCATCCCCTCTGACCTCACTATAAATCCGTGTTCACTGTGTAACATTTCAACAAATAATTAATAAAATTATAAGATTTCTTCGTTTCCCTTGTGTCATCGATCGCACTGAAAGAAACCAAACATAATTATTTCCGTCATGTCGTGCAGGGAAACTTGAAGAGTCTCTTTGAATTCCCGGAGACGGTACTGTGTTTCGGTTTTTACAAATTTCAACCCAGAAACTGGGAAGAAAATATCCAGAAAATCAGTGGAACAACGAT
This sequence comes from Onchidella celtica, assembly GCA_963931925.1. NCBI lineage: Eukaryota > Metazoa > Mollusca > Gastropoda > Systellommatophora > Onchidiidae > Onchidella > Onchidella celtica. The sequence continues at coordinate 20,583,007 of OZ007581.1, read as the reverse complement.
ACAGACAGTTGAAGAGACGAATAAATCATGTAGTACTGTAAATCCAGACCTGTTAACTCAATGATCACAAGGGGCACAGAACCTTTGCAGTATGAGGGAAAACTGATTTACTTCGTTGAGCCGTAATTTTGTAAAAAAAATAATATTAGCTGACACTTTTATGCAATAATAATAGAATATTATATAGTTTACCGGGATTTTTGAATTCCTATTATTGACTCCAAATTCGGTTTCAACGACAACAACAAAAGAAGTAGCAGCAGCAACAAAAGCGAAACAACAACAGCAATAGGCACAATTAAATAACAACTAAAACATCAACAGTTGCAACAACAAAATCTTCTGAAGTTCTTAATAACAAGAAAACAACCTCTCTTGCTTTCAGAGTTTTGGTGGAGGCACCAATAATTCTCTGATTCAACTGATAGAAAATAAGGGTTTTCCATAGCAAATTGTGCGCTATTGTGATTAATTCAGTACCGATTAAATCAAAGTAGCTGAAGAGACGTAAGAAATTATTTTTAAAAGATTAAAGAATCTCAATTTATTTGCAGTCATGGAATGCCTTGCCAAGCACATAACAACAACAACAACAGCAGCAGCAGCAACAGCAATAACAACAACAGCAAAACCACAAAACAACAACAACAAGAACAGCAGCAGCAGCAACAACAACAACAACAACAACAACAGCAGCAGCAGCAACAGCAATAACAACAACAGCAAAACCACAAAACAACAACAATATCAAGAACAGCAACAGCAGCAACAACAACAACAGCAGCAGCAGCAGCAACAGCAATAACAACAACAGCAAAACCACAAAAAACAACAATATCAAGAACAGCAACAGCAGCAACAACAACAACAGCAGCAGCAGCAGCAACAGCAATAACAACAACAGCAAAACCACAAAACAACAATAACAACAACAACAACAGCAGCAGCAACAGCAATAACAACAACAACAACAACAGCAAACCACAAAACAACAATAACAACAACAACAACAGCAGCAGCAACAGCAATAACAACAACAGCAAAACCACAAAACAACAATAACAACAACAACAACAGCAGCAGCAACAGCAATAACAACAACAGCAAAACCACAAAAAAAACAACAACAACAAGAACAGCAGCAGTAACCAGTAACAATAACAACAGCAGCAACAACAACAACCAACCAACAGAACAAACAAAACAAAATTGCAGTAAAGTGATATCCTCTAGGATCTTGCAATGTTCTTACACCTCCAAGACATTAGGTAATTTACCTCATTAGACTGATGCGTTCCTTGAAATATCCAACACGCCACAAAGTGTACTGCGTCCGTTTTATATCTGTTCGGTCGAAATCCAAATATGCACGAAATACCTGTCACCTTGCTCTGTTTACATGAAGGGCCAATTGCCATTCCCATTACTCAGCCACGAATATATTGCAGGAATCTCAAAAGCCGAAATATGACGCATACGTACACACGTTACTCAGTTGATCAATGGAGTAGCAGAAACGATGTGCTGGCCACGCTGAGTTCTTAATACATGTACACGGCCTGCAAATCCACCCTGACTATCTCTACAGACGACAATTTCAATTTATTTTCAGCATCTCAAGGCTTTGGTCGTCCTGGAGAGTAAGAGAATGCTCTCCAAACTAAATCGCATCTGTGTCAGGCAAAAAGTGAAAGAAGTGAAGGAAATTAAATGGGCGAGGTGAGAAACATTTTTTTTTTCCCTTCCCCGATCAGTTGACAGCTATTTTCGTCCTCCCCCTAATGAAAGGAGCCCATTATTTTCAGTTCTCTGTTCATGGCGTATCTTACTATGGTAAACCATGCCGATCACTTTTCGCAATGATTGGGGCTCAGAATAATGGTCGTTGATACAATCGACCTTCAAAACCGAAGGAAAAATACAGTCTTACTGGGAGACAAAAACAACAACAACAACAACAACAACAAGAATAAAACTAACTTGAACTGTAGATCTATCCAAAAAAAAAATGATACCGCAAGTGAACAAGATTGTAACAAAAGAAACAATGAGGCATGAAAGGAAATAAATTGTATTTATCCTTATCTCCCCATAGCCATCGCTGGGGGGAGTGGGGGGGAGAGTCATGATTGTGTTATTTCCTTGAATGTGGCAGCCACGGAATACCATAGAAAACCATCAATATCGGCACCAGGTTCCAGAAGCAGGGCTATCGATCTCGAGTTTTTATGTGGCTTTTATCTCATGCGGTTCTCCCGATATCCACCTGCCACGCAAGACGCACATTTTATTTATTTAAAGGACAGGCCATCCGATGAAAACGAAAATACTGTCAGTGAAAGAAAAAAAAAATCGGAACAACTGTTTGCCGATCAATAATAATAGTAATAAATTAGATGAATAGACACAACACCAGAGCTGTGGTCATCTTCTTTCTAGAAAATTTGCAAGTCATCATTTTAACATCGTTTCAAGCCTCGACTAGCTTTTAGGGCGTATCAATAGAGCTAATTGGGATAAATAAGAATCAAAACATGCATTAAAAAGTTACAACGAAGGGCCAAGAGATGGAGCGTCTGTTGATAATCAATTTTTAAACTACCATCATACTTATTTTATCAAAAATAACGAAACTCTGGTGCAATTTCCTGTCCAATATCACGGCTAAATGGTAGAATGACCAAAAAAAAAATAAAAATCATGCTTTCCACTTATATTTCAAACTTTTTCCTTTCTATTGCCAGATGGACACACTTTGAGAAGACTCTTCATTTACAAATATCACTCTTATGTTTTCACAAAGTGAATGATCACAATTTGCTCGGTATCACGTTCAATACTGTGAGCTCAGGATAAAGCAACGTTTACCTCTTTACTCGTTATGCACCCCCCCCCCCGCCACTACCCCTTCCCCATACTGCCTCGATTGCTGAGATAGTGGGGATGGACTAGAATGGGTAGTTACGGGGTGTGACGAGGTTCGTAGGCTGATGGTTAGTTGGTCCAGAAGCTGCAAAACACTCTGGCAGGTGATGGATAGTTTTTAGCATACCGTAATGAGGTCGATCCTGCCACACGTTAATGTTAGCTAAACACTTTGCCATACCGGTACCAGTGTTACATTTTGGTCGCGATGTCAGGAAAAATATAGGCCTACTGACCAGAATTCGTTGATTTGTGGACTCTCATTGATTTATTATTTGTTTGGTGACACTGACAGACTGATTAGAACAAAACTAATACTGATGATGAGGATAATGATGATGATAATAAAAATAATGATAATAATACCTCTCTGTATCTATCTATCTATCTATAATCTATCTATCTGTCTGTTTGTCAGTCTGTCGGTCCGTCTGCCCTCCCGCCCGCCCACCCTCCCATTAATCCATCGATCTGTCCATTTATCTGTCTCTCTGTCTGTCTATCTACCTTATCTATCTGTCTAATTATCTATTTATCTGTCTGCCTGTCTGTCTATAGAAGTCCCTCTATCTATACAAGAAGAACGGGAGTGAGGTAGAGAGAGCAAAACAGGAAAGACTTAGGGCGAAGTGAGAGAGAATATGAATGACCCATACACACTCATAGAGGAGTCGACAGATAGGGGGGGGGGGGGTATTTTTTTAATGATTATGTACGAGGGGAGTATAACTAAATCTAGTCGAGGGCCTTCGTGATAAATTATGTGCCGCAGAAACATGACTGTCAAACTATTTTGTTTTTTTCATTTGGTGAATTTTTAAAAGGAAAAGCAGAAATGTGTCCATAATCCCCACAGCCAAAAACTTTATACTGAAGCCTCGGAGAACCGAATCTTCACCACACCCGCAGTTCCCTCCCCCCCCCCCCCCTTGCAGTGATGGCGAACTTGATTTCCGCCTACGCCGAAATAACACGAAGATTCAGATCTATCCCAAATACTAGGGTCCACTAAGATGTTACGAAGTTCCGCCTATGTCAAGAGTCAAGACCAAAGAGATCCATGACTAAGCCCTTTGGCGATGATCAGCGATTTGTGTTGGTGACACTCTAGACTGGCCAAGTGAAACTTCAGCCAAGTGCTGTTGACAGTGAAGACTGCATCGAAAACAAGACTGCTGGGCTGTGATTTCTTTAGGCCTCCCGTCGTTGTAGAGTCAGTCGACTCAGTGTGCCACCTTGTCAGTCACAATCTACAACTACTAATCAACTATAGACTGCCATTCGAGTTCCGATAATTAGGATTTAGGTCACTCCAGATCTTGTCAGCAAATATAGATCTAGACCGAGGCCTGCTGCGTCGGCCGTCGTCGATAGTAGTGTATTCACTTGAAGATGTCAGACGATGCTCGTAAGTGTTTACTTGATCATTCGCATTTTCCCCCTATTTTTTTTTTTTTTTGCACAAAATCTAGATCTAGATCTTGATCAAGATAGATGATCTATAAGATTAGAGATGTCTGTCTAGATCTAGGCCCTAGAGGTAAACCTACTAGAATCTAGATCTAGATGTCTAGATCTAGTAGATCTAGATTTTAGTACTGCTTTAGTTTGTGAGTGATCCGGATTTTTTTTTTTCATCATCCACTTCAAAATCCAGATTAAGTCCAAATTTTAGATCAGTTATTGGAAATCAGATCTGTAGAATATTGTTCTGTAATTCAAAGAGAACAACATTAGTAAAAAAAAGAGTTTCATAACGATGAATGAAGAAGCTTCTAACTTCTATTTCTAAGGCTACCGGTGGCCCCCGTTTGCGGTTAGTTTTCAGGCCTAGGCCTATGTTCTTAGTAAAGACAATTAGAGACTAAAAATTCATACTGATTGGTAGAAGTAAGAACAGCAAATTTCATCCAAATTCAGGCTGCTTATTTAGAAGCCATTGGTCTGTGTGAACTGAACTTCAAAAGTGCATGTTGAGGACTGCATCTGTAGGAAACTATCGTGGTAAAGTTTTTAAGAGAAGCAATAAACCGAATGACTGTCTTTATCAGATGTAGATCTAGATCTAATAGTGAAAATATTTTAGTAGTGTCTGGTGGTCCCACTGCTTTAGTGTGTCATGTTGATGTTTTGGCTGATTCGATACCAATCGATGTCAGATTGCGGGGATATGGATCCCCACAAGGACGCGACTTTAGGAGCGACAGTGCATCTCATGGGCCTGCAGGGGGGGCAGAGCCCACCTGGCCACTCAGCCCCCTATAAGGATGTTTTATAGTAAATGTGTGTCTTGATGATTCTCTTGCTAAGAATTCTGGTTAAGGCAGGGGTCTCAAACTCAATTTACCTAGGGGCCGCTGGAGGCAGAGTCCCGGTGAGGCTGGGCCACATCAGGGATGCCACAAAAAAAGTTGTACAAAAAATCCTCAAACATCATTATTAACAGTTCTAATTTCTTCTGAACATGAATGGAACATTGAATGAAGATCATGAACGGTTCTTCTGAACATGAAGTGTCCTGAACATGAATGGAACAGTGAATGAAGATCAAGAATGACTCTTCTGAAAATGGTTTCTCTTGCAAACTCCTTGCTGCCAGAGACTTGGCAGCGCTTCTTCACACATATCTCACAACCCTCAGAATGTGTTGAAGATGAGCATTGAAGTAAGTCTGGACCTGTACTTAGACTTATTGAAGTTCAAGGTGGAGAAGAACTTTTCGCACAAATACGTGCTCCCAAAAAGGTACATCTTCCACTTGAACATTCAGTAAAGCTCAGGGAAGCTGGGATGCAGATCTCTCAAAAATTGCTCAAGCTTGTCTGATTTTCCTCTCACGTCCTTGAATTTGGCTTTGAGGTCAGAGTTGCATTGCAGGTCAGTGAGCTCCATTTGAAGCACAGGAGGGGCATCTTGCACATCAAAGGTGAAGGGGTCTGCAAAAATTTGAAAAGTGGCTTTGTGCATCTATCTTGAAGTCTGCAAATCTGCGATCAAATTCCTTCTGCAGCTTCAAAATAGCATCAACATATCTTTCACCACTGAATGCTGTGCCTGCATCCATAAGTGCCTTGCATGATGGGAAATGGCACAGGTTTGTCTGAGAGAGCTGGGCTTTCCATAACACAAGTTTTGCTGAGAATGCTCTCACGTCACAAGCAGCACTGACAAGCTGCCCCTGGCCCTGTAACTTCTTGTTCAGTAAATTTAGATCATGCGTGATATCGAGGTCCATTTCCCTCGCAGGCCGCACTAATATTATACTTTTATATCAAGTTGGGGGCCACAAAATATCATCCCGCGGGCCGCGAGCTCGAGACCCCTGTGTTAAGGGCACATGACTTTCAATGGTATTGAATCAGCCAAAGCATCAAGATGGCGGATTATAGTAGCGGGACGACTAAACGGTACTACTAGTGCCAAAAAATGTTATTTAACCCTTAGTTTGCAGAATTTAACCCCCGACTTGTAACACAACCTCGGGGCTGTCAGTGGCTTCAAGCATGCCAAATGTCTCGATTATTGACGAAAAATTGAGTTACGATAGTCTGCCATGTGCCCCTGGTTACGTAGGAACTTTGCAATTTCTTATGTAACAAGAGCTTAATCTCGTGTCAATTACTCAATCACATGGTTTCAAGATTTGACCTCTAGACATAGCTAAGGTGCGAATTGTAATTATTGTACAATATAATATTTATTTTCATCTCATTGTTAGCAGTATAACTACTGAAATGAATTGCATTTTTCAGCTGTCTTATATATATATATTGTTTTGTTATAACTGTGGTAAACTGGTATGGCATTATTTTGTGTTTAGCACATTGTTTGCAATGGAGCAACATATTTTTATTGTAATATTTGTAACATTGAGCCAAAAAGGTTTCAGAAACAGTTCATAAACTTTGTGTTAATGCAAATCCAGCACTGTTTCTAGTTGATAAATAATTAAAACTTCCATGTAAATATATGGAGCATGGACAATTTGAAATTCTTGTGATCAGTCTTTTGGGCCTTTTGATTTCTGTCATTGCCATATGTTGTAAACACAGTGAAGTAGCAAAATATGAATTTCTGTCCAGTGGTCCTGGTGAGTGGGGCCTCAGGTTTTGTGGCCACCCATGTGGTGAAGCTGCTTCAGGAAAAAGGTTATCGAGTCCGTGGAACTGTCCGCAGTGTGAAAGATGAGAAAAAAGTGAAACATTTGCATGACCTGTGTCCAAATGCCAAGCACAAACTGGAGCTTGTAGAAGCAGATCTACTTGATGCTGACTCTTGGAAAGAGTAAGTAGGAGGTTTTGATACAGCCAGTTCAGTATTTTAAACAGTTTTATTGCCATTTCTAGACTTAAAATTAGAGTCAGAATTTCCCAGGAGTAGATAACGAATTTACTGATTTTTTTTTCTTTTCTCCAACTCTTCATGACATACTTTGAACATTTTAAAGCTTAGCTTCTACTTTTATATTTTCATGTCATATTCTTTCCATCTTCTTACTGTGGACCATAAATATTAATATAACATCATGAAATAACTTTCGTATTAATTTTTGGATTTCCATTCCATTGTGCTGCATGTTTATCTTTGTTTTGTTTTTTTCACATCTTAGATTTTGTATGACAGTTCTATTATTCTAAAATATTTGTACTGAGGATAGCTTAAATGTTTACAGGGCAGTGAAAGGATGTACCTACATTCAACACGTAGCCAGTCCATTTCCTATTGCTAACCCAAGACATGAGGATGAAGTCATCAAACCAGCTGTGGAAGGAACACTGAATGTTTTCCGTGCAGCTGCAGAGACTGGAACAGTAAAGAGAATTGTCCTGACAAGTTCAACTATTGCAGTGGCTGGTGAGAAAGAAAACTGAACAGAAAAAAAACAACAAAAAACGTCCAAAGTTCATGATAATGATGTAGCAGTGAGTGTGAGAAAAAAAAATAAACAGATCTTCAAATTGTGAATGAAATAACACGGTAGATTTATACATACAGTACCAAAAAAGTGTGTACACATTTTAGAAAAAAAACAACAACAACACAAGTCTTAGCTTATAGCACAAAATGGGAATTAGCAATTTACAACTGATTACTAAATTGATCTTGAAACTGAGTGAAAAATGGAGAATTTGAAACAATTTGGAACTGTGAAGTTTCAGGGAAACTGCTGATTTTTTATGAAAATTTTCAAAAGCACTTCATTGCTCAAATGAAAAACTGCCAATACTGGATTATTTTTCTGAGTTTTTTAAGAACATTTTGAGGTTTTTTACTGGCACAAACACATATAAAGTGTGCAAATTAAATTTTAATGATGTCACTTCACCACCAAGAACAAAAAAAATGCGTTCGGTGGACAGTTAATGTTTCTGAAATTAATAAAATCAGGAATTTTCATTTTACCTATTACGTCACATGTCAGTCAGCAAAACATATCAAACTTATAGGAGTAGATAGAGCTTCTGTATAAACTAAGCCTTTCAAATCTTATCAATGCAGTCCTGAAATCAAAACGTAGCACACTGTCTGTCACAGGGTCAAGTTTTCCATAGTTTGTATGAAACCTGATTCCACACCCTTGTTGCAAGATGAACTGAAACATTGCTGCAGCCTGGTTTTCCATCCTATGAAATGGTTGCGATAAAATTGCAACAAAACATTTCTCATTTTCTTTTATAGATAACTGATACACTTGCTACATGACAAGGAAGATAAAAAATACCTGATTATATAATAAATGCAGTGATTTTCATATGGCAGTGAAAACATTCAAAGGTTTAAGAAACATTATGACTACATTCTTTTTGTAACAGAAATTTAACTTATAGTTTAAGACTTGTTGCTGCAATATGTTCAGTTTCATTGTGGAATGATTTCTTAATCAAGCAGAGATAACACCATTTTCTGTTTATGAAATTTCATGTGCATTAAAAAAGGGTTACTGCTCCAATGCCAACAGTTTGTTCTACTGAGTATGAAACATGCATGAATAAGAGATTGATGGCATGCATTTCATTGAAGTTGTTATAAAGAAGTCTCTGATGCTGTGTTACTAAACACATAACCTTGAAGCAACTGAAAATATTTGGAAAAAAGAGTGTAGCTGTTGGTATGACAACGACATTGGCAAAAACATGACAGTGAATGGAAACGAACTTAATGAAAGGAAATTTGATTGTCCTTAAAATTTCTAAGCAGTATGTAGTCTTTCTTGGACGTTTGTGATATCTAGCATTGGAAAGAGAGAGAGAGAAAGCACTTTTTGATGGATTTAGCATTTTTCGTCTAGTAACAAGAATTCATTCAAACACTGACGAGCACATATAAAACAGCCTGGAATTAGTTTGAAAGGTGCAGTTGTGTGGTCTGTTGTAGGCATGACTGGAAATTGTTATTGCCAAAGTTGAATGCATTATACATTTTTTTTTTTCTTTTTGCCAAGCACATGAAATTAGGGATCACAGTGGAGGAAAAGGTCATTAATTGTTTAATGCCTTCACTGCTGCATGGTTTTACCTTCAGAATACAAGTAAGCAGAACAGTGCACTCTCACTTTACATTTCGGGAAGTACTATGTGCATCTACAGCACACTGGCACTATAGATTTTGTGGACGTACAGTGCAGTGAAGGGGTTAAAGAGACGAACCAATAAGAGTGACATGGATTTCTTAATTTTCATTCTTCTCAGCTGGTGGTGGCAACACCACCCCTTACTCTGAAAAGGACTGGGCAGACGACAAAGCTCCTGGTGCCTTAGCATACCTCAAGAGTAAAATACGAGCAGAGAGGGCAGCCTGGGATTTTGTGAAAGAACTACCTGGTACTGGAAATGTCTGTAAAACTGTGGTGAATAAAACAAGATTGGATCTGATTTATAGAACACATACTTAATGTGGATTATAAAAGAACTATCACTAATCAGGAACAGTTTCTTTCAGGTAATTTTTTTCTAACATAACTAAACTAATCTCGAAGTCCGTTATTACAGTAGTAGCATGCGAATGAACACAGCCTCTATCATGATTACGGTTTTATCAAATAATGGTATTTTATGATGGAATTGTTATTTCAGTGAATTTCAAAATAAGTAAAGCAGAAAACTAGGCTTGTCAGGAGCATGAGATTTTGTACTGAATTCATTTTATACACTAGTTGAGAAGGAAATAAAGAATGTACATTTTAAACTTGTTTTCTCATATTTATTTTTATATTTGTAGCTGATAAAAAGATTGAACTGGCTGTGGTCAATCCAACCTTGGTGATTGGCCCTCCTTTACATGGCAATGCGGGCTCAAGTACAGATGTAAGGCATTGTTCTTGTTGTATTGTCATGAGCATTTGTGCCATTAATCTTGTAGGCTGATTGTGTGAGATTTAACCAGTTTTTGTCTTGGCCTTAACTATCACGCGCCTGAATATTGTTTACCTATTTATATAAAAGCAAGTTGGAAAGCTTACGCTGAGAACTGCGAGACAGCAACAAAATCGGGAAATATATGCTATTTTCACCTGGATTCCTTTGAAAAAAAATACAGTTTGCAATGGACCAAGAAAATTGTAGGTCCATGTTCCTATTATACTCGGTGGCAGGGCCACATAAGGCCTTTTATAGGCCCTGAACACTTAAAAGATTTTGGTGTCCCCATATACCGACAGTAATACAAAATATAAACAAAAAATGCCCAGGGCATACTTGATGCATTTAGAAATAAAGAGTGAATTCTATACGCCAGCAAATTCTTTGATTTTTTTCTTTTATAGTGGGGGCCCCTTTTTGTGGGCCCTGGTTCAGCTGCACCTTTTGCAGTTTTGCGGGTAAATCGGGCAATGAAAAATTTCTGAAAAACTTTTCTTGATGCCCTAAGCACATGCTTCTTTTGCTTAATGGTTAGCCCTGCTTAGTGGAGACAATTTATTAAGCTGACCCCTTTGATTTTTCTCACAACATTTGGTGTTCTACTTTTCTACCTTTTTCCAGTTTGTAATTCATGAAAAAGAAAGAAAAAATTACTATTTCCGGTGTTGCATTTGTGTAGCGGTCTGCAAAAATTGGGAATGTGTCGGCAACTCAAGAACCGAGATATAGGCTAAAATAGGTGCTGGGGTCACCCGAGGTCAAAATTGAGGTTTTGGCTTTTGGGGGATTCCCGGATATCTTAAAAATATATTTACGAAAGCTTTTGTCCGAAAAACGTCCAGAAATATTTTATTTTGATTTTTTTATAACCTGTGTCACTTTCCAAAATGGACAAAAATGCCAAGAATTGTAAAAAAAATTAGCAATATCAGGTGAGATACTTTGGACTCTTTTTTCTCATGGGTCTATTTTAAGAACCTTTACATGTTACATACCTAATTCCATGTTTTTTTCCCGCTGATTTCAATGGTGGAGAGTGCGCATGAATATCTGCTACCCAAAGCTTCTGCGCATATAATAAATAATATTCAAAGTAGTTCCGTTTGTTCACTCCTGCTTCCTTCGCTTCCAGATTTTCCTTGATTTTTTTCCCCTTAATATTCCTTCCAGTGATCAAATACACCCACATCATAATAAATTTTAATTATTATCTTAATTTAGAATATCAGCAGTTTTGAAGTGGTATAATTCATTTAAAGTTCACATTTTATCAAAAACTGTTGGTGACCTGTGCTACGAGCGTTGTAGTCAAGGTAAACAAGACGGCGGATGCTACAAAAGAGCAAGAAATTGCTAGATCTGAGCAGTCTTGCAGACTTTGGGATGTCTGGATTGGCTTCAGAGGACTTTCTGAGAGATGATTACTTTAATGAGAGGGATGAGGAGAGTGAAGAAAGAGGAAGAGTCAGGTGAAGAACAAGGCGATTTGTATCTAGATCTATCTCAATGCACGGACGTGATTTTCTTATTTTTTGCTTTTTTGTGTTTTGTCACTTTAGATGTCTATATCTCAGCTTCTAGAAATGATAAAAATCAAAACTTTAAAAAGCAGAAGCACCAGAAACACCTCCTCTTACCACACATACCAAACAGTCAAAATCAAAAATTTTGGAGACATTCCCAATTATCGCAGGCCACTACACATATACTAAACTAATAAAGTTGCTCAGAATTTCTGCCAGCTAGGTGCAGTGACAGGTGGTTAAATTTGTATGTTCTTATGTGAACAGTATTCAAGAGTATGGGGGGATATTGTTTTCTTTAACAGTTAGTAATAGATTCAAGTCAAGATGTGGAGGAAAGATATTTTTGCAATCCTGGGCATAAGCAGGACTATTCATTCAGCTTGTGCCATGATGGTAATAAATAGTGGAACTTCGTTAGCACGATAATGGCTTAACACGATCTCCCGTTTAACACACCCTCTTCACGAAAGCCCGTTTCAACATACTAAATTATTTTCCATAACACGCTCGGTTTTTCGTGGTCAACCCGCATAGCACGCTCGGTTCATTTGGACAGTGTTGTCAGTCATCTGTGCTAGCCACTTGCTATGAAAACATTGAAAGCCTGCGATCTCCCATGCAAGCCTAGTGTTACTGTTAGCCCATCCTTCTCATCCCTTCTCGTACCCCAGCGCGCACACTATCACCTAGGCCTCGCGTGGGCTGCAAGCCTAGCGTTAGCCCATCCTTCTCATCCCCTCCCGTACCCTAGCGCGGACACGGGGGCCTGCCTCTTGTTCCCCGTCTTCAACTGCGACGCGCAACGTCAGGCCGGCCTACACACTACACTACAATACAATACACCACTGACCAGTTCTGACCAGTCTTTCTCTATCACCACGCATCGTTCGTTATCACCCGTCTTATTTCACTGCGCACGACGACTCGCTTGCCAAGTTTAAAAAAAACAACAAAAAAACTTCTCAAACTTTAAATTCTAATGGAATGCAAGAAAAAACAAGCTTGTTTCACGCTTGATTTTAAACTGAAGCTCATCGGTGAAGTTGAAAGAGGCGCGCGAACGGTATGGAGAAACGGCGAACATGTTGCACTCGTGGACGAATGCGCTCTGCCCTCACCCTGCCCCCCCCCCTCTTTTTTGCGTGAAGACAACGCAGTACGCATTGACTTGTTTTCGCGAAAAGCGGAGTAGCGGCGGTGGGCACCGGCAAAGATGTCAAACTGCTCGCTCGTTCAGGGAACGTCGATTAAAAATGTTGCGCCATGCTAAGCTGGGCTTGGCTGATACGAGTGTCACTAATGCTAGTGGTAGCAGTAGGAAAGCGAAGGGTGGACGGACTCAGGTGTATGTGGGAAGCGCTAGCGGCGGTGTGAAAAACTTTTTGGTTTATAATAATAATCAGTAGAACTCTCTTAAGAAATACAGTGTGTTTAACACATTTACCCTTTAATAAGTACAGTGTGTACAATAAATGTATGTTTTTTTTATTTTTTTATCACAAATGTATTCCTAAGCCTTTTTCCGAAAATCTGCATGAGATTGTACAAGAAAAATGGTTGACCCCTGATAACACACTCACCCTGATAACACAACCTTTCGAGTTTGGTCCCAACGGTGGGTGTGTTATCAGGGTTCCACTGTATGCAGTATCTGTTACTAGTTATTCTGTGTGTGGTTTTGGAAGGAAAATAAGGACCCAAAGCTTGGCTTTCAATACTGAAAAGAAACCAAACTTTGAAGGACACTTGAATGCCATTGCATAGAAAGCACCAAAATTTAGATATCATTTGTGCTCCATTTTCAGTTTAATTTTAATTGAAAATTTTTAAAAATTTAATTTTGAAATTTGGACTTGAATTTACATATTTTCAATTTGTAGTTCAACTTGAGAAAACATCAAAATTGAGTTTGTCTTCATTGGTACTGAATTATGTTATATTGGCAAATGCCATAACTCTGTTGAAGCTGTGATGTCTTCAGGTAAACCACTGTTATATAATTTTTCCATTTTGGGGGGGGGGGTTAAAATTGCAGTCATTTGTTGTTTATATTATTATATAATTTTTTTGGTCAGGATGTAATAAAAAATGTCATATTTCTGACATTGACAGATAATGAAGCGACTACTGGAGCGTCAGATGCCAGCTGTCCCACGCTTTAATTTTGTGGTAATTGATGTCCGGGACGTGGCTTTGGCTCACTTAAAATGCATGACCATGGATGAAGCTGTGGGTAGGTTTTCAACAACAGTTGTAAAATATTTTTCCAAATGTCATGTCAATGCTGATAGGTTAAATAAATGTCAAATTAAATGGCATTAACCGTTTCAGCAGGTATGTTCACCAGTCTGGATCGGTAAGCCTAAAAGAGCTTGGAAGGATGTCACGTACAGAATTTCATCAATCACATACCGTGAAAAAATTGATATATTGTCCATTATGAGTTTTGTATTGCCATATTGTTTTTGTCACCGGTATTTCCAGCCAGAAATGAAATAATTTAAAAAACCACAAAGAGAAAAAAAAAATTTGAAAAATATTATAAAAGTTGTGTTGTATACATGGGTGAAAGTTGTCCGGAATAATCCGGACCCTCGTTTTTCATTCCTGAAAAAAATATCTTCTCTGCTTTTTAAAAAATTCTGGTGGCCAGTGTGACCCGGGGCAATGTGGTATATATGTAGGCCCTAAAACATTTCATTGAGACAGACACTTTGAAGTCTTGCATGTGATCTCCAAGCATACTACATGTACACAAAGGCATCATGCTAGTAGGGGTACCAAGACACTGCTAGCATTATATGTTTACAAGCCTGTACTCACAGCATTCATGATGCAGGCTTTGAGTGAGGAGTAGGCTTGTGGGATGACCTTGTATAATTCATGTATAATACGAAATTAGGACCGCCTAACTCATCCTTTGAGGTTCACACTAGGTCAGTGGGCATCTGATGACATCATTTACTATTTTTAACTATTCCTGTACTGTTCTTCCTTTCAAAACTAAACTAGGGGACACCGGCCAGCCAGTTACATTGTCATAGGAAAATGTGTATAGACTGTGATGAGACATTTGTTTTGTGACTTTCATTGGAAAGGTTGATAGGACACTTGCATTATAATCATTAACAAAATAATAATAAGAAAAATAAAGGGGTGATATTCTGGGGAGAATAATATGAATTAGATTATGGTCAATATGGCTGGCTGAAGTACAAACTGAGATTGAAAATAAAAAAAGAACCACTGACCTGAGGTAAATGTATTATGCCTATATTTGATTCACAATTTCAGTTTCAGGAATGGACCCCTAGGAAATGTTGGTTTTCAGTTGCTTTCACCTATGGACTTGTATATGACATGGTTGTAGTTGCACTGCACAGGTCAGGAGTGACCAAGCAAAATCCAAATGTTGTAGATCGCATATTAACTCTTTCCCTACCGTACACCGCACACTGTGTCACACACTTCCCTAGCGGCAGCCGGTACAACACAGCCTGCGTTGTGACGTAAAGGTATTCCTTGACCACTGCATTGGAAATTAACGTCCCATGACGTTGTACCTTAAAAATAGCATTCTTGGTTAAGCTTCCTTTGTCCTAGCTGGTCCAGCGATACCATGTATATGTTAATTGTATAGTTTGGACAGCTGTTGTGTAGTAAGGAGATCTTTGTTTACGAATGCACAATACAGTTGGGCATGTAAACCCAGGAGGTGCTTCGTCTAGATGTGGAATGCTGGACAGTAGGGAAAGAGTTAAGAGAGGAACAGGATTGAAAATTTGTCCATCTTCAGCTTTACACATATAGCATAGATTACACTGTTGTATATGATTGGTGGGGCAGGGGCTGGTGGAACTTGGGTAAGGCTAGCCTTTGAGGCTGTAGTTAAGGGGCCACAGTCTGAGTATAAGTAGAGGAAATAATGAGTTGTATTAACTTCTCAGCTGTAGCTTTCTATAGGTAGAATGCGCATATCCGCCATCTTTCATGTAAGGACTGACGCATCACCATGGCGAGTGTGGTATTGATTTCGATTCGTTAGCTAATTTGCGCTGCGAGCACTTCAGGCATCGCGAACCAACCGGTGGCGAGGTAAGAGTAGTTCACTGCAGTAAACAGTGACACGTGTACATGCACATGGGAGAAGTTCGGTCAATTCTTTCACTTCCTTTCCCTTGTTTACATAGATAGTAGGGAATCAGACCAGTTTGGATTCATCCTTTCCACCCCTGTCATAACAATCAACTACAATACAACCAACAGCAATTCAACCGCTTGGACATATCTCGAAGTTACACTCATCAGCTCATCCACCGGCCATCTTGGGTGTCGAAAGAACAAAACAAAAACACTCTATGACGCCATGCGCATTCTACCTATAGATGATACCACTGTCCTTTAACAGCCTTTGAGTTTAGTTTTAAAAACATTCCAACAACCAGCCAACGATATGTGAAGAAGAGGAAAGAAGTAGAAATTGGTTTCCAAGCTGCCAGTCTTTACAGTACCGGTATGTGACTTTCTGTTGCAAAATATTTCAATTTCTAAGACAGCTGGATGTTTTCTTATTGTACTGAATAGTTTTTAGAGATGATGTTTGGTACTGTCACGTGTTTTGAAAGGTTTCAGAATTCCGTGAAAACTGCAGTTTTTGCCATGACAGGTGCAAAAAGATGAATTTGTAGTTGGATAGGATTAACATACTGGTGTGAGTTCATGAAATTAGAGCGTGATCTTTTTTCGCGTGAACTTTTTTTATACATTCAATTCACAGGAAATCGCCACATATTGTGTGCCAAAAGTTTGTGGATGATTGAGGTTGCTGCAATTTTGGATAAAGAATTCAGAAGTCAAGGTAAAGCCTCTTTATTATTGCGGTTGCTAATTCGACTCAGCCACATATTTGATATTGCCCATTGTTTGCAACATTTGACTCATGTCAGATTGTAAACAAGCATCATTAAAAGTGCAATGCCTAGATACCAGGAGGACATCAACATAACTGAAGGTCTTACTTTTGTAAGTGACTGCTCTCCAGTTATGGCATATTTTTTTTGAGCCTATCTGATACCATTTGAGTATTACTTTTCAACCTTTTTTTTGCAATGATGAGATTGTTTATATTTATTCCATGGAAGATATGAACCCGAATGGTGTGTATGGGCACAATTCTGATTCACACAGTGAAAATTCTTGATTTTATTACTGCAAACCTACCAGTAAATGTCTTTTGGCTTATAGAACTTTTCATTCCGATACAGTTAAAACCTCATATATTCAAATGGCTTAATAAACAAAAAGTTATAAAATTTTATAATTTCAAGAAAAATAGCCAGATTTGGAGTTCTGTATTTAAAAACACATTGAGAATGCTGAATGAGTTGTTTAGCGTGAGTTCAAGTGAATAAGTATCTAGTCTGTCGAAACACTTGAAGCCAGTCGGAATTTACATGTGTTTGAAGCGCATTTTCTTCATCTTTCAGGTTACAATGTACCCACGAAACAGTTGCCTGGATGTTTATTGACAGTTATTGGCTGGTTTGACAAGAGTGTGAGGTCTGCAAAAGAGTTTGCCACCAAGGAGATGCTATTGGATACAACAAGGGTGAGGTTCATGCGAAAACTCAGAAAACCTAACTACAGTCAAGCTTGCAAAACTTGAACACACGTAACTCAAAATCACAGATTCCACGAAGATCTCAGTCCTTAACATAGGTCTCAATATTCCTTGAATTTATTTCAGTGGCCATTCCCCAAACTTTGAAATGGACTTGTCGAACCAGTTTTCCTGCTGCGAGCAAGATCCAAGTAGCCAAGAGATTGAAGAAAAAAAAAAGAACTTGATACCAGTGACTTAGCCAAAATCCTTGGTTAGGAATAGCCTAGCGATAGAATGATAGTGCATCTCGTGCCCCACCCCCTCCAAATAGAAAGAGTGATTAACACCCCGGAGACAACCAATTCAGGAGAAAAAGGAACTAAGTGCTGCAGTAGAGACAGTAATAAAGCCCAATAGCTGTTGTTAGGGGGCCGCAGTATTTTTCATAATAATAAAAATGTTCAAGTAAAATAGATTTAAGGTGCTGTTTCTTAGCCTTGTGTACATGCATTATAATCAACTTCTAATCATCAGTGTCACCACGCTGCCATGCTTTGTATATCATCACTTGTTTCTCGCTCTCTCAACTGACCATGGGAAGGGTGGTGTGCGTGCGTATGTGTTTGTGTATGTATGGAAGCTGAGTGAATGACAGAGGTAGTCTAGCATAAAGTGAAACAATATTGTATTAACTCTAATATTTTACCAGAGGAGGAGATTTGGAGGGCAAGAATGAAAGGGACCATAGCATGTATTTCCGCTTCTGTACAATGTGAAATATTGTTTTTCCAATAAGATATTGTATGGGTACATTTGACATGTATTTAATGGAAATAAACAAATTTGATATGTAGGTTACGGGAGATGATACATGTTGCCAGAGCTCTGTATTGTTTTCCTTGAATATACAACAATAATACAACATGATTAATGCTTCGCATATTCCTAGAAATTCGGGAAACTCAAACCAGATGAAGCTACCCTGAAGAACTTGAGTTATCTGTGCTCGACTGTACACAGGACTGGCTGCATGAAGGGGGGTGGTCACTAGACAGAAACATGGAGGTCCACTTAGTAAACTAGCATAACTTAACTTTTATAAAAAAAACTGAGATGTTTGACATGTTCGTAGCCCTTGACAGCCCACTATGGAGGATAAATCTTGAAAACTAAGGGTTAAATAACTAACTTGGCTCTTTTCGTCTTGACAAACGGTCAGCAGGCAAGGGTTAAATAACATTTTTTTTATATGGTAACTTTTAAGTCAGATGAAGAAAGTAAATAAGTTTTTGCTTGTCCTGAAAAATTATAAAAATGGAGTTATGATAGTTTACCACGCAGTCTTTGATATGTGAACATGGTTTTTCTTGCAAAACCATGGTGTGGAAGTGGAATGCCTAAAATTTTTCTGTAGATAACAGTATATGAAGCAGTTTATAGTTCTTAGTAACCACGGCGATGTTAACATGTGTGCAAGGGAGAGATTGGTTGTAAAGAAATTACATGATGCAAATAAATTGAAAATGAAGAAAGTTGTGTACATGAACCCACCAGGTTGTAAAGAGACACATTTGGTTCACAAGGATGGATGTAAAAATGAATATTTTTGGAAAATCTGTAAAAATAAGAAAAACTTGCAGGATTTTAAAAACATCTACCTCCGCTCAAACAGCTTGGATTTGCATGAAATTTTTACAGGTGCGTTCCTTGTTCTGAGAAGTTTTTTTTTGTAGATTTCAAGACATGAAATGGTGGGGAAATATTTATTTGAGTTTGTTTTGTGTCGCTAATTTCGTAGCCTGATCCTTTTCTATGAACGATAGAGTCCATGGCATCAACATTGCATGCCATGGTGTGCTTGGGCACAGTGTGTACTGTTGCATTAGGTCTACTTTCTTTCTTCTGTTACGTAGTAGACCATACCCCTGACCTCATTCTTAATCGCCCATGTTGTTGTTATGGACTAGTGAAGGTGAAGGGAGAGGGACAAAATTTTACTTTTTGTACTGATCTTCCTTTCTGTTGTTTTGGGGGTGCCTTTTGTCTATTGCTGCTCACAAAATGGACTGACAGGCTTTGCCTCAAATTCATATGGCATACATTCAGCATCGCTCAGCATGCAACGGGAGTTCAGTAAGAATTATCTAAAAGCAAACAAACCTAAAGGCACAGGCAAATTGAAACATCCATTATAATTACGTAGAATTGAAATTAATATACAAATTATCCTGGGCAACACCAGGACCTCAGTGACTGGTTTCTTAATTTTTTCATCAAGAATTGGAAATTGAACAAAGAATCAAATGCAGAGCGGTGCGAAATGTTGTTTGTGTCTGCAGTTTTTGTTTTTTATATAAATATACAGTCTGTTCCCATAATACGGCATTTTAGGCTACATGGCCACAGAGACCACAGTAATGTTCCAGTTACTGCATCTTGCTTTTTCTCTGAAAACAGTTCATATATCATTGCATTTGGTTACTTTACTGAAACCAAACAAAAGACCAGATAGCATGGCATTTTGTCATGGTATCCTTCTCTGCGACTGGCCACATGTCTCCAATCACCAATGCAAGATTGTGTTTATTAATTGATATTTTGAGTCATAGATAGTTCTACAATATTTCAAAGTAGAGAAACAGAGGAACAGACTTCGTGAAGATCATGGATGATACCTATTTTATTTACAATAATAATAATACAACAACAATTAAAACGAAACTTGACTGGTGAAACTCTAATAAAGGCTGTTGTTGGGGGACGGTGGCATGTCACACAGTAAGCTGTAGGTGACCAGTGAACACAGTTTGGCTTTGTAATTAGACTAAAGTTCCCACCTATGAACAGCCAACTATAAAACATTTCTTTTTCGAAGGTCAAGTGAGGAACAAAATGAACGCATTATATTTTGTACACAAATGAAATAAGATGAAATAAATGACATAGGGTGTTTATCCACGCAAAATGTTGTGATTATTATTATTGATGTACAGAAATGAATGTAGGAGCTTTTGATGAGTCACACGTCACAGGCTATTTTGAATACAAACAAATGATATTGATCAAGCGTGTTTCTTTGTTTTTGTGTGTTTAGCATGTTTTGCGTGTAAGTAGGCACATAAGTGTACGAGGCTTTTTCAAAAATATGGGTTGGGTTCTTTTTGTCTTTTGTAATTTTCTTTTTTGATGTACTTTTTCAGGCATGAACACATATTTTTATGTTAGAGACAAGTGTGGTTTGATAAAATAATGAATAAGTTCTGTTGACAAGATTTGCGTTTTATTTTTTCATATTTTTAAATTTTGAAAATTGCTCTGTTTGTCATGTCTGCTATTGGGTTTCGTCAAGTTTCCAAGCTGCTCTGTTAGTGCAAACGGTTCTGATTTCAAAAATGCGGTACTTTTTATATTAAATTGCACATCTACGTAGTTGAGAACTGGCAAGTTTGGAATCATTTCCATCCTTACATCAAAATAATAACGACCAAAAATAAAATGTCCATTAATCTTTTGTCGCTGGTGCTACCATATCATATTTTGCTTCATATAATATGAAGAAGTGGGCCTGGGTGGTTTTAGAGGCTGGGGAAGGGGAGGGTTTGGGAGAACATGCACAATGTTTTCTTCTCTGATTGGCATGTTGAAGGATATATTTCTTTAAACAGTTTGTATATTAGTTAATGTGGTTCCTTAAAGTTGTGTGTGTAAGTATGTACGCGCATGCATAATTATGTGTACATCTATATATGTATGCATGTGTGTGTTTTAGTGCGTGTATGTGTCTATATATGGTTTTTCTGTTGTTGTTGTTGTGTTATTTCCATCACAAAATGTGCCAATGTTTTAAACTGTGTGCATGAGAGCGATTCCACAATAATTTCACACCCAAAATGAGTGCAAACTAAACAGCTTGGTTGAACTGGATTCTATGACATTGCAATAGCTTTATACCTCCACACCGCTTTGGCATGTATAAGCAATGTGAGAAGTGATGTTACTTTGTTAGTAACATGTTTCGCGATAACAACTTATGAAAATTTTGAAACGTTTAAAAGTAAACAAATATTCAAAAGTGCAAAGATTATCTCTATCTGTCTCTCCATGTACATTTTTAATTTTGCATCTAGATTTTTCATCCCCTTCAAATGCCATAAGATGTTTGTAGCAAAAAAGCAATATACTTGCTAAGGAAAGGTAGAATCAAGTCTTTAAGAATTATTTCTACTAATTTTTGTGTATGTGTGCATGCTTTTTGTCACTGTCAGAGATCAAGTATTTTCTGGTTCGTTGAGGGCAGAGGTAAACAAAGTTTTAAACTGTAAAACTAAAAGTGTACATCTTTATACATGGCTTGAAATCACATTTCTTTAAGGAAGAACAAGACTGATGCACCGCAGAGATATTTTTATAGAGAAAAGGACTGTTTTTGTGATTTATTTGAAAGTTTTGTTACTGGTGCTACCGTTTGTCACTGGTGTCACCACAATTTAAAGAAAAATGATATAAAATTAAGTTTTAAAGTATGTGACTTGTGTTACAATGCCTAGAGTAATGTATTTGTCTACAGAGTGCATAATGATCAATGGTGAACGTGTGGTTTGCTTTTGAATTGAATCGTTGCATTTTTAGAAATATTTCTTGGAAACCCATTTTTAAAAAAAGAATTTTCAGCATTTATTGCATTAGAACACCAAGAAATTCAATATACTTTTACATTATGACCAGTAACATAAAACCATTATAATAATAGTTCGTCCATCAGGTATGATGATGACCTTAACAACACCAGAGGAATAAAGAACAGAAATTGTTGAGAATTTCAACACATGGACAATAAAGAGAACTAAAGGACACAGAGGACAGAATGGAAAGACTGTTCTTTCATGACTTATGGCTTCTCATGTGACTGATAAGTCCTATTTTTGCCCTGCAGACCCTTCCGCATAAATGACAAGAGTGCTCCGTTGGTTCAGTACCACTGGGCCTTTTCTTGCGCCGTTCTCTTTTTTTGATAGCCTGCTGGACTCTGTCAGCTTCCCATGCTTTGCTGCCTCTGTATTTGTCTACAGAGTGCATAATGATCAATGGTGAACTTGTGGTTTGCTTTTGAATTGAATCGTTGCATGACCAGTAACATAAAACCATTAAGAACCACTAAAAAACATGTACATATTGTTTATTTGCACTTTAATTTTAGTTGCAAAAGTGACATTTTTCCTGGGTGTCATATTTTTATCTCTTAGAAAAAGGAAAAAAGCTCATTAAGCATGGAAAATCTACCAACATATCTGTGAATGTTTAAGCTATCAATAAAAATCGCCTTTGAAGTCAAAAAACAACTTTGATTTTGTCCGAAATCACTGTCCAAAAATTGACTTTTTGGAGGGGAATGCCTCATACACGTGTAACTGGGTTTGATCAATTATTCCCATTATTCATAATGACCTGAGCAACCGTGTAAACTTTTTGTTAGTGACATATGATATGTGCCTTGCTGCACCAGTTGCCAGTCTATATCATGATGTGAAGCATACCAGTTTCAGTTTTGGAGTGAGATGTTCTTAGAATTTCAGTTCATTTTCAGTTTCAGTGACATCTGAGCACCTATAAAATGTAGCTCATCCTCTTCCTTGGGTTGGTATCTCCATTCCACGCTGTGCAACTTTTGTTCCCGTTTGTTACTCATCACCTATTTCAACAAAAATAAGATGCAAATCCATAGGATACCATACACCAAAATGCATGGCTGCTTCTAAGAATAACTTCAAAACAAGCTGTCCTATGGGAGAACAAAGGGGTAGATCTATAAATAAGATAAAAAGCCAGCCTTCAAGTTGTATGGGGTGGAGGGATGGGGGTCAAAAGGTACACGGCGTTAGAATTATATGTTGATAGTTGATAGTTAGGTAGACAGGAAAAGAGTAACGGTATGAAAAACATAATTAGGGCCTAAATAACGAAATGTAAGAAATGTTTAAAGTCGATTTCAAAACAGTAAGCAGCAAATATTGAAAAAGAAATAGAGGTCAAACTGGTTTGAAGACATCGTGACATGACCCCGATGTATCCTACTATCTTATGATAACCACACATTACTACACCATTGCATAGCAAACTAACATAGCCGAGCAGTAAATTCTTTAACTACTTGAAGCATACTTTTTATGTTTTGTTTTGTTTTATGATTGTTGAAAGTATTAGGCACATACCCACACACGACTCAGAGGTAGAATTATTGAAACTTGGGAGATGAGAGTGCACGAGGCCTTTCGTGAAGAGAGTCCCCCCTCGCTGAACTTGTTTGTACTGTCTATCATGTGGTCAAAAAGTGTACATGAGAAAGGGGGTGGGGCTTTGTTCTGGGGACCGTATGTATGCTTTTAAATTTTGGTTTTAAAAAAAAGAAGAATCAAAAGTTTGCTTTTACTTTTATTTATATTTGGCAGGTTTTTCATAAGTGTGGCTTCTGTGTATGAGCCTACGGCCATTAGAATGATGAAAGTTCAAGTCAAGACCTCGATGTTTTAAAAGTTTAAGTGATAGAAATAGAATGAAATTACAGTCAAGAAAGAAAAACCCAACTTTTGTTATACCTGGTTTCTTCTTAGCTTAATGTAAATAATGTGACGCACAGAGAATTATCTAACCATTTAGTATAATTATAAATCTGAATGGTTGGACATGCTGCACCCTGGGATTTTCTCAGTAAGTTTATGTAAAAATTTACTTTCATTTATTTCAGATGAGAGATGTTCTAGGAATTGATCCTATTGATGTCAGCAAATCCTTCATTGACATGGGGTATGCAATGATTGACAATGGGTTTGTCAAGAAAACGCAGCAGTACAGAGGCAGACCTGGTGGCAGCTAGAGATTAAACCTTTGCACAGAGCGAGTTACTTAAGTTAGTTACAAACAAAGTGAATCACTAAATGTCAAAATGTTAAAGAAATTATCAGTGTGGCAAGTTCAATCAGTTAAGTGATTAAAATATTTGTGGGTGTGCCTGAGAAAACCCACATGAAGTCGGCAGAGCTGATTTTGAGAAAAACGGCTTTGAAGTGAAAATATGGGTCCGACACAAACTTCCAATTTGGCTGTTGTTTAGGGGACCGTGGCATGTTACAGGGTAAACTGTAGACGAGCAGTGAACACTACTCACTATGATCTCTATAACATTTTTGTAATTAGACTACGGTCTCCTAACAAGATCCAAAAACTTCCGACTTGGCTGTTGTTTAGGGGACTGTGGCATGAGCAGTGAACACTACTCACTATGATCTCTATAACGGCTTAGTTATTAGACTACGGTCTCCTAACAGCAATCACTCCAATATTACTTGGTCAGTTAGCTATTGCCACTTTTAGGATTAAATGCCATTTTCTCAAAATCTTGTTTTAGGGGGGTCACTGGCTTCAATTTATCAGAAATGTCTGGTCTTTTATTATTATGTACAGAACTCAAAATGTCATGTTGCCGACTTTTTGTTGGTTTTCTCAGGCACACACACATTTGTTAAATAAAAATATCTGTTGGTTAAGGAGGAGAGAGGAGGAGAGAGAGAGATATACAACATCTGCTTATGATAACAACTAAGGAAGAGTCTTGTGTTCATGAAGAAATTAATTTGAGTTATGATATGAAATTTTCAGTTTTCATTGTGTAGGGAAACGCATAGTAACATGTAGGCCTTACATGTGACTTTGGATACTGTGGCAAACAAAGAAAATATAAAGAACTAGAGCTCATTGAAACATCAGGAGCTTGTTTGGCAGCTTAATTTTGATGATCCAAACTGCCACAGGAAACAGGAAGAGCTAATAATGTTTAAAGATCATGTGACAAAAATAAGCAACCAGAATTTTTATTTGTGAATGTCTTTTTCTAGTGGCCAATATAACAGTTTATGAAAGCACTAACCAAAACAGGATGGGGAAATTGGGATTTTTTAAAATATTGAAGTTGTTGTATCTTTACAATGAATGCCCCTTATGCCGTGTTCCTTTTATTAAGTTGTGTGCATGTGCACACATTGTGCAACCAGCTCACAAAGGAAATTAATGTATGCATGAAAGGTTAGTGATGTAACATAATGCAGTAATTAATAAGTTTTGAAGTTATTGAAAATAATCTCGTAGGTAGCTGTTTCTTAAATCGTAACCAAAATACTTTACATTGGAGAGTCCAATCATGCATGTATTATATACAGTTTTATTAGCCATGAGATGCAAGTTGTGCCAAAATTATCTTTAAACTAATTTATATTTTTATATTTGCACAAGTATTTAGTGCACGCATACTTTTGTAATGGGAAAAACATTTGCACAGCATGAGATTTCTGTGCACACTGACTACTTAAAGTTGAAATCAACATTGCTCCTATCATGTACTTAACACGTCCTTTATAATTGTGTTATTTGTGACTGCTTTATATTATATAGAGGTCAGCCAAATATTATTATATATATATATAAATTTATAACATTTACAGACAAGTTGTTGGATTTAGGCCAGCTTTTTGAAACCAGTTTTAAAATTTTACTTTCTCACGTCCATCTATACCAAAGGCTTTCAATGTTTTCATATGTTGCCAATACAGTTCCTTTGCTTTCAGTTTTCCATTTCATACTTTTACTGTTTCTGAAGCTTTCAGTCCTCTTGTTGACAAAAGCTGAATAAAAATTGGGTGCCTGCGTGTGGTAGTGGATGTTATGTGGTTAACTCCTGTCACAGGTTCCTAATGCAGTGTAACTGTTGACACATTTTGTTATGGTCTTATATTACAAATTCTAGTGTGAAATTTTGGTATAAAATGTTCAATATGCTCACTTAAGAACAAAAATATACATTTATACATATTATATTTCTTTTGTGTATTCTTTGTTACGTATTTGCATATTGTGCCTCATTGAATATCCGGGAAGGTAATTTCCAAAAAACCTGGTCCTTATTAAGATACCTACTGTAATTTGATAATCTCAAGTGCCATTTTTCATGTTTGAGATATGGTAAGGGGAGAAATTAAATCCATTTTTGTTATATTTTCAGGAGCCATCATTGCTACAGCAAATAAATAACTTTGTTTTATAGTAGATATTGCAGCCAATTATTAAAATGTTTTTATAATCCAGCAACTGATATCCATTTTTCTTGTTCGTTACTTTGGCATTTTGTTTGGCATTGCATTAGTTTTTGAACTGTCTGATAAACATTTTGATGAACTTTTTATTCTATTAAAAAAAATAATTTTCAACAGTAAAAAGTGTGGTTTTAACATCAGTGTATCCAAAAAAAACCCACAAAAAAAAACATGATATTTGTCTTGATTTGAACCAAACAGAGCAAATAGGCTTTCTGGATTGTTGAGTCAATGTAGATGGAAGTGGGGTGCAATTTGTCAGATCTGGAAGTCTGGAGGTTAAAGGTTTTTCCATGGAAGTGACCAATGTGGCATATCAGATATTGAGTATTTGAGGAACTCAATTTTGACAGAGTTATTCAAGAGGAGAGGCAGGAAAGGAGTTTTTCCATTTTGAAACGACCAAGCATTTAAACAAATTTTTTTTTTTTTTTTCCAAAATTTCATAGTACATGTCATCAAAGGTTTTCTTTACATTAGACATTGTGTGGGGATATGATTATAAGGTATTGTGTAGACTTAGACAAGGTAGCAATCTCAGTAATTGTGTGTTGTTTTGCTAGCTTGTAATTTTTTTTTATAGTCTTATGTTCAAGCACCCTTTCTCATTTTTTGAATCTTGAAGCTTTTTCTTCTTTTGTTTGTGAAATTTTAGTCTACATTTTCCTTCACATCATCAGAAGCAAATACTGCAGCAGTTTTCATAAATACGTGTAATTCTACTATATTGTTCTATAATATGTGATTCCCCAGATCTAAAAGTACCACAAGTCGGCATGTTCGATTTTGTGTTATCTGCATGTAAAGGCAAAAATGGGTCACCAGGTCAAACTTCTGTTTTCGTGCTCCCGTTCTTCTTTAGCATGTACTCTATCAGGAAAGTAAAGATTTCATCCAAACTTTATGACTAAAAAATATTTCTTTAATAATATTTTTCAAAGTTAGGTAAATTAGGTCAAAGCAGTGTACATGAACTTGCTTATTTATCAAATATTTTTGACCAGCTTCATATTCTCCGGGCCTCATTATGCACCATGTGACTTGTGCTTGGTCAAACGAAACTGTGCACATTAAAAACCAGCGTTCCTTGGCTGTTCCATATATAGTATCCAATGAAAACTACTCCACAAGACCAAACGTAGTAAACAAATCTCTAAGGCCAGTGTTCATTCACACAATTAGTTATCTGGTGTCACGGAACTCTTGCAGACTAATCGGATTGTGGCCAAAATACTGCATGCTTCCGTGTTTACATTTTTTTTGTGTTTTCAGAGAATTTTCACAACTTGTTCGTGAAGTTAAATCATGTCTACCTCAGAGAAACTTGCTGGAGCTCTGACTATGGCAAGAGATTACAATTTTAGTTTGATGATGAAACGCAGGCAATGCTGGCTGACGACATTGGAGATGGTAGAGACAGCGACGGCGACGTTTCAAGTGACAACGACGTCGATGTTGGCGAAACATCCATTAGCACCAGTCAGGTGCCTGCAGTGGTTGCTAGTTGATAGTGAAGAGGAGGCACTGAATGCAGAAGAGAACTGTGAGATGTTGCATGTCCTGCTCCACGAATGCCATAAACACTTTCCCTCTTTCCTTCCTTTGAATTTTCATCACCATTTAAAGTGTATGGTGAGCAACATATTTTACGTAACTTTTTTACTTTTCAGTGTAAATCATAGAAACTTTGTGTAATGTTTGATTGAAGATTGAAGTATGTATGTACCAAATTTCATTTACCTAGCTTTATTTTTAAGGGGTTGTTGATAGGGAGATATAAGACAGAACTTTGCATGTGTTTTTTTTCAAGTTTAGCTTTCTCCTACTCGATGTTTCTAAAAATTCGTAAAAAATAAGTTCTAATCTGATTCCCTTTATTTTTGTGTTGAATTGAATGAAGGTCTTAACCTAGTAATTTTGACTGTAACAATAACTCATTTTGTCAAACGTTGCTCTTGTGGTCCCTTTGGAGGTGGGAAGTCACATGTATGTGCTTGTCCCCTTATCAGCATTCCATTAATTATATTATGTCACATTCCTTTGCCATATCTTTTACACTGTGCCCTTTTTGTAAAAGATTTACCATTGAGTCTGATGCTTTATTCATTTACTCCGCCAAAATAATATATATTTATGCTCTTTCTACTTTTGTAGCTCACTACCAGCTACTCAGGGCGAGTATTGCCATTTAAAGGAATATGAATTGTACTAACTTCATATCATATATCTTGCTTTGAACTGTGGTTCATTTTGAAAATACACTGGTTACTATTGGACATTTGTTGATTCTTCTGTCACTTGTGTTGTGTCAAGGCAATACTGCATTTCTTCTCAAATCCTATTCTAAACATGTTTAGATACTTGACATTGACAATTCTTGCATAAGTTTAAAAGCTGCCTAATTTAATATGTCATTGCACTGTGTTATTTATGGCAAAGATGTGGTTTGATTCATGGTAAGCCTGATAACTTTCTGGATGAGAGGAGATGAGGGATGGAGAGAGACACCAAAAAAGTTAGGGATAAAGAGATAAAAATGAGGAAGAAAGAGGTGATGGGGCCAAGGACAGCTTACAAGGATGGCAGGATGAGTAAAGGACTGGAACCAAAATACACATGCATTCAGAAGAAAGATAGAGAAAGGGTAAAATACAAATCCAGTCTAATGGCTAAAATGTCACCCAGCACTGTTTTCATTCTTTCTGTCTCTTGTCCTCAATGATACAATCAATACATCACAAATAAAAAGAATTAATTCAAAATTTTAATTTATGAAAATTAATTACATGTAATACAATGTGAAGCTTTCAGGCCCTATAAATTTAGAGTTTCCTCTTCATACACCTCAGGAGACTAAAATCTTACATAGGCTTGACAAAATGGTAATTTTAGAATAGATCACAAAATTCAGTCACAACAATAGGCTTCACCAATTTTACTAAAAATTCCCAAATTCTGTGACCTTGACCTTGCTCTTAAGTGAGACAAACATTGCATTTCGTACTACAGTAGTCAGTTGATATGAGTATTCTGAGCTTTACTCATGGCCAGTTGTTTGCCTCACCCCTCCACTCACCACTCTGTTTGATGGCTGACCTACATTCAACCAACTGGGTTTTTCCCCAAATCTTGTTTTCTACTATTGGTATACATGTATGTATATAAAATCACAAACATAATCAGAAAAGTCAGTATTACAAGTACAGTGTATTTGAAATAAGGAA
Organism: Onchidella celtica; assembly: GCA_963931925.1. Lineage (NCBI taxonomy): Eukaryota > Metazoa > Mollusca > Gastropoda > Systellommatophora > Onchidiidae > Onchidella > Onchidella celtica. Next base: position 20,553,232 of record OZ007581.1, on the reverse strand, counting down.
TCTCAGCGACCTCTGAATTGAATAGACACGCACATCTAAATAGTGTATAACATTCAAGACCTGATAAAGATGCTGCGAAAGAATGCTGCTTGGAAACGAAAAAAAAAATATACTAGCTGAAAAAAAGAATTACAACATAAAAAACATGAACTGTAGGTGTAGATTATGTAATGATGGCAAGACTACACTATTCTTGCCTTTAAGGATCTTCTATATATTAAATGTACCATGTAATATGAAGTTAGGGGTTATGTTCCCTTATGAGGCCTCCGCAAGATGAAAGTATCTCAGTGAAATAAACCATACTGGCACTACGGCATCTCATTCACTGTATCGTATAAATAAAATACATGCAATTCTAAAGACAACCAGAATGGTGAATTATAAACCGATTACTGATAGCCATACATGAACAAAATACCGTCAAGCAGTAGTGAACAGAGACCTACCAGCTAGCTATGAACAGTATAAATATATAGCCTTCATAAAATGAACAAGATGAGTAACAAAAGCTGATCCAGAATGCGTTAATTAACTTATCGTCGACAGTTCAGAGACTGGTCTTGGGTGAAGTCCAAATAGTATCAATTACATTCAGACTCAGAGCTCTCTTTTTAGTGATCGGAATGTTTGTAAAGTGGTGATTAAAAAGAAAAAGTTTCACACAGTGTGTTCTTTAAGGCCAGGCGCGCACATGCGACTTGCTCTCGTCTTGCAATAGCGGCTTAGTTTCATTTTCTGTTAACTCTGTAATGCGCTCGTGTCTCACACGCACATGTGCTCGTGTCTCACACGTATGCGCATAGACTCCTCAATTCATTTGCCCAGACCAGCGTTTCTCAAGGTGGGGCGTAGGACTTCAGATCGGGGCGCAGGGATGTTTTTAAAATCTTTTTGTAATATATACTGTATACTAAACTCTGTCCCACAGTGGCGAGGCGCACGTTTTTTGCACACTTGAAATTGGGCCTGGGACAAATAAGGTTGAGAAACACTGGCCTAGGTTTTAAAAAATGCAACGCTACAGCACACAACAAAATCATCTGTGCAGCCTTGGCTAATCGAAAAATTAGGATAAATATTCATCGAGATTTGCTGAAAAATGATGCCCTTGGGTGGTTATGATTTATCTGATCCCAAATAAGTCATTCAGCCGCAATGATCGAATTTTTTGAAGCTGCTAAATACATGTAATTAAAATAGGTGACTCCTGCGTTGAATACTGATGTTGTCAACGAAACAAAACAAAATGAATGGAAGGGCTAGTTGAATATGATGCAAGAAGGACATACCAGTGGTAGAGTGTCAAAAAGTGAGAAAATAAGGCAAACCGCAGTCGGAAGAAAGAAAAATCTGCAATGCGGTGCAAAAAAGAGAGGGGGGGGAAAGGGGAGCACAGATACTGGAGGATAAGAGAACAACATTGAATAATTGCTCCTAAAGGAAGACAAATCATCACGTATTAATATTGCAGGATGAAGTTTTTTGGTTGCTCCGTTAGAGTTGGGTAAGTTAACATCGCTAAAACAAAGAGTTTAGCTAGTATCGCTAGCTAATGAGTAAAAATAAATAGAAATAAAAAGTCTATTCAAACGATGGTCACTGTGTTTGGGGGGGGGGGGGGGCTACTATTTTTAGGGGACCGCAGTACTTTACATAGTTAGCTATAGCCGAATAGGGATGCACAACTCTATTATTATTTTCTCTATTCAGCTTTGTAGTTAAGACTACAGTCCACAAACATCTTTTGGACATTTGGTAACACGAGTAACAGTGTAATGGATACAGTGTGCATTGCACTGTACTGAAAGAGTTAAACATTTCTTTATAAGTTGTGCTGATGGCCAGCGCTCGTGATTTGGCATTCACAATTGTAAATCTGTTCGTAACTGGTGTCAAATGATTAAGTTTTCATCAGAATGCAACACTGATGAAAAATGGGTGTATCTGTAACTGTATCTTAGCAAGTGAATAAATAATCGGTATATTATACCGAAGTTATCAACCAGTCATTTACGGTATGAAAGTCTTGCTTTCCTAATTATAATGATTATGAATAAAATCTAAATTTAATCAAAAGTTTTCCTAAGATGTTCGGGTACTAGAGAATAGAAAGAATAATGATAATAATAAAAAATAATGTTCACAAAGCTAAAAAGAGCTGCACTATTTGATACCTAGACGGGACTATCAAAACCAAAGTCAAAATATGGCAAAAAAAAAGAAAAAGGAAAAAAAGTTGTACCGGTATGTAGCAAAGCCTCAAGTAAGGCAAAGCCTCAAGTAAGCAATAATACAGAAACAATACAATAAAACGCAAAGGAAATGGAGAGATAAATCAAGGTTTCAATCGATTGATTTTCATCAGGAAAAAAATGTAACAGGATAGAAAATGTAACAAATACATGTACACTGTAACAAAATTGAAGAAATGGAAGAACTGTAGAATGCTGTACAAATACGAGTAGGCCTACTTAGCTGCCAGTTCCAGACTTGGATCTCCGGAGCACTGCGCGTCCATCAGGAGCTGTTAGGTGTAATTCGAAAAGAAAAAAAGAAACCGCCAGGAGAACAACACGTAAGGCTTTGGAACTTTCGGCGAGAGATGAAGTAACGTTCCAACTTCCGAAGAAGCTCAAGTTCTAAGACATCAAATATAATACACGAATTCTCTACTGTATTATTTAAAAAATATATTTTTTTTGCTCTTGGAACATATCAAGCGCAAAGTCTTTGGCATGAAACAAAACTGTAAAGACTTTACTACAGTTTGTCTAAGGTTTTTCAGGGATGTCATGAGTTTCAGTGCAAGAGATCAGCGTGCAGGAAAAATTGCATGGCGGCCAGACCCTTGCAGTGCCACTCACTTTCAAAACTTTGAGAAACAGTGTATTCTGGTCTTGCATCTCAATCACACTGACATCTCCACCAGTCGTTCCGGCTTCACTGGTCTCCGCCCTACACACGATGCGCTCGCCTCTGGCCTGTGCACTCTGGAAAGTTTGAACAACTCCCAGCTGAATGATGCCGTCTCCGCCGTGAACATGTGACAACCTTACCAAGTACAGCCCATCCACAGGGGCGGTAAACACGCCTGTGTAACGGTTGTAGTGATTTCCCTTGTTGGTCAGCACATCTGTTAGTTTGTCAATCACCATGTTTGTTGTGAGGTAAAGAGGCCCCAGATCACGCAAGAGACAGGCCGTGAATCCAACAGGAACATGTTGGCATTTCTTACCTGCAACAGTTGATGGCATAAATCACTAAATTAACAAACTGCTTTCACTGTTTCACCTGGCAAACTTGTAAAGTGAGTAAGGCCCGGGGCTCACTAGTCGATTCAGATCCGCCGACTAGTTGGACAGTGACGTAACGACGTTGAGTTTCAATGAGATCAACTAGTCGGCTAGTGCGCGAAGTCTCTTTGAAACTCAAGGTTGTGACGTCACCATGCGACTAGTTGGACGCTCAAAATCGGCTGGTGCGCGCGTAGGCTAAAATTAGATAATAATTATATAACAAAAAAAAAAAACTGAAGAAGTCCAAGGTGTGTGAAATCAATGAATAGCGTACTCCACTGTATAAGAAAGGAAAAAAGGAAAAAAAAAGGCGGGGTGGGGGTGGGGGAGGGGGGGGGGTTATTAAACCTTAATCTGATGTTATTTTGATTATTATTGTTAGGACTATGTTTATTATTGAAATATTGAGCGCCGGGAGGTGATAGAAGCAATGAGTTTTGTAATAAATCTACAGAATAGCATTACTTGCAATCGGTGTCTCCTGCGTTACGTGCTACTTGACCATCGAATCCATTCAAAGTGGTAGGTGAACAGTAAGTATGCTTTAGAGCAATTTGTTTTTGTTTAAATATTTCAAATGGCATTATTATTATTATTTTTTTTTTTAGGCACGAAATAATGCAATCAAACTTACATTTCTGTTTGACGGCCTGCGACAAAGAGTTCATTTGAGTCGCCACTCGATCAATCTGAAATGGAACATAAATTTCAGTTTTAAGACATATGGGTCCACTTACACAGCCACACACTTATACATACAAAAAACGAAACATTTTCATATAATCTGGTGAAGGCGTAGATATGTAGTGAGTTCTTTGGAAAAGACAGAAAATCAACTAAAGATTTGTCTTTTTGTTTTTAATTTGAAAAATTATTCTTGGATCTGTCTCAGAAAGACCCACCATCTTTCATCGGCCGATTTTCAAAGACAAAACGTATCGATTCCAGACATGAGAAACACAGCCGTTTACAGATTCTTGCTGTAAAAACAAAACAAAACAAAACAAAAACAACAACACTTACTGATAATACTAATTGTTGTCATCATTTCTGTGTACATTTTATTATAAAGCTAACTAAGTTAAAGTTCCGTGAATAGTAATTTTCAGTAATTAATGATGCCGCAGTTTCAGATCAGCAGTGCATGTCATATTTGCTATTATTTTTTTCCAGGATTTTGATGCCTTAGCTCTATTCAGCACATCCCACGCAGTGTTCGTCTATACAGATGGCCGGACTTTGGGAATGAGCACACTGCATCCTTACGGAGATTCGTGATGTACTTTTATGAAATTCTACACTTTTGATTTAACTACCACGCCTGGCTGCTTAGTATTAGAATTTGATCCTGTTTTATGAAATGATAGTAGTGCCCCTTACAATTTGACCTTGCACAGCGTTTTTTTTTTAAAACAGTGCACCGTTGTTTTGCAGTGCAGGAACGGAACTTCTGAACTCACAAGTCAAAACATATTTGCTCTCAAAATGTCTCTGTAATACACTAACTTCATACAAACAGACTATTGTCTTACATGTTTATATGGACAAAAGGGAAACAAAACTGATTATTTTCGCAGAAATAAGGAAACATGCAAAACAATCCGCACACCAAATATGACACAGAATGAGACACACGAATGAAACAAAAAAAGCTGGCTCAAACAAACATGCAACGACACTTTCACAGACTCTCGTAATGTTTTTACGTAGATCAAAGTCTGAAAATATTCTTAATAATTAATAGAATCCAATAAAGATGGGGAAGAGTGATAAAACTAGAACCACATGATTGCTTGTGCAATATTAATGGCTGCAACTTGCATGTTCAGAAAAGTGGTTGCACATGCATAACAATGAAGGACTCTTCACTGACCAGCCACTGAACAAACATGTTCAGTTACCATAGCTGAAAGCATTGATTCTTATATTTTAGCAACATAATTATTGTCACATGAACAGAGAGATTAATTTTTTTATGAAATATTATTGTAAGATAGATAGATAGACAGGTAAATACATAAATAAATATATACATAAATACATTCACTGACCTTTGGTAAAGTTATTACAATTCAATGTTATATTATGGTGAAGAAATAAACCTACAAGTTTTACAATAGTAGACTTTTAGGACTTCTTCACGCTAATTTGAACTCACCGCATCCATCTGTGTCCGTACTCGTTCTCCTGTTTCTCGGAATCTCTCTTCCACGTTGAGCTGTGCTGTTTGAGCTAAATAAGTTTCTGCCTGTTGGAGCCGCCTTTGGACGTCGTTCTGTGCCTTGGTCACCATGTCCTGTTGGCGCTGCTGCTGGTGCGCCACTTTGCGTACAGTTGTTTCTATTTGCTTCAGTTTTTCTTCCACATTGAGTTCCAGCATTCTTTTTGTGTCAGTCTCAGTTTCCAGAAGCCGCTGCTGTATCAGCCGACAGCTGCCCTCTGTTTGCTGTACTCGTTCCTCAACTCTTCGAAGCTTGTGTACAGCGTCCTCAGTTTGGTCAAGCCTTTCTCGCATTTGACCCAGTTCTGTTTCTGTGTGCGAGAGCCTGTCATCTGTGTTGGCGAGTGCATTTTTCATTGGAATAAGGCTTGAAACAGTTGCAGTAACCACATTTACCCTAGCCTCAATGACCTCAAAAGAGCCATTACATTTTTTAATCCACTCCTCTACTTTGCCATTTGTATTGTGGATTTCATTCTCTGCTGTTTTAATTTTAGTATTCAAGTGTTCCTGTTTCCGCAGATCTGCATCTCTATTGGCAGCAGTTGATTTCCACAACTCTTCGCAAGAAGTTCTCAGTGCGCTCATTTCTTGTGACAAACGTGTTCTCAGTTCATTGCCTTCATGGTTTTGTGAAATCACTCGGCCCTCCACAACTTGTATGCTTTGATATAAAGCACTGGTCTGATGACCCACTAAATTTTTCAGTTGAGCAATGTCATTTCCTAACCTGCACTCCACTTCACTAACTCGGTCTTCTATTGCGTGTCGTTCATCCAGTGTCAAATTGATCTGATTAACTATGTTGGCCAAACTGCTTAATCTGCTGTCTATGGCTTCTATTTTGTACTCCATTTCATTATTCACATCAATGGCACTGTTCGCTATCTGTTGACAACATCCTTCCATTTTTTCTCTCATGTTTTGTATCTCACGATTCATTTCACGGCAAAATTTGTCCATTCTCTCATGGAACACTTGTGGCTGGGCCAGCGGAGAGGGCAGACTGTCTATTAGCACACTGAATGTATTCATTCTCTCCGTCAATTCATTTACATTGGACATGAAGATTGTTGATTCTGTGGAACTCCATCTCTCGCTTAGCCCAATCATTCCGTCCACTAATTCTTTGATACCATTCACTTTCACTTCTAGCTCGTTCACTTTTTCTGGATGATTGTCTATCTTATCCACACTTTGTTTCACTCTCGACAGATTTTCCTCTAATTTTTCCATATGTGTATCAATCTTTCTGATCTTTTGTTCAATTGCGCTCACTGTACCCTCCATTTGTTTAATGCAGCTTTTCTTGTAGGATGATGCACCATTCTGCAAAGGCTCAGTATGACCAGCACCATTCACTGATGTCTCTCTCTGATCAGCACCATTCAGTGATGTCTCTCTCTGATCAGCACCATTCAGTGATGTCTCTCTCTGACCAGCACCATTCAGTGATGTCTCTCTCTGATCAGCATCATTCAGTGATGCCTCTCTCTGACCAGCATCATTCAGTGATGTCTCTCTCTGATCAGCATCATTCTGTGATGTCTCTCTCTGACCAGCACCATTCAGTGATGTCTCTCTCTGACCAGCACCATTCAGTGATGTCTCTCTCTGACCAGCACCATTCAGTGATGTCTCTCTCTGGCCAGCACAATTCAGTGATGTCTCTCTCTGACCAGCATCATTCAGTGATGCCTCTTTCTGACCAGCCACATTCAGTGATGTCTCTCTCTGATCAGCATCATTCTGTAATGTCTCTCTCTGACCAGCACCATTCAGTGATGTCTCTCTCTGACCAGCATCATTCAGTGATGTCTCTCTCTGACCAGCATCATTCAGTGATGTCTCCCTCTGACCAGCATCATTCATTGATGTCTTTCTCTGACCAGCACCATTCAGTGGTGTCTCTCTCTGACCAGCACCATTCTGTGATGTCTCTCTCTGATCAGAACCATTCTGTGATGTCTCTCTCTGACCAGCACCATTCAGTGGTGTCTCTCTCTGATCAGTACCATTTCCTGATGTCTCTGTCTGATCAACATCATTCCGTGATGTGTCTCTCTGCTCTCTCTGACTAGCATCATTCAATGGTATCTCTCTCTGACCAGCACCATTCAGTGATGTCTCTCTCTGAGCAGCACCATTCAGTGATGTCTCTCTCTGACCAGCATCATTCAGTGATGTCTCTCTCTGACCAGCATCATTCAGTGATGTCTCTCTCTGACCAGCACCATTCTGTGATGTCTCTCTCTGATCAGCATCATTCTGTGATGTCTCTCTCTGATCAGCACCATTCTGTGATGTCTCTTTCTGATCAGCATCATTCTGTGATGTCTCTCTCTGATCAGCACCATTCAGTAATGTCTCTCTCTGACCAGCACCATTCATTGATGTCTCTCTCTGACCAGCACCATTCTGTGATGTCTCTCTCTGGCCAGCACCATTCAGTAATGTCTCTCTCTGATCAGCATCATTCAGTGGTGTCTCTCTCTGACCAGCACCATTCAGTGGTGTCTCTCTCTGATCAGCATCATTCAGTGATGTCTCTCTCTGACCAGCACCATTCAGTGATGTCTCTCTCTGACCAGCATCATTCAGTGATGTCTCTCTCTGACCAGCATCATTCGGTGATGTCTTTCTCTGACCAACACCATTCAGTGGTGTCTCTCTCTGACCAGCACCATTCTGTGATGTCTCTCTCTGATCAGCACGATTCTGTGATGTCTCTCTTTGATCAGCATCATTCTGTGATGTCTCTCTCTGACCAGCACCATTCAGTGATGTCTCTCTCTGACCAGCATCATTCAGTGATGTCTCTCTCTGACCAGCCTCATTCAGTGGTGTCTCTCTCTGATCAGCATCATTCAGTGATGTCTCTCTCTGACCAGCACCATTCAGTGGTGTCTCTCTCTGATCAGTACAATTTACTGATGTCTCTGTCTGATCAAAATCATTCCGTGATGTGTCTCTCTGCACTCTCTGACCAGCATCATTCAGTGGTGTCTCTCTCTGATCAGCACCATTCATTGATGTCTCTCTCTGGTCAGCACCATTCTGTGATGTCTCTCTCTGATCAGCACCATTCTGTGATGTCTCTCTCTGATCAGAACAATTATGTGATATCTCTCTCTGATCAGCATCATTCTGTGACGTCTCTCTCTGATCAGCATCATTATGTGATGTCTCTCTCTGACCAGCACCATTCAGTAATGTCTCTCTCTGACCAGCACCATTCAGTGATGTCTCTCTCTGACCAGCACCATCCAGTGATGTCTCTCTCTGACCAGCACCATTCAGTGATGTCTCTCTCTGACCAGCATCATTCAGTGATGTCTCTCTCTGACCAGCACCATTCAGTGGTGTCTCTCTCTGATCAGCATCATTCAGTGGTGTCTCTCTCTGACCAGCACCATTCAGTGGTGTCTCTCTCTGATCAGTACCATTTCCTGATGTCTCTGTCTGACCAACACCATTCCGTGATGTGTCTCTCTGCTCTCTCTGACTAGCATCATTCAGTGGTGTCTCTCTCTGACCAGCACCATTCAGTGATGTCTCTCTCTGACCAGCATCATTCAGTGATGTCTCTCTCTGACCAGCATCATTCAGTGATGTCTCTCTCTGACCAGCATCATTCAGTAATGTCTCTCTCTGACCAGCATCAGTAAGTGATGTCTCTCTCTGACCAGCACCATTCTGTGATGTCTCTCTCTGACCAGCACCATTCAGTGATGTCTCTCTCTGATCAGCACCATTCTGTGATGTTATTCTCTGATCAGCATCATTCTGTGATGTCTCTCTCTGACCAGCACCATTCAATGATGTCTCTCTCTGACCAGGACCATTCTGTGATGTCTCTCTCTGGCCAGCACCATTTAGTGATGCCTCTCTCTGACCAGCACCATTCATTGATGTCTCTCTCTGACCTGCACCATTCTGTGATGTCTCTCTCTGATCAGCATCATTCAGTGGTGTCTCTCTCTGACTAGCAACATTCAGTGGTGTCTCTCTCTGATCAGCATCATTCAGTGATGTCTCTCTCTGACCAGCATCATTCAGTGATGTCTCTCTCTGACCAGCATCATTCAGTGGTGTCTCTCTCTGACCAGCATCATTCAGTGATGTCTTTCTCTGACCAGCACCATTCAGTGGTGTCTCTCTCTGATCAGCACCATTCTGTGATGTCTCTCTCTGATCATAACCATTCTTTGATGTCTCTCTCTGATCAGCATCATTCTGTGATGTCTCTCTCTGATCAGCATCATTCTGTGATGTCTCTCTCTGACCAGCACCATTCAGTGATGTCTCTCTCTGATCAGCATCATTCAGTGATGTCTCTCTGTGACCAGCACCATTCAGTGATGTCTCTCTCTGATCAGTACCATTTCCTGATGTCTCTGTCTGATCAACATCATTCCCTGATGTGTCTCTCTGCTCTCTCTGACCAGCATCATTCAGTGGTGTCTCTCTCTGATCAGCACCATTCAGTGATGTCTCTCTCTGACCAGCATCATTCAGTGATGTCTCTCTCTGACCAGCACCATTCAGTGATGTCTCTCTCTGATCAGCACCATTCTGTGATGTCTCTCTCTGATCAGCACCATTCTGTGATGTCTCTCTCTGATCAGCATCATTCTGTGATGTCTCTCTCTGAGCAGCATCATTCAGTAATGTCTCTCTCTGACCAGCACCATTCATTGATGTCTCTCTCTGACCAGCACCATTCTGTGATGTCTCTCTCTGATCAGCCTCATTCAGTGGTGTCTCTCTCTGACCAGCACCATTCAGTGGTGTCTCTCTCTGATCAGCATCATTCAGTGGTGTCCCTCTCTGATCAGCATCATTCAGTGATGTCTGTCTCTGACCAGCATCATTCAGTGATGTCTTTCTCTGACCAGCACCATTCAGTGGTGTCTCTCTCTGACCAGCACCATTCTGTGATGTCTCTCTCTGATCAGCACGATTCTGTGATGTCTCTCTCTGATCAGAACCATTCTGTGATGTCTCTCTCTGACAAGCACCATTCAGGGATGTCTCTCTTTGATCAGCATCATTCAGTGATGTCTCTCTCTGACCAGCACCATTCAGTGGTGTCTCTCTCTGATCAGTACCATTTCCTGATGTCTCTGTCTGATCAACATCATTCCGTGATGTGTCTCTCTGCTGTCTCTGACCAGCATCATTCAGTGGTGTCTCTCTCTGACCAGCACCATTCAGTGATGTCTCTCTCTGATCAGCATCATTCAGTGATGTCTCTCTCCGACCAGCATCATTCAGTGATGTCTCTCTCTGACCAGCATCATTCAGTGATGTCTCTCTCTGACCAGTATCATTCAGTGATGTCTTTCTCTGACCAGCACCATTCAGTGGTGTCTCTCTCTGACCAGCACCATTCTGTGATGTCTCTTTCTGATCAGAACCATTCTGTGATGTCTCTCTCTGATCAGCATCATTCTGTGATGTCTCTCTCTGACCAGCACCATTCAGTGATGTCTCTCTCTGACCAGCACCATTCAGTGATGTCTCTCTCTGACCAGGACCTTTCTGTGATGTCTCTCTCTGATCAGCACCATTCCGTGATGACTCTTTCTTCCCAGCATCATTCGGTGATGTCTCTTTTTGATCAACATCATTCCGTGATGTCTCTGTTTGTTCAATATCATTCCGTAATGTTTCTTTCTGACCAGCACTATTCCGTGGTGTATCTCTCTGATCAACCTCATTCAGTGATGTCTCCCTCTGATCGGCACCATTTCCCGATGTCTCTGTCTGATCAGCATCATTCACTGGTGTGTCTCTCTGATCAGCACCATTCATTGATGTCTCCGTCTGATCAGTACCATTTCCTGATGTCTCTGTCTGATCAACATCATTCCGTGATGTGTCTCTCTGATCAGCATCATTCCGTGATCTTAGTCTCTGATCAGTACCATGTATCAATGTCTGACTTTGATCAGCATCATTCAGTGATGTCTGTTTCTGATCAGCATCATTTAGTGATGTCTGTCTCTGATCAGCACCATTCCGCGATGTCTGTGTCGGAGCAGCATTTCTTTTATTTTCTTTGTCGTCTTGTCCATGATTTCTGTCATTCTGTGCACCATTTCGTTCATTCCTGTTTCCATTATTTCCTTCATGATTATCACTGTTTTCATCTGACCGATTGTCGTCATCCTTGCCGGCTCCTTTATCATCATAGTTGTTTCCATTTGTTTTATTTTCTTTATCATCTCGCCCATCATTTTCACCATTTCTATTATTTCCTTCATTCCCGTTATCCTTATTTCCATCATGATCATCACCGTGGTCATCTGACTGAATGTCTTCGTATGCTTTTTCTTCATCATTTTCGCCATCTCCTTTACTTTCTTTATCATCTTGATCATCATTTCCATCATTTCTTTCATTCCCCTTTCCATTAATTCCATCATGATTATCACACTTGCCATCTGACTGATTGAACTCGTCCACTTTTTCTTCATCACCTTTATCATTGTCTTCATTTCTTTCGCTTTCTTTATGATCTTGATCATCATTTTCATCATTCTGGCCATAATTCCCGTTTTCGTTATTTTCATTCTTGTTGTGTCCTTTTTCACCTCTCGGATCATTTTCATCTTCCTGTGCACCCTCTTTCCCATTTCCTGTACCATCATGATCTCTTTCAGTTGGATATCGTTCATTTTCTAGGCCAACCATTGTCCTGTTATGTTGATCTTTTGTTTTCAGAGCATCCATCTCAGCCACATTTGTCTTCAGAGCTTCCACTTGGTCTACTTTTGTCTTCAGAGCATCCACCTGGTCTACGTTTGTCTTCAGAGCACCCATATGGTCTACTTTTGTCTTCAGAGCACCCACCTGGTCTACTTTTGTCTTCAGATCATCCATCTGGTCTACTTTTGTCTTCAGATCATCCATCTGGTCTACTTTTGTCTCCAAACCATCCATCTGGTCTACCTTTGTCTTCAGAGCATCCATCCGGTCTACTTTTGTCTTCAGATCATCCATCTGGTCTACTTTTGTCTTCAGAGCATCTATCTGGTCTACCTTTGTCTTCAGAGCATCCATCTGGTCTAACTTTGTCTTCAGAGCATCCATCTTGTCTATCTTTGTCTTCAGAGCATCCATCTGGTCTACCTTTGTCTTCAGAGCATCTATCTGGTCTACCTTTGTCTTCAGAGCATCTATCTGGTCTGCCTTTGCCTCCAGAGCATCCATCTGGTCTACCTTTGTCTTCAGAGCAACTATCTGGTCTACCTTTCCCTTCAGAGCATCTATCTGGTCTACCTTTCCCTTCAGAGCATCCATCTGGTCTACCTTTGTCTTCAGAGTATCCATCTGGTCTACCTTTCCCTTCAGAGCATCTATCTGGTCTACCTTTCCCTTCAGAGCATCCGTCTGGTCTACTTTTGTCTTCAGATCATCCATCTGGTCTACTTTTGTCTTCAGAGATTCCAGCTGGTGTGCGTTTGGCTTCAATGCATCTATCTCGTCTGTTTTCTTTCTCAGATTATGGACTTCTTGTATTATACCTAGCAGACCTCTTCTTGGATCATCGATCAGCATCTCCAGACGTTCCACCCGAGCTTGTGCATTCTCAATAGCCTCTGTTGGTGAAAGAATATGAGATATCAAGCATTTTTTTTGGTTAAAATTCTCCTCTCCCTTACGGCCATTGTTACCCCAGTCAGAATGCCATTTCTTCTCTCACAACTTCTTGTACCATTCCTTGTCCGTGGCTCGGCTACAATATCGCCTTCTCTATTATCGCCACTGCTTGCTATCATTTCTTTTAATAGACTACAGCAGTTACCATTTTCATGCGTTTGCTACTGCCATTAACATTGTGTCTTCTCATATGCTATCACTTACTACTTTCGCTGCTTCTTCTACAGACATTTAATTTAGTTCCTCTATTACTTCAGCGGTGCTTACCCCAGTTTCCCCGTTTCCCTTGCATTTCGGCCCAATGGCATGGTTTTCTCTTTCAAGTCACTAAAAATTTACCTTTAGAGGCTATTGGAGGAGTCCAAATTCAAAACCCTGCAAGTGCTAAGCTGAGAGAATGTTTTTTTTTTTTTCGCTATGGCCACTTAAAATAAGATAGGTTAACCTGATTTCCATCTGCATTATTGTTTTTTTAAAAGACAAATTCACCTTTTAATATTTGGAAATGGATATCACCTGACGCTCTCTGAAGTGTCATTAATCTCAGATTTGGTTAAATCACTAAGTAAGTTTTGATTTTCAACTCCTCACCATGCATGTCCGTGAAACGTATCTAAGTTACTCAATTACATCTGGCCAAGAGGTCAGACTGTCAACTTCTTAATGCATCTTATGTGTCTTTTGAGCATTGCATGTGTCACCCTTTGCTCTGAGACAATTTTACGTTTTAAATACCTTATACTGGTGCCTTGGATTGTCTTCGATATAGTGTCCACATTTTTTGTCAATTCTAGATAGGAATGTACTTTTAAAAAAATCACAGTAATCAGCTGACCTCTCTGGCTTGGATTCCGCTGGGTCTGGCGTGGCCCACCCCTTCCTCTGCCTTTCCCTCTGTTTTGAGTCCCAGGACTTGAAGCCATGTTGGATTGACGTTAGTGTTTCCCTTCCGGAAAAAGAATTCCACTGTCAGAAAACAATTAAATAAAGTAATCATTCTTAGTGCATCATAACGGGCTTGGTTATTTCTGTGAGCCTATAATTTTCGAAATACATTATAATAATTGACCTCAATAACTCCACTTTAAAAAATAATCTTACATGATACGATATGTTGTGTATCAGCTAAATGGGGCAAAGGGGGTTAAAAAGTTCACACACAAAGTCTTAGGGTTTTTTAGAAAGCTAAACATGTCTGGATTATGAAATGAGGTCATGGTAATCGCAATTCAGGAACATTTTGAGGTAGATGGTGGGGGAAAGGGGGGGGGGGGCTGTGAATGGTTATGTACCTTTTGCTCATTGCATACACCACGATAATAGGAGGAGTCTGAGTTTGAAGAAGGCGTGCCGACACGATAGCAGCCATATCGTGCTATGTAGAAACAAGAAAAAAAAAAAGCGGAAGAATAGACAGAAGGAGATTCTACCAAAACCGTCCACCAACCACCCGCTAATACAGATGGAGAAGTATCATTATGTACAGCCCTGCACAGAATGTTTCAGAAAATACAATTTAATACAATATTATTTTCTTAAAGGAGTGTAGCTCTGTGGTGCCTTCATCTCATTTGAGGCATGGGGTCCTATACCAGGAAAACTCAGTTTTCATGCGTTTTGCATTGAGCTATTATGGCAGTGCATCATAGTTTAATAGTGCGTATCAGTTAGGCAGCCAGGCTAAGTCATTTCTCTTCACTCACCAAACTTAGTAGACAAGTTTCCAATTTAATTCATTACAAAAATGCAAGAAAGTAATTCAGTTAATTATTTTATCGATAGAACTGTATTAGAACATGCTAAAAATTGCTGTAAGGTTAAACTGAGTGCAAAAAGTTAATATAAAAAGAGAGTATGCCCGCAAAACCAGCGATAACTGCCAAAGGGATACTAAAATAAAAACTCATCTCTCTTTTTGTTCATTTTCACGAAATCACTTAGACTTTACGGCGTATTATAAAAAACACAGAAAATATGTGGGGTCACAGCAAGGCTTGAAGCAAAGTCAAAATATGGTAAAAATGAAAACTGGGTCCCATGAGGTAAAAACTGCCTCATAATGATTAGACGATTGCCAGCCTACACGTGAATCATTATATTTATAGGCTGCTATGATGGATACCTTTGATTTCATCTCTGATCTGGTAGTAGCACTGGATGAGGCGCTTTCAAGGTTTAA
Organism: Onchidella celtica; assembly: GCA_963931925.1. NCBI lineage: Eukaryota > Metazoa > Mollusca > Gastropoda > Systellommatophora > Onchidiidae > Onchidella > Onchidella celtica. Next base: position 20,537,865 of record OZ007581.1, on the reverse strand, counting down.
ATCTACAAACCTAGATCTTGAATACAAAAGTGTTTGTGGAGTTGCTGCAGTGCTCATAGGTGTGCTACACTGGTGATCAGCTCAGGCCAGATGCGAAATACAGGCCTCATTTCAAACTGCTCATTATATACATTCATTTATCTGTAGTAAATTTCATTGATATTTTGTGCCCAAATGCCCCTTTTTACTCTGTATCTTCCTTCCTTTCCCTCTTCCAGGAAGGGTAGCCCCCCTCAAAATCTTAGGCCCATACCCACTGACCCCTTATCCGTCCCTCCCCCCCCCCCCTTTGTTCTGGCCCAGTGGTGCTGTATTCATCTTACCTAGTTGTATCTAGATCTAGATGTGGTTCCTGGCCACTTGTATCTCAACTGGATGTAAGTGTGAACCTATGTACACTTGCACTTCCCAGATAAGTCACAGCGCTTATCGTCCCTCGACATTGTTCAGAAGTTAATTAATCAAACACATTATTCTCAAACACTCAGGTTCACTGTTATCTTATGGTTGCAGCTGGCAATAAGAGAATAGAAAGCATTCCTTGCAAAGGAAAATACATGGAAATATTTGCTGTACAGCAATAGTTTTTGGATGGTCACCGCCCTACTCGCTAAGTAAGGAGAAGTCCGTTTAGAATGAGAAGTACCGTATCTCATTGTTCTTGAGACATCACAGCTCAAGCATGAATTCATCAGAAATTTAAATCAAGGGGTAAAGAAAAACCATAGGTCTTCAATTAATTTGATACTATTTTTCTTGTGAAGTTACGTAATTTTTATAATTTAACTTTTTTTAAAGTTTGTTTTTATTGATACTACCGTACTGGCCTGGTTTGCATTGATCTGGTTATTTTAAACCATTTTTGTAAGTTTAATCATTTTTTGGATAATACGACCTAGATCTATGTCTTTACACTACTGCAGTGTTTCTCGCGGTGAGGCATACCCTCGCCTGGGGCTTGGCAAAATGTTGGTGGGGCGTGGGACTTCGGAGTGGGGCGTAGGGATGTGTACTGTGTACTGTGTACTAACATTGCCCGCTCATGGTGGATGGCGCATTTTAAAAAAATATTAAAATGGGGCGTGGGACCAAAAAAAACAACAACAACCGAGGAACACTGCGCCAGAGGGTTAATGGATGGGTAAGCAGAGTTGTTGCCCGTCGCAAAATTTCTATTTTTTTTAACACAGACAGACAGACAGACAGACAGACAGACAGACAGACAGACAGACAGATAGATAAATAGATAGATATTTAGATAGACAGATAGATAGATAGATAGAATAGATAGAGGTAACTGGTCTCTGACGATCCCAAGTCTTGTTATAATCATCATTTTCATGTGACCATTTCGCTTACTCACTATCAGTTTTGCCTTATTTTTAAAGCGTCAGTACGATTTACAGTTCAGTATGTCTTTATATAGGCTCTTTTAAAGTGGTCAATATTACTGACCTCGGCTGTTTCCGATACGGCAAAGATAAAAGAGTCACTCGACTATCTCTGTTTAACGGAAATTTTGTGAAAGTATTGTGCTTTCAGTTAAAAGCGGCCCCTAAAGTCTGCACACGGGGACTGGATCAACGGGCTTGATCTTCCCCTATACATTCAAGTTCGCCTGATCAAACCGCCTCATCCAAATTAGAGAACAGCATAATTTTGATTGCCTTTGCAATCAGCATACTGCTGTAAAGAGAAATTTTGAATTCTCCACTTTCTTCAGCTCCTTCCTGAAATTCATTCGCTGGACAATTACATGTATTTTCTTTGTAACTACCGTAGTTCTCTATTTGCTTAGGGCTCAAAGGCCATATTAAAAAACACTAGTTGCTCGTAGGCTTTTTCTTTTATCAGTTCATTGCCGTTATGTTTGGGTTTTACTTTCCACAATCAATTGAAAGATCGTTAAAGTTATCTTTCGACCATGAAGCCATGCTGTTTTGTCTTTGGGACTGTTTTTATGCACGGTCCACCACCGTGCCCGTTTGTGTTTCGTTTTATGGCACGGCCGCTTACGCATGCGCACTCGCAAAGATTGGTTGTAGCTTTTCCGCTTTCATTCTCTTCTCTCCTGCCTGTTCGGTACAATCATGTTAGGGGTGGTAAGTTTCACTACAGACCGGGAATTTGCCTCTTATGAGGAATTCCTACGATGCCTGAAGGAACTGGTGGAGACATCGTTTGCCAAATACAACATTAAAAATTCCGACAAGGCGGAAAGGAAAGTACCCAGTGGAGTTTGTCGTAGCAACAGCCCCGTACGTCTGCAGCACATTTCGGGACCGCCCGTGCAGATGCGGGGCTCTCTTGTAGAAGAGGGACAGCAGAGAATACATCTGACGTGATACTGCGTGTCGTAAGAGGCGACTAAAGGTGCAAAGGTCCTGGTCTCCCGAGAAGAGCCAGTTGGCGGTGGGCCAACTACCCACCCTGTAAAAATAAACCAGTTACAGAAACACAAGCAAATACTTCAAATCAGTCTTTTATCTTGGGAGAAGGGGGAACATCTGCACCTGTAGATTCAATGAAGGACAATGGACAAAGCCGAAAGGACGCCACTGGCCCGACTGCTCCTTCATCAAGCAAGTCACTCCGGACTGCGTCGTGGAATGTCCGCTCCATGTATGAAGCAGGAAAGAGTGCCCAGGTTACAATGGAGATGAGGCGATACAGACTGCACATACTTGGAGTTAGCGAGACCCGCTGGATACAGTCCGGACTGAAACAACTTAATACTGGGGAAAAGATTTTGTATTCTGGAAGGGAGGACAAAAAGCATACAGAAGGAGTAGCGATCATCTTGAGCAAGCACGCCCAGAGGTCACTGAGGGGATGGGAACCCTACGGAAGGAGAATTATATTGGCATCATTTACTACTAAGAACAAGAACATCAACATGAACATTGTGCAGATATACGCCCCAACAAATGAAGCAACCGATGAGGACAAGGACGACTTCTACAACCAGCTTCAGGAAATAGTTGACACATTGCCAAGAAAAGATGTGAACATTATAATGGGAGACGCCAATGCCAAGATAGGACAGGACAATACAGGGTATGAGGACATTATGGGGTGCAATGGTTTAGGACAAATGAATGAGAATGGAGAGCGGTTTGCAAGTTTCTGCGCATTTAACAGCTATGTGATTGGAGGTTCAGTATTCCCACACAAGAGGATCCATAAGGCCACTTGGATTTCACCGGATGGAGTAACTGAAAATCAGATTGACCACTTTTGCATCACCCGACGATTCAGACGCTCACTAGAGGATGTCATAGTACAGAGAGGAGCAGATGTTGGATCTGACCATCACATGCTGCTGGCAAGACTCAAACTCCGCCTCAAGAAACAAGGTACCAGAGCAGGAACAAAGAGGAGAAAGTTTCAAGTGAGCCTTCTGGATGGAGACAAGAAGGAAGAGTTCCAGCTGACACTGAGGAATAGATTCAAACCCCTTGTTGACCTCGAAGAGACAGTAGATTTGGAGACTCACTGGGCTAAGGTAAAAGGAGTATTTACATCGACATGTCAGGATGTTATTGGGGAAAAGAAAGTGGAACACAAGGAATGGATCAGTCAAAAATCACTGGACTTGATAAGGATAAGAAGAGACCTAAAAGAACAGGTAAATGCAAGTAGTACAAGAAGGTCAAGAGTTGGTAACCAGGAAGAGTACCGAGCATCAGCTAAAGAGGTCAAAAAATCAATTAAAAAAGACAAAGAGGAGTTCATAGGAATGTTAGCAGAGAAAGCAGAGAAGGCAGCCACAGGAGGACACATGAGGATCCTCTACCAGACTACAAAGACTCTGGCTGGAAAATATGGAAAACCTGAAGTTCCTGTCAAGGATTACAACAGGAAGGCTATTTTTGGAAAGGAAGCTCAGGCAAAAAGATGGATAGAACATTTTAACAGCCTCTTGAACAGACCTCCACCAAGCAACCCACCCGACATTCTACCCGCAAGAAATGATTTACCGATCAGTTGCGACCCTCCGACTAAAGCAGAGATTAATGATGCCATAAAGCAGTTAAATCGAGGCAAGGCAGCTGGACCAGACCAGATCCCATCAGAGGCGCTGAAGGCAGATGCTGCTGGGGCTGCAGAGGGTCTGCACTCACTATTCTCGAGGATTTGGATCGGAGGCAAGTTTCCAAAGGACTGGAAGGAAGGACACCTCGTGAAGCTCCCAAAAAAAGGGGACCTCAGCAATTGTAGTAACTACAGAGGAATCACACTTCTCTCCATCCCAGGAAAGGTTTTCAATCGGATTATTCTCAAGCGAATACAGAATGCAACAGACCAAAAACTTCGCGAGGAGCAAGCTGGTTTCAGGAGTAATCGATCAACCACCGACCAGATCGCCACGCTGAGAATCATAGTAGAGCAGTCGCTAGAGTGGAACTCCCAACTGATAGTGAACTTCCTTGACTACGAGAAGGCCTTTGATAGCATCGATAGAGAAACACTGTGGAGAATATTGAGACATTATGGAATCCCAGAGAAGATGGTGAATCTTATCAAGAGCATGTACGAGGGGACAAGTTGCAGAGTCGTACATGATGGTGAGCTTACTGACAGCTTTGATATCAAGACTGGTGTTAGGCAGGGTTGTTTGCTGTCCCCATTTCTGTTTATCCTGGTGATTGATTGGCTTATGAAAGAAACCACCAGTGGAGGAAGAAATGGCATACAATGGACCCCATGGACACAGCTGGACGATCTAGATTTTGCAGATGACTTGGCACTATTGTCGCACACACACGACCAGATGCAAGCAAAGACTACAGCTCTAAACAAAATTTCCGAATCTATTGGATTGAGGATACATCCCGCGAAGTCGAAGGTCCTAAAAATTGTTGCACCCCTAAGCGAACAAGTCACAGTAGGAGATCAACCACTGGAAGATGTAGAGTCCTTCTGCTATCTTGGTGGTATCATTGACAATAAGGGAGGAACAGAGGCAGAAGTCAAAGCACGAATTGGAAAGGCACAGGCAGCTTTCACATCCTTAAGCAAGATTTGGAGAACCAAGGATATATCTCTAAAAACAAAGCTGAGGATATTCAACTCGAACGTGAAGTCAGTCCTGTTGTATGGATGTGAGACTTGGAATGCGTCCCAGGCCTGCATAAAGAGAATCCAAGTTTTCATCAACAGATGTTTGAGGAAGCTACTTAAGATCAGATGGACAGACAAGGTCAGCAATGAAATTGTATGGAAAAGAACAAGACAGAACCCAGTCAGAGAGGAAATTGGTAGGAGGCGATGGAGATGGATCGGCCACACTCTCAGGAGGCCAGGAAACAGCATCACGAAGAAGGTATTGGATTGGAATCCCCAGGGCAAGAGATCAAGAGGAAGGCCGCGCGGAACGTGGAGAAGAGCCAGAGAAAATGATGTGCAACGAAGCGGAAAGACTTGGAATAATGTAAAGAGGCTGGCCCATGATAGAGAGGGATGGAAGGTGTTTGTTGGTGGCCTATACCCTGATCCAGGGTGAGAAAGGCAATGATGATGATGATGACATTTCGGGACATCGAGAATAAGCGAAGGGTCTCACAAAAGATGTTTACAAGTAAGTGTCATGTCATTGTCATAGCGTACATGCCTGCCTAGAAACATCTTGATATTTGAAATGTGGGGAGGATTTCCATATCAGATTCTCTACAACTGAGGAGTAGATCTAGATCTAGATAGCTGTATGTAGGCCTATGGACAGAATTGAGGGTAACAAGGGACTGGTTTGTCCGATTTTGGCTTGGGGATAGGGTTATTATGACTAAGAATTCTGTGTTTTTTAAACAAGATTGATCATTTCAATATCCTGTCTCACACTTGCCCCTAAAGGCTCTAGTGTGATTTCTGGAGATAGGCCTAATTGGGTTAGGTAGTCCTTCAGAAATTTGAATGCCAGTGCATTCCTGAGTGATAGAGTGGAAAATGTGAAAATTCTGACAGTCATTAGCACATTTAGATCAAGATCTAGATTTCTGTCTTAGATGACAAATAATATAAACATTTAAATGAAGTTGTTCAGAATGGAAGTTGATTCGGCAGATTTATAAATAAAAAAGTATTTCTTCTTGCAGCCGATGTTGCATTATGTTACACTACAGTGACAGATCTAGGCCAAGATCTAGATCTAGATCTAGATGCTTTCGGAGAACACCTGTCAAAATCATTCTGATTATTTTCCACAGGACATTGTTGATCTAAATCCAGATAACACCAGCATCATGAAGATGATCAACTCAAAATTCAAGAAGGCATTTGATGAAGATGTGAGCACTGAAACATCAATGTATGTATACAGTCTCGCCATCACCTTTAATTACCAGTTGATCAGCATGCCATTCTTTCATTCTTGTCCTATTCTCCTAATCTTAAAGGATAGAATAGAAGTTCAAAGGTGACATACTTTTCTTTGTGTTGGAATGTTTTTGTTGGCCCAGAATGTCAAATGCATACAACTTGATGAGGTTCCATACCTCACAGTTACTGAATAGAGGATGTACCTGTTGTAACTGCAGGCAGTTATAGTACTTTCATCGTGCAGAACTGTATTGCATGTTTTTCCAAACTTTCAGAATGAATGTTTCTATCTATAACTATAAGTCTCCTTTGTTAATCAAATAGATGAAAAGCAGGAAAATTGCAACGAACTGTAAGACCATAAAATAATTATAACTAGGTGCGTTACATCTGCATCAAATTCCATAAAAAATATGGTACTATAAGTACATGTATAATATGTGATCAAACTTAGTTTTTGTTTTTGTCCTACTCATTACAAAGCTTACACTACAGCTACAACTTCACTATGTGGTGTGAATTAAGAGGTTTTTGGTGAATATGCGTTTCTTTTGGTTGTTTTTTTTATAGTGATATGGATTGGATGCATGTGGTAAGGTATGTAGTTTTAATGATACAGTATTGCATTATAAAAAGATGTGCACATCTTCATGTACATGATTCTGCACATCTTCATGTACATGATTCTGACACAATCTGTTTCATCCAACAGTCGAGGTTTCCAAGGATTCATCAATGCCCCATATTCAGGAGCATCTTGAAACTCTTGGGAAAGTCCAGCTGGAAAACCTCGACGATGAGGGTTCCAATCTTGTCAACATCTTCAGCTCATATGAGATCACAGCAACATACAAATTTCGCCCGTGCAGATGCGGGGCCCTCTTGCAGAAGAGGGACAGCAAAGAATACATCTGACGTGATACTGCGTGTCGTAAGAGGCGACTAAAGGTGCAAAGGTCCTGGTCTCCCGAGAAGAGCCAGTTGGCGGTGGGCCAACTACCCACCCTGTAAAAATAAACCAGTTACAGAAACACAAGCAAATACTTTAAATCAGTCTTTTATCTTGGGAGAAGGGGGAGCATCTGCACCTGTAGATTCAATGAAGGACAATGGACAAAGCCGAAAGGACTCCACTGGCCTGACTGCTCCTTCATCAAACAAGTCACTCCGGATTGCGTCGTGGAATGTCCGCTCCATGTATGGAGCAGGAAAGAGTGCCCAGGTTACAATGGAGATGAGGCGATACAGACTGCACATACTTGGAGTTAGCGAGACCCGCTGGATACAGTCCAGACTGAAACAACTTAATTCTGGGGAAAAGATTTTGTATTCTGGAAGGGAGGACAAAAAGCATACAGAAGGAGTAGCGATCATCTTGAGCAAGCACTCCCAGAGGTCACTGAGGGGATGGGAACCCTACGGAAGGAGAATTATATTGGCATCATTTACTACAAAGAACAAGAACATCAACATGAACATTGTGCAGATATACGCCCCAACAAATGAAGCAACCGATGAGGACAAGGACGATTTCTACAACCAGCTTCAGGAGATAGTTGACACATTGCCAAGAAAAGATGTGAACATTATAATGGGAGACGCCAATGCCAAGATAGGACAGGACAATACAGGCTATGAGGACATTATGGGGTGCAATGGTTTGGGACAAATGAACGAGAATGGAGAGCGGTTTGCAAGTTTCTGCGCATTTAACAGCTATGTGATTGGAGGTTCAGTATTCCCACACAAGAGGATCCATAAGGCCACTTGGATTTCACCGGATGGAGTAACTGACAACCAGATTGACCACTTTTTCATCACCCGACGATTCAGATGCTCACTGGAGGATGTCATAGTACAGAGAGGAGCTGATGTTGGATCTGACCATCACATGCTGCTGGCAAGACTCAAACTCCGCCTCAAGAAACAAGGTACCAGGGCAGGAACAAAGAGGAGAAAGTTTCAAGTGAGCCTTCTGGATGGAGACAAGAAGGAAGAGTTCCAGCTGACACTGAGGAATAGATTCAAACCCCTTGTTGACCTCGAAGAGACAGTAGATTTGGAGACTCACTGGGCTAAGGTAAAAGGAGTATTTACATCGACATGTCAGGATGTTCTTGGGGAAAAGAAAGTGGAACACAAGGAATGGATCAGTCAAAAATCACTGGACTTGATAAGGATAAGAAGAGACCTAAAAGAACAGGTAAATGCAAGTCGTACAAGAAGCTCAAGAGTAGGTAACCGGAAAGAGTACCGAGCATCAGCTAAAGAGGTCAAAAAATCAATTAAAAAAGACAAAGAGGAGTTCATAGGAATGTTAGCAGAGAAAGCAGAGAAGGCAGCAACAGGAGGACACATGAGGATCCTCTACCAGACTACAAAGACTCTTGCTGGAAAATATGGAAAACCTGAAGTTCCTGTCAAGGATTACAACAGGAAGGCTATTTTTGGAAAGGAAGCTCAGGCAAAAAGATGGATAGAACATTTTAACAGCCTCTTGAACAGACCTCCACCAAGCAACCCACCCGACATTCTACCCGCAAGAAATGATTTACCGATCAGTTGCGACCCTCCGACTAAAGCAGAGATTAATGATGCCATAAAGCAGTTAAATCGAGGCAAGGCAGCTGGACCAGATCAGATCCCACCAGAGGCGCTGAAGGCAGATGCTGCTGGGGCTGCAGAGGGTCTGCACTCACTATTCTCGAGGATTTGGATCGGAGGCAAGTTTCCAAAGGACTGGAAGGAAGGACACCTCGTGAAGCTCCCAAAAAAAGGGGACCTCAGCAATTGTAGTAACTACAGAGGAATCACACTTCTCTCCATCCCAGGAAAGGTTTTCAACCGGATTATTCTCAAGCGAATACAGAATGCAACAGACCCAAAACTTCGTGAGGAGCAAGCTGGTTTCAGGAGTAATCGATCAACCACCGACCAGATCGCCACGCTGAGAATCATAGTAGAGCAGTCGCTAGAGTGGAACTCCCAACTGATAGTGAACTTCCTTGACTACGAGAAGGCCTTTGATAGCATCGATAGAGAAACACTGTGGAGAATATTGAGACATTATGGAATCCCAGAGAAGATGGTGAACCTTATCAAGAGCATGTACGAGGGGACAAGTTGCAGAGTCGTACACGATGGCGAGCTTACTGACAGCTTTGATATCAAGACTGGTGTTAGGCAGGGTTGTTTGCTGTCCCCATTTCTGTTTGTCCTGGTGATTGATTGGCTTATGAAAGAAACCACCAGTGGAGGAAGAAATGGCATACAATGGACCCCATGGACACAGCTGGACGATCTAGATTTTGCAGATGACTTGGCACTATTGTCGCACACACACGACCAGATGCAAGCAAAGACTACAGCTCTAAAGAAAATTTCAGAATCTATTGGATTGAGGATACATCCTGCGAAGTCGAAGGTCCTAAAAATTGTTGCACCCCCAAGCGCACAAGTCAGAGTAGGAGATCAACCACTGGAAGAAGTAGAGTCCTTCTGCTATCTTGGTAGTATCATTGACAATAAGGGAGGAACAGAGGCAGAAGTCAAAGCACGAATTGGAAAGGCACAGGCAGCTTTCACGTCCTTAAGCAAGATTTGGAGAACCAAGGATATATCTCTAAAAACAAAGCTGAGGATATTCAACTCGAACGTGAAGTCAGTCCTGTTGTATGGATGTGAGACTTGGAATGCGTCCCAGGCCTGCATAAAGAGAATCCAAGTTTTTCATCAACAGATGTTTGAGGAAGCTACTTAAGATCAGATGGACAGACAAGGTCAGCAATGAAATTGTATGGAAAAGAACAAGACAGAGCCCAGTCAGAGAGGAAATTGGTAGGAGGCGATGGAGATGGATCGGCCACACTCTCAGGAGGCCAGGAAACAGCATCACGAAGAAGGTATTGGATTGGAATCCCCAGGGCAAGAGATCAAGAGGAAGGCCGCGCGGAACGTGGAGAAGAGCCAGAGAAAATGATGTGCAACGAAGCGGAAAGACTTGGAATAATGTAAAGAGGCTGGCCCATGATAGAGAGGGATGGAAAGTGTTTGTTGGTGGCCTATACCCTGATCCAGGGTGAGAAAGGCAATGATGATGATGATGAACATACAAATTTCATCCTCAAATAATATTTTTAGAGGTGAGTAATTCTTAAACTCCTTTTGAAGGTTCCAATCTTGTCAACATCTTCAGCTCACACAAGATGATTGCAATATTTAAATCTCATCCTCAAATAACATTTTTAGAGATGGGCAATTCTTAAACTCCTTTTTAATTTGTGAAATCTCAGTAAATAGTGCTGGAAAGAAAGCTCTGATATTCTAGGGTATTCAAAAAAGTGTGAACCTGCATTTATTGTGCCAGGTGAGGTTTTCACCTTGTTCAAAACACTTCCATCAGTCTTATGATTTTTTAATTTGTCCACCAGTAGAACAATCTTTCTCGGTTGTGAAAAGCAACCTATTAAAGTACATACCAGATGTTATCTATTTACCAGAAGGACTTCATGAAAAGTTCAGAAAAGTTCTTAAAGACTAGAGTGGCACCTCTACAACTGCAACAGGTATAGCTGGACAAATAGGTCAAAGAAGGACCTGCTAATTAAAGGTTGGAATGCTTCTCCAGACTGAAACTTTTGCTTCATTTTTCATTACCAGGTACATACAGGAAGAACAGAAGTGGATTCCCTTTCTACCAAGTAATAGTTGAAGATGCTGCAGGGAAAAACTGGGCTGCTGTCTTTGCCTTTGTGAGGAAAGAGACTGCAGAGACATTGGAAAGGATGCTACAGATATTCAAGTCTTTTGTGGAGGATGTGGGACAAACAGACATGTACATGACTGATTGACAAGTGCTGCATGCAACTCTTAGCCTGCAAATCAGTTTTCCCCTCTGCCAAATCACTGCTCTGCTTAACAAAAGTACCTGTATTATTCCACAGTCAAGGGTGTGATTATGCTACCAATTAAATAAGATGACAGCATGGAGCAGCAGCATAACCCATAAAATCTCAGATTAACATGTCAGTTTGAATGTTTTTATAAAATCCAATAGGGTAGATGGCAAAATCGATTACCATGGCGCGGCAATGATTACCGCCAAAGTCAGCCCCTGACTTTTTCTCTCACCTTTGTTGCACAATATCAGGGCATGAAATGCATTCTCAGAGGAGTTTAATGCTATTTTCACATTATTAATCATAATGAAGCCTGATTTGCATTTTTAATTAATTTCATTTTACTGTGTGATGAAAGCATTTTATTGCTCTGTTTGGTCATTCTGCACTGGAATTGCTAACATTAAGTTAGATTCATGTTCTTTTTGTGGTGGAAATTCACAAGCATGATTCCACAACCATAAACGATTCCACAACTGAAGACAGGGTGAAATTATAAAACAATGCATGGGTGTAATAATTTAGAATCAGGCTCTAAATGGAGATGACGATCTCATTCTTACAACCCAGCCATGCTTAGCTCTGCCTATTCAGCAAATTCAGAGTTTTCATAAACACCAAGCCACTCCTCTGCATGAACTGTTTGTGTGATTTCACAATACAAAAATCTCAAGGGCTGCCATTAATAGGCCTTTAAAAACAGCTAATATATACTACATTCTCACTCTTGTTTTACATATTAACTCTAAGAATAACAGGGTTTCATGGCCTTTGTTTCTTCACTTGTGCTGCAAGAGACCAAAAGAATTTGAAAATTAGCACCAAACAGTGATTCCACCACCACGAAATTGCCCTATATGAAAATTTCATTATGTATCACATATATGCCTCACACCCAAAGTACCTCTTCTTTTCTTCATTTATTTTTATCATGCTTGATTACTTATTTCTTTTGTATTGTTCCCTTATATAATTATCTACATGTACATGCATTTATGTCTTGTTTACAATAACTGTAATGAAGGTATTTTTTAAAACTGTATACGACCCTAAACTTGCAGATGACCATCCCATACTGAAGAAATGATTTCTGGCCCATTAGTGGTTTACACAATGGTGTGCAGATCAGTTTTTACTATTAAATGTGAAGAAAAAAAGGAATTGGTAATTGATTTCAGAACAAAGTTTACAAACCCAACATTACTTCCACCGCCTAAAATCTTAATTAAAATGTTGAGATAGTTGACCTGTAAATATCTTGGAATGCACGGCAACTCCAAACTCAACTGGCACATTTATACCACCTCAGTCCACGCAAAGGCAAACAAACATAAGTATTTCCTGAGGAAACTTAGATCATTTAATGTAGACACACTCAAGCAGAAATTTTATAAGTCAACTATCAAAGTATCATCCTATTTTGTATTACAGCCTGGGGTGGAAATGCAAAGGAGCACGGAAAGAACAATTAACACTTCTATTATCAAAAAGGCTTTGCTGTCTAAGTAACGGTGAATTTATGAACTTTGATGAGTTATTCAGAAATTGAAATCAATTCTAAATGACTGCTCCCATCCCCTGTTCTATCACATCAGATAGTCTGATCCCAATCTAGTGGACGATTACTACATTTAAAAACAAATAGAGAGCATTGTAGGTGATCTTTTTTTGCCATCCATCATTTGAAGCAGTAGTGTTTCCAAATTTGGTATGCTGTTGTGAGTTTTCCAAATCTATTGTTCTGACAGTGTGTAATGTTCTTTTTTGCTGGTAATGTTGTGTGAGTAATGTGCATGTATGCAGTATGAGTTAGAGACCTGTGTGCTTTTGATATTGTATTTAATGTACTGTTACTGATGATGTGTCAACAAATTTCCTGACAACAGGATAATAAAATTATACAATGTATCTTATTATTCTTATCTTATTTTATGTACATGTATTGTCATTTAATTTGTGAGTTAGAGACATTCTGTTTCATTGTTTTGTATGTCACAAAATTGTGGAAGATTGCGGTTTCTCTCATTATTTTACGGTACAAATAAGACCACCGTAACTCCATTTTTTAGTGACCATTAAGTTTCATTTTATAAATCTACACCTTAGAGACATGACATACACTATACAGATTTGATAGCCATCTGAAAAAAGGTTAAACGAGCTTATTCAAAAGAATCTTTTGAGACAAAATGGTTACTGGAAAGTGGTGTTTTTTTTGTTTTGTTTTACAGTTTTAGCAGAGGGAGGTGTGGATGGGAAGAAGTGCCCATAATTTAACAGCGGCCAATAGAAATATTGCCGGTGCTGCAAAATATTGAGCAATAACAGTAAGGATAAAACCGTGCAATCTATTCCAGTGGGCACATACATGCAGTTTGGCTACATCAAATTTTAGTGGACAGCTCAGAGAACCGAGAAAATGGGACTAAATCTAATACAATTTTTTTTTTAACAAACACAGGCTTTTCAAATCCTGAATTTTCTGAAAACAAAAATGTGAAACAGAACAGTTACCTAATACTACCTTAAATTTGGGGGAAAACAATTTTTAAATCTTTTTCAGCGGTTTGAAAAGATGCTAATGCTTCACTTTTTACTTGTGGATATTCCTATAACTTATTGACACCACTGGGTGAGTGCGATTATAAGAAGTTCTTAAATTTTGTGATATGGGTATGTGACAAGTTCTTAAACTTAGTTTTCAAAGCTTTTTGTGATTTCCTGGTATTAGGCCTATGCGGTAAACTAACAATCCAGAGACTGAAACCACAACTGTACATACGTTTGATTATCATTACAATTAACAATAACAGTCTATCGTTTAAATTTGTATCGACGGTGCTGTGCCAAAAACAATAAAGATAAAAGCGCATGGTGGCGGCCGTGCATAGATTCATAGGAAAAATATAAACAGTGAAAGTGACCGTGCATAAAAACACCACTGTGCTATACACGGTCCATTACCGCGCATAAAAATACCGCTATACTGTACACAGTTAGTGGCCGTGCATAAAAACGCTGCTTTACTACACACGGCCCGTGAGCGTGCACGAAAACGCTGCTGTACTATACACGGTCCGTGACCGTGCACGAAAACGCCGCTGTAGTATACACGGTTAGTGACCGTACGTAAAAACGCCGCCTTTGTCTTTCTCTCTACTCCAGCTGGACTCCGAGCCCATAGCACTTGACATTTGCAACGCTGACGCCGTTCAATACAGTAGTGCCGCAGCAGCAGTGCCGCACGGCGTGACCTAGCGAAAGAGGCTTAGACCGGCGATGGGGGATCCCGCTGGCTTGACGATGGATGGGAAAATAACAGGCAATGGTCACACGGTGGTGTAGGCCTTACGCGACGGTTTAAAACGCTACCCTGTATGCATGAACTTTGCATAATTATATATATAATTATATACACCACGTGTAAAGGGGTTCGTCATTTCATATTTTCCCCGATGACAACTAAATCAGCTACGCATTGCGTAACTAGCTTGGGAAACTGACATCTGTGGCCGTATGCATAATCAATGCGTAAACTAAAGTAAATACGTTGACTGGTGTTAACGCAAGAAATGAATACAATTTCTCGTGTTAACACCAGTCAACGTATTTACTTTAGTTCACGCATTGATTATGCATACGGCCACTGATCTGCTAGAAAGAAGTAACTACTGTTTTATTCCAACCCGCGACTTCACGGGCCAAGGAAAAAAATAATGAATTTCTACTCACCCCCAGTCTCTTTAGCCTTGTTTTGATCAGCGTTGTTTTCTCGTGGTAGGGATTGGCCGATACAATTTTGTGCACGCCTTATGTCAATTTTTATTGCAGCGGTAAGCGGCATTTGATACGTAGGGTGGGGTAGGTGTAACTTTAGTTCATGCATCCCGTCTAAAATAATTTGAATTTACACCTAGGTGGCCGTGCTCCATGGTGTAAAACGGGCGAATAAACACCGAGTTAAAAAAAAAAAAAAGACCAAATCCGGGAGTGTGTTCTAAGTCTTTTATCACCCTATACTGAAAGTGTTACATGGAACGGTCCCTTCGTGCCCATTGAACTGGTAAAACGAAACTGATAATTCAAAGATCGTGGCAAACGTAGAAAGAGAAAGAGACAGAAGGAAAGAGAGAGAGAGAGAAAGGAAAGAGAGAGATGTAGTGAGGTGTATGTGTGTACAGGCTGAGCCAGACAGACAGACAGACAGAGAGACATTCAGCCACACTGAGACAGTTAAGGCATAACAAGTGTCGGCGCTTTCAGCATCTGTAATCGTTTGCATGAGGAATATTCATCAGAATCACACATTGTATGTTGTCCTTGTTTAGGACCTCATGAGGCCCTCATGCCAGTAATGCATTTTCTCATCAACTGGATGATACAAACTTCACTGACAAAGAAATTTGAGACAGGCGAAAGGAAACCAGTGTCTTTTGGCCACTAAGGAATCTGTGAGATGTGTTTCAAATAAATTCAAACGTTTCAGTCCAGGCGATAACAGCTGATACAGTCAGGGCTCAGAGCTAGGCTGTATAATGTTTTTTTTATTATTATATGTCGACTTAGACTTGTAGTATCTGTAGTATTAGAGTTATCATTTTTTTTAAAAACTGACTTATTAACATGATATTCCAAACATGAGTTCCTTTCAGCAACATCCTCAAGGGAATATGTTTTTGTTTCGAAAATGAGTAGCATTGGCTGGAGCTCTATTAATGTTTGCGATATACAAAATAGATAGATGAACAGGGTGATAGGAAATACAATAATTTACAAACAAATAACTACCTGAGACTGACAGAAAGACAGGCACTTAGATAGACAGACAGTCAAACAGATGACACGTATGCAGGAAGATAGATAAATAGACAGACAAATTGACTGACAGGTAAACAAGCGACAAACGGATAGATAGATAGATAGATAGATAGATAGATAGTTAGAGAGAGAGATAGATGGACAGACAGACAGAGATAGATAGATAGATAGATAGATAGATAGATAGATAGATAGATAGATAGATAGATAGTAATTCATGTTCTCCATAAACCCATCACTTGTACATATGTAGATGTGGTCACTGGCATGACTCCAAAAGAGATAGCGTAACACCAGTTTACAAGTGTTCTCCCCGTCACTTTTCGTCGAGTTTATGCCATCAGTGGACAAAGCTGAGGTCACAAATATCTCCTATTAATCACAAAAAACTATACGTTGTCCATAATTATCTAATAATGCTCAACATTTCTGTATTTTCGCTGTTTCTGTTTAGTGACTTCCAAATTTTGAAGCCAAATTTCCCTAAAAATGGAGTCAAGAAAGATGGGACACTTGTAAAGAGGGTGACAAGAAATCAGTAACACACACATACATTTTAAACCAGTCCCTTTAACTCGAAACTGATTTACCTTTGATGAAACTGGTGAAGTCTTGACTCAGCAACCTGTTTATGTCCTTCTTGGACACTTAATAAAGCACTTTGTGTTGTATCGCGAGCACACGGCAGAACAACTAACAGATGATTGATAGTGCGCGCTTTTATAAATGCTTTAGGAACGAGACTTTCAGTTTCAGTTCTCAGTGTATCCGGTGCTTTCACTTTCGAATTCTAAAGATATGTTCTATGTACATTTATGGACCTCACCGCACCCAGCACAGCTTTCCGACTTGTTTTCAGTTTCGGTTGTGACGTGTCCACCCAATGACCTTCACCCCCTCTTCCCCCATTTCGTGGAAATGTGAACCTAGAGCCACAGGCTTAGATTATAGTGAATGTGTTGTGTGTTGATAATACATGTATTGCGTATCTCAAGAGCCATCCATAACGTACGCAGGCCCAGCGAGGTAAGAGAGGCAGTCCCCAAGTGTACGTAGGGGGTTGGGGTGTTCTACAAAGCGCGTGTTCGCTATTCAGATACGGTAATGAATTAAAATGGTTGGTTTCATTTAAAGTTTTCAAAAACAGAACATTAATGTAAGACAAGCATGTCAAACTGAAAAGTGCTTGTGGGCCACATTGTTAGTACACCAAGTTGGTGTCTATAGTCACGGATCTTGTCTAACTGGCTTGACAGTCTATGTATATATATATATAATTATATATTGGGCGGGCGTTAGGTTTCTCCCCATTCGCTTAGTCAAGCTGATCAGTCCGCTTGTGATTGTGGGGGTCGCCTTGGCCGACTTTACACAGCTCCAATGGTACATTTTCCATTTTCATTTTAATTTCTTCATTAATCATTATTCACTTATGGTGTGAAAAGTGAAAATGACGGCCTATATGCGTCGAGGCAAAATGAAAATGAAACTGAAAAATGAAAATGACGATGAAAAATTCCGTGTCGCTATTTGGTACTTGAAAAAGGCGAAAGCGAAAATTTTGTGTATTTTCTGTCATCTCTTTAGTTTGCTTTGTATTGTTTGGGTTTTATTTATCACGCGGGGTTTGCAACATACAACCTTTTCTTTTTGCCCAATTTTGACTTTGCTTATAGCGCTGCGGCGACCCCACAGTTTTTCTGTGGTTTTTATGATATCTCGTGAATTGTTAGTACATGTTATCACAGAGGCCATAATCGTTTTGATTCAACAACACATTCTTAGAAAATAGAAGTGGACCACATTAAATTTATTCAGAAGAATACAACTTAACCCAATGTTGAGCTTTTACTTCTGTATTCTGTCCTTTCATCTTTAAAAAGAGAATAATTTCATATCTCACAATGTAGAATCTTTTCAAAACTTTATGGCGTGACAACAACATAATTATTTCCATGTAAAAAAAAAAAAGTGCACCTTCAAAGTCATTATCCATGTCTTCCAACAACCGGCTAAACCGGCTATGGTTCAGTGCACGTCCACGAATGTAGCTCACAGTCTTACTGGCAAGGTTGATGACATGATCCACTTTTAAAATTGGTAGAGGATAGGTGGACCCCGGGGTGTACCTAGCGAAATAAGTAGGTTTAAGGATAGGTGGACCCCGGGCTGGGTTCATTGTAGTGAAATGTTTCAGGATAGTAGTTCTTAAAAGTGGTGTGTTCCGTAAAAGTGATGTTGCAAAAAGAAAAATTCTGTTGTAATTCAGCAACAAATTCCAGTCATGAGTACTTATCTGGTGGTACCAGAAACTTGGCATTCAAGTCTACTCACTCAACCGCTGCACCACGGAGGTATGATCTCAGCCAATGTAGGCCTACTTGTGTGTACATCGATCGTCAATGGCTACCCCAGCCCCTTTTCGCCTGATTAGTCAATCTGACTACCGTCCATTGATACAAACTGACTAGACCCTCATGCCCCCCAGGTCCAACAAAACATGTAGATCTAGATAGATCTAGATCTATCGACATCCATGCCGCCATTCGAATGTTTGTTTTCTTACCCTAGCCTAACTTGGCGATGAAAGACAGCTTTTCATTGGTCCGGGGTCCATCTATCCTATATCGCTAGGTACACCCCGAGGTCTACCTATCCACTTTGTTTAAAATTTGGGAGCAGAGTTGATGTTGATGACTGATACGGTGAAGAAGATGAACAAACTATGAGTCTGGATGTGTTCCTTGTGCCTTACTCAGCAATTTTGGACCACCACTATGTTTGCAAGCAATGCTGACGGCACTGTCGGTGGCCAAACAGACAAGCTTATCCAGTTTGACTTTGAAATCATGAGCTTTCAGAACGTGTACTACCTTCTCAATATTGACTTGTGCCTCGGTATAAGTTCAAGTAGTTCTTCATAAACCTGAAAGTCTGCATCACAAGCTCTGAGAAAAATAGCAAGATGAGCTTTATCTGTAACATCAACTGTTTCATCAATGGTAACTGAAAAATAGCTTTCATCTGTGTTTTCAGGTCATCTGCCATTTCATCTGTCCTTTCGGTCACAGTATTTCTTGTAAGAGAGTCTAGTTCCTGGAATGCTCTCACTTTATCGGGAGGGGTTTGGGCGGGGGAAAGAGAGAACAGTTTCTGCTAGTTTTTAGCTGTGCCCAGTCAAGGACGTTGTTGTTATGTTTGTTTATTGTTACCGGTGCGCTTTCGAGTGTGCAAGCAGTCCAAGTGATTTTCCACGTTTGTGATGTACGGTTTTTTTATAAACGGATCAGCATCGAAGCAACTGAAAACTGTAGGCCTACTTGTCGCTGGCAGCACGTTTGACATGCCTGATGTAGGATTATACAGACATTAAATATGGGCTACCTTTCTGATGGGACAGTCTAATAGTCCATGCAAAATGGCCTTAAAGTGTTGAAACATCAAAGCTTTATCGTACAGGCTACATTCACCATACTAATGGCCATCAAAGGCGTGCCAAAGAGGGGTGGAGCTAAGCATACGAAACGTATACAAAAGGAGGCAGTGGCTGAAGGACGGGGGGAGGGGGGGGGGTAACAAAAAAAGAGGCCAAAGTAGGGAGTACGTACATTATGCCTTCAAGCTGAAAGTGTGAAAGTGTTCATATGATTCTTACAGCACCAAGTGTTACTTGGAAAGCCTCTTGTGTGCACTGAACTGGTAAAACGAACCTGTAAGTTGCATGAAGATCATGGCAAACGTAGAAAAGACAGAAGCTTTCCATCTCTGGGCTCTTCACCAGGCTGAAAGAAATGAAGAAAGTGACCGGCCAGACAAACAGAGAGAGAGAGAAAGAGAGAGAGAGAGAGGTGTACAGGCTGAGACAGACAGACAGAAGACAGATCGACAGACTGACAGATAGATAGATAGATAAGTAAAAGGATAGACAGACAGACAGACAGACAAACAGACAGACAGACAGACAGATAGATAGACAGACAGACAGATAAATAGACAGATTTTTATTACAAAAATCTCCATGAGCAAAACTACATTTTTACTTACGAAGTTGAGTATTGTTTTACTTACTACTGAAACATACTTTGACCTCAACTCCCTCACATAAATAAAGACTATTTTCTTTGTTCTTTTAACCCTGTCTGTCAACTTTTCTTTTTGTGTGTTTTTCTTTGTCCTTGTAGCATAATTATTTTTCCTTTAGTGTTGTTTGATTTTATAAGAATCATTCGACTCACGTTTGCCATTATCTTCGTATATTTTCAATTGATAAAAAACAAAACAAAACAAACAACCGAAACAAAACAACTAACAAAAAACACCCGCGAAGTTGAAATTGTGCACCGTATGCAGGAATTTGTCCTTGGCTGCGTTTTATCCCGTATTTCCTTTTGATTGTGACTTTTTTTTTCTGCAGAAACAGTATGGATGCAGATATTGATATAGAACTGCTAATATCATTAGTACTAGGGAGGCCAGTTATGTGGAGCAAGTTCTTTCACCAATCAAAGGATACACTGATAATGTACATCTATGTCTCCTCTTTTGTCGCAAATACAAGATATAGGAGGAGAAACCGATCACTGTCCATATTTCACGACTGTACACTGTAAAATAGAATAAAAAACTGGAGAGATCTAAGTGCGGGTGCGATTTTCACCCGCGCCGTGTGAAAGGGTATGCGGGTGCGGGTGGACCCCACGCAAATGTGCGGGCGCGGGTGGACCCGCGCCGTGTGAAAGGGGTCTTACTGTTCTCAGTCGTAGTCATTAGCATCTCTGCCTGTCAGTCAAGTGGGTGTGGTTCGATTCTCAGCACGGCTGATTTTTTTTTTTTTTCATAAGTCTTTTTTATTAGGCATCAATCTTTTTTTTTTTTTTTTAATCCAGAACAATAACGGAAGAAATCCAGTTTTATTTTTTGGTATCTGCACCTGTCAGTAGGGGACAGTGGTTCGATTCTCAGCAGGATAGTTTTTTTTTTATTTTCTTCTTTTCTTATAAAAGTTTTTTTTTATCAGTAATCAATCTGTTTGGTAATTTTTTAAAATCCAACAGCATTAGGAATAATTTCAGTCTACTTGTTTGTTGTTGCGGATAAACAATTGCATGCAATTTTTCAATTAAATTTCATGACGTTTTGTTCAAGTGCTGTCACTTTCCCTCGTTCCCAAAGATCTTAAAATAGTATTAACCTAGATTCCCTAGTCGCGCTGCGAGAACCAGCTCGCGGCGTCCCGGGCGTGGAGAGCGAAAACAATGGCGGCTTGAGGTCAAGTTGTCCAAGCGGCGGCCTAGCAACGCTCCTGTTTACCATAGGAAACACAAACTGTTTGCCTCGAATTTGATAGTAGGCCCACGATGTAGTACATAGTAAGCCTAGCTTGTTGTTTTACGTTGTCGAGAAAAGTAGATCTTGAGTGCTACAACAATCAGGAAAATGTCAGAGATTCTAGAATAAGACAACATTGTAGGCCTACAATTGTTTTTAATACATGTATAAGGAGGTCTAGAAGAAGAAACTCAGAAGCTTGGACCGACAGACTCGCAAATTCTTACTTCAACGTGTGTGTTAGAGAGAGAGAGAGAGAGAGAGAGAGACAGAGAGAGAGAGAGAGAGAGAGGGAGAGAGGGGTATTATAAGACGTGCCACCATAACAGCTACAAAATCAGAAAAAATGAAAGTAATCGACAACCTCACCCCCCCCCCTCTAATAAAATAAACAGACGGATATCAAGATCCAGCAGAAGCTCAAGTGCATGGGCAGACACTCACTAGTAGCATGTGAGAGTGTGAGGGGGGGGGGGATAAGGCGCAAGCATGATAATGGCTACATAAAATCATAATTTGCTACGTCAACAGCAGCCTCCAACTACCTGTGACAGACACCCCCCTCCCCCCCCCAAAAAAAAGACAGAGAGAGAGAGAGAGAGAGAGGGAGGGAGGGAGAGAGAGAGAGAGAGAGAGAGAGAGAGAGAGAGAGAGAGAGAGAAGATAGGGGAGACAGACATGTAGAGGAGAGGGAGAATAAATTTCCGGGTTCAGTCCCAGAATTACCCGCTCCAGATTAGACTTAACCATCTTTTTCTTTTTTTTTTGTCTTATAAAAGTAAATCTGTGTGTGTGTGTGTTTTTTTTTTTTGGCCAAGTAGGCCTACATTGTATGGATAGGCGCTAAATTCTAGGTCTACCCTCCTGCATAGTAAGTGTATGATTGGGTCATCGTCCAGTTCGAAAATTCGATAATCTGAAAGTTGTAGCTGGGGATGGAGGTGTTCGGATTATCGAGACTAGACTGTAGACTGTTGGAATAGAGATCTATACAACACACCTTACTACTACACTACACCGACACTACTATAGGCCCCTAACTAGTCTAGTCTACGACACGTCACTTCAACTTGACTAGATCTACACAAACTACTACTGTACATAAACTAGATCTAGCTCTAGATCTAGGTTCTCTTTAGAACTCAATCTGAATGCTAAATCAGCTGACTGAGTTAGAATGCATTACTGCCATTGAGACCACCATGGAATGAATGAGGCTGGAGGAAGGGTGGCTCGTTAACTTCTTAAAATGTTCTCACCTGTGAAAAGATCGGTCCTTTTCCTTGCTTCTACGATGTGTACAACCGGGGACGACACAAACGTAAACAATGCTGACGATGTGATCAGATGTTTTGGTTTCGCTTTCACAGTGCTTCTCCTTCCCTTTACAGAAAAAGTAAACCAGGCTAACCGGAAGAGTTGTTTCTGACCTCAATGGCCGAAAGCGTTGAGGTACGGTGACGTGACGTCACTAGGGAATCTAGGTTAATACTATTTTAAGATCTTTGCTCGTTCCTCACACATTTTTTTTTTTTCACCCATTACCGAGCCGACGTGCGCCTATTTCTTCATCTAATCGTCCGCTCGAATCAACCGAGCGCCTTTCCGTTCGTCATAGGTCGATCCAATTCTGCTTTTTCCCCACACCACACAATTACAATTTTCTTGTATCATCATCCATGTGCATACGAACACACCTCTTTCTTTCATTTCCTCTCCTACCAAATGCTTAGTGAAGGTCAGCATTTTGATCTAGGTTAATGGGGAATGTTCAAATTTTACATCCAACCACGGCGCGCGGCCTAGACTTAGCCAGCGCACAGTGTTATTCATTGATTACTCAAGGCTTGTTTCTTCACGGCAAAACCCCTAACCAACTGACGAATTCTAATCGCATGCACTTCCCGAGTCGAATTCTCACAAATGTAACATAATGTGTAGTCTTTCTGATTAATTTATTGTTTTTTAAAACGAGTTACATTAGATTATCCTAGTTTACATGGCATAAAGTTACGAGAACCTTTAACTTTGTGTTGCCGTGAAGAGTTCCACTGCAGCTCAACACTGGCCACATGATGCCAGTCTCTAAAAATAAGTGTGTAACAATCAGCTGAGCAAGCGCCCTCTTGGGCACAAGTGTGGATACATTTCATGAAACGCGCCCTTGGGTTACAACAAGTATCCGCCCAGTTGGGCTCGCCCAGACCGTTTAGGCACCAACTTCTGTCCCATGGGCTGGGCACTTTTCATGAAACCGGCCACTGGTCTCCTAACAACAGGTCCCAAACACAACAGTGGTGGTGTGTCGTTGTTCGCTGTCTTCTGTTGTTTTCTGCCTGTCTGTCCGCCTCTGTCACGCTCTCTATCTATCTCCTCTCTCGCATTCTTTCTGTCTTTCTGTTTATTTGTCAGTCTGTCTGTCTGTCTCTCTCTCTCTCTCTCTCGAATTCACATAGTTATTATTTAAATATTATTTTGACTTGTTTTTTTTTTTTCCTGTGTTGTGTCCTTCTCGGTTCCAACGACCTTTACACCGACGAAGCTTACCTGGCCTGTAATCACTCCAAAATCTGCAGATAAGACAAAGTTATCAAGTATGAAGTAGAGGGAACATAACATAATCCCACAGTCACGCTGATCCGTGACCTGTGTCGAATAACGAACAGTCTGTCGTCTTCCGTTTCATAGAAATTCTGTTTCGTTTTCGCGATCCATATTCGACAATGCCTGGGCCGTTCGGTCCTGTTGATCCTGTGATTTTTTTTTTACCATCACGTAGTTCTGTTTTTACGGATGTGTGACATCCTGTTGTCAAGGATCAGTAAACCATGTTTTAACTGAATGTGTTGATTTCACGCTTACCCGGAAAAGTCTCTAAGCTTGCGGATCCATAAAAGAATTATTTCTAACGTGGACCCACAGCACGTCTTGTCCTGTCTAATGAAGACTGAAATCTACAAGGTGATTTAAAAGGTTTTGTCTTCACACATTGACAAAATTCCTTCTAGAATTTTACAAAACACATTGGAACTTTACAGATAAAACAATTTTACCCGGAACTTCACAAAATATGTGAAATTTCAATTAATGAAAACCTGAGTATCAATCCCCCCCCCCCCTCCCAATAGATAAACAAAAACGTGAACGGTGCAGGCTGGCCGTCATCATGCCAACACGACGTTTAACTCAAACGTAAATTCACAAACTTTATTGAGCTTTCCGAAACTGAAAGTACTGTAAAGACAAATAAGTAAGGGACTGGAACCGTGGAACTGCGACATAGTGAGGAAGTTAAGTCATGTGGCGACATAAATGAGCATGCAGATGGAGATAATTATACATGCCATCATGAAAATAATAATAGGTGGTGTAGTTGATGTGAAGAGCATGGGGTTGCGTTGATAAGTTGTGCGGTCGAGTAGCCGCAGGCTTTACAGCCGAGTCAAAATTGGGCAAAAAAGAAAAAAGTTGTATGTAGGAAAACCCTGCGTGAGAAATAAAACCCAAACGATACAAAGTTTTTCTGTGGTTTTTATGATATTTCGTTTTACAGCAGAGCATGGTTCGCATAGGGCAATAATCGTGCATCAAGCCCTACCTAAGCAATCGCATGGCCTCTTATAGAAGTAGCATCAACCTAATTACTGACAGAGGTGAATTGCTGTGCCCAGCCAAGGGATTTTGGGCTGCCAATTGTAATGTTACAAGTTTGACACAACCAGAGACCATGTGTAGTTGGTATAATCAAAGATACAACAAGTTAGAACATGCTCTTCTCCGCAAGCGTTTCATCTCACATGAGACTATATTGAATGAAACTGAAACCTATTCGAGTTGCACTTTCGTTATGTGCGATCTGAGAAGCCACAGAGGAAAGTCGGTTTCGATTTGTCCCTCGTATAAATATTCTGTGGTCGTCCGTTGTCTGATCTTTTGATTTGGGGTCTGAGTTTGGAGAAGACATGTCTGCATTTTAGCCGTCATTCTGCCAGAAAGAAGCAAGACGACCAGAGAATATTGCAGAATAGTAGCAGAGTAGAGTGATGTTAGTTTTCACAGTAAGTGAAAGAAAACTGCATATTACAACATGGAATTGCCCTGCAAGGATAAAATTCTACTGATATTTGTTTTAACTTTATTCTTTTGCATAAAGGATTCAAAAACAGGTAAGAAAGTTCAGACTACACGAATATCACACTTTTATTTATTATACAATGTATGAAATTTGGAAGCTCAGGAAAGTACGGAAACCGTTAATGATCCAATCCAATAGTTGTAATGTCAGCTTGGATCAAAATAGATCAAAATGTTATCAGTCCTCATCCTGAACAATGTCCCAGATTTCTAATATTCAGTGCAAAAGATTGTCTGATTTCACATTCTTGTTATTTTGATGGATAATAATACAAAAAAAAAAAAGCAGCTGATAATGTACCTGATGAAAAGCAACAACAACAAAACAGGCGAATGTGAGTATAACACAATAACACAATAGTGGGAAATCAATGGGGGGGGGGGGGGTGGGACTTGAGTGTGGGGTGTGGGAGGAATTTTCACCGAAATCTTAATTTCATAGTGTTAATTTAACTGTAGAGATGAAGTGTTGTTTGTTTATATTTCGCCCCCGCGATCCTTTCTCTTCGACGAACACATGACGTTATCAATTCCTGCGCGATGTGTTCATTATTACCCATGCGCAAATTATTGCCGTTATTTTCATGACTAGTGACGGGGTGCGGATGGCACCAAAGCGCAAAGGGGGCGCAGTGAGACTTATCTAAAAACAAACAAGCAACAACAACAAAATAAAACTAAAGGAACGGGCAAAGTGAAGCAGACACATTATAATCACCCAAAACTGAAACTAATAAACAGATTTATCCAGGGCCGGGCCGGGGGCGTGATTTTTTTCCGTACGGGATGTAGCAAATTTAGGAGCGGGGCAGCAACACACCCCCAAACACAGCTCATCGGCCAAGGGATTTCTCGTCCTATCGAACAGGAATTGGAGACTTGGGAATGGTGGGAAATATTTATTTATGTACATATTTCTTTTTTTGAGTTTGTTTGTGTCCTTGAATTTTGCCTTCGGTCCTTTTCATCACGAACGCATGAGTCTATGACGCCATCTTTTGACTTGGGGGGGGAGGGGTGGGGGGGGGGGGCTGCACTAGATCAAATACGCTGAGTCGACTTGTCCTGGAGCCCACAGGCGTATAGTATGCTGTTGACAATAAGTCTTACATTCTTTCATACCCTACATAATCGTCCGCTTCCCCCTCTTTTGTCTTTTGTATTTAATTGAACCCTTCGTAGAACGGGACAGTTACAAGTGTAATATGATGGTAATTATGACATAAATCGCGTTTCCACAGGTTTTCTTGGTTGGTATAATTGTATGTTATTTCATCCAGTTTTCTGTGCAGCAGGTAAAATAACTAGCAGCTTCACAGTTTGTAAGCCAAGTATGACTGTCTTGCCTTGACTGCCCTACCTGATATAGAACTACTTATGAATGTAGTCCCTCTTCTCTCCTCCCTCTTCTTGCCTCGACTGGACTACCTTTGGTATCTGTTTACGAGTGTGGTCTCTACCCCCTTGTATTGCCTCGACTGGGATTATCCATCATCTTGCCTCGACTGGACTGCCTTTGGTATCTGTTTACGAGTGTGGTCTCTACCCCCTTGTATTGCCTCGACTGGGATTATCCATCATCTGGCCTCGACTGGACTGCCTTTGGTATCTGTTTACGAGTGTGGTCTCTACCCCCTTGTATTGCCTCGACTGGGATTATCCATCATCTTGCCTCGACTGGACTGCCTTTGGTATCTGTTTACGAGTGTGGTCTCTACCCCCTTGTATTGCCTCGACTGGGATTATCCATCATCTTGCCTCGACTGGACTGCCTTTGGTATCTGTTTACGAGTGTGGTCTCTACCCCCTTGTATTGCCTCGGCTGGGATTATCCCTCTTCTTGCCTCGACTGGACTGCCTTTGGTATCTGTTTACGAGTGTGGTCTCTACCCCCTTATATTGCCTCGACTGGGATTATCCATCATCTTGCTTCGACTGGACTACCTTTGATATTTATTTCCAGAACATATTTTCTTGTATGTGTTTCATGTATGATATGTTACAGACACACAAGACAACCACTGGTTGAATGAGACAATTTGCCGACCAACTACTGATAAACAACACAAGACATGTATGTTTGACGATCAAACTCGAACAGTTTCAATGGGAAACGAAAACTTCGCTACAACTGTCTGCACAACTGACGTGGTCGAAAGAGGTAAATGCGGACGAAGTTTTCTAAAATTAATACAACTAACAAAAAGTGCCAGGGAACAATTTCTTTCATAAGACATGTATTACTTGTTGCCTCCAGTGAAAGCCTCATCACATTTGACAACCAGGCCCACCAAGGAATCTGACGTTAGTGCTGCATCAGCTTTCATGAATGTAGGACGGTGGTGCAGCCATGAAACATGCTAAGGCGTTTGGGGGAAAGAATCCACATGGCTCCAGTAGCTATTTTAAAACATGAGGATTATCTGAGATCAGTCAGTTAGAGTCGCATATTTAGATAATACTATTTTCAGATGAAGCGTGGAAAGAAATGGCTATTATATATCATTTTAATATTATTAAGGTGCGTAATATTGACGGTGAAGGGACAAAGAAGTCACCCATAGATAATCAGCAAAGAGAACAGTTCAAGCGCACGATTTGTTTTAAACGCCGTCGTTGTTGGTATTATCCGAGACACAGGATACCGAGACGGGGCAATTCGCCGAATTCCGTCCGTCGACTTGCGCGCGTATCATCTATGTCAAAAGTGCAACAATTCGCACCACACCCGTCATTTAGTGAACGAAAAAGACTAGTACCACAGAGCTCTGTGAGTAGTGCTCACCGTGTTTATTCGCGTGGACATAGTGAAAGAAGGAATGAACCGTCTCAGTATTCTGCCTTGGGTATTGTCAACATGAACTTTAAGTATGCATGAGATCATGGATAAAATGGCAACAAAGTCTGAGAGTAAGCTTTTGCAGTTAATGATGGGGCAAGTGTCACTGGCCACGGACCCTAAAAACACTCTGCGGAAATACTATGCTCGCGCACGTTTTATGTGTTATGCAATGATCTGTTGTCATATAACTGAACCAGAGTACGAGATAATGAGGCAAAAAGTGTGTAACTTCTATTTTCCTTTCCTCCAATCCCTTATCATTAATATTTCTTTTTCTTTCACATCGGACCCCACCGTCATTTGTGTACGTTTATGTATGGTTAACAGAGCCTTAAGACTTATAATTAATGGTGATGCAAGAGACGTTTTCTGTTTTGTAATCCATATTTTATGATGCCTTTAAATGTCAGAATTAAAATAACACAGTAAAATGGAGTGACTAGTTCTTGACCATTAGCTTTCCTACAATTATTTTGGCGCGGTTTGATCTGCTTGCTGGCTGTAATGACAGTAACATAAATTAGTGACATCAGTTGCCTCAACAGTTTCTATAGCGATTTCATTTTCCTACGTTCCCATTACTTACGTACAGACTTTGGAAGGTCTTCCATATGCGTCACATTGACAGATTTTCTTACAATAATGTTTAAGTATTCCAAACTGTGGCCATACTATGGGAATATACGGATCCCGACAAGGACGCTACTTTAGAAATTTTGTAAAATTAATGATCAAACAAAATTTAATAGTCTTGAGTTTCATAGAAAATGCAAGTGACAAATCTCCTTCCATCATACTGTGCACGTGTGTCGTTATTCCTGATCAAATAATGAAGAGGTTAATTATATGGTTTCATTACTACGGGTTTCAAATAAAAATCAGTTAATCACTACAACTGCTACCACTTCTCCCAAACATCTATGGTGACATCTCCAGGCATAGCGGAGAAGGAAACATCTGAAGATTTCCTTCCTAAAATCACACTGATCCTCATTTTTGTCGTCCTTGCTGTCATCATCGTAGTGGCATTGATACTTGGATTTATTGTCTTCAGATGTAAAGGTAAAGTAAAGCATTAATATTCCAATATTTTTTATTTTCAATCGTTAACATCTATTATAATATATTTCAGTAACTTGCAACCTTTGGCATGACTAACTGACCAAACTATACACTCTTCAGGAAGGTGGCAATTGAGATAAGGAAGATGATGGCTATAATTAAAAGTTGTTTACTTCAAGCATATATTTAAAAAAAATAACAATAACAATATTTATTGCTATCAGAGAGTATAGATGTATAGAGAGGTTTCACTATTGGTCAATTTGCACTGCGAGACACGGGAGGCTCCGCGAAACTATTGTTAACATGGAGCGGAAAGTAGGTCGCTGCGGTAAATAAAACCGGTTTGTGCATTTCCACGGGGTGTAAGAACTTACAAACGGATCTAAATTGTTTCAGTCAGCCCAAAAATATGAACAAACCACACTAAACAGATATACACACTATCTTTGGCGAAGAAGGTCTCTTTCAATTCTTCAATTTCTTGTTTACCGCAGCGACCTAGTTTCGCGATTTGGCGGAAGTGAACCCTCTCTATACATCTATACTCTCTGTTGCTATGTAACATCTGTATATTTGCATGTTTGTTTCGTAATATATATAGTACCGTGCATGTCATAAAAAGTAGTCGTATCAAGCGTTCAGTTTGGTGCGTAGTGTTCTGGTGCGCATGAGTTCTGAAGTAAGAATGTAGTTTATTACTTTTATTATACTAGAGAGAGAGAAGGGGGGGAGGGGGTTGGGGATCACATGATTGTTTATTCTGGGCAATGCCCGGTAGCTCATCTAGTTATATATAATTAGTAGAATATAGTCAGTATTCTATCGCATATTAGTAATAAAAATAAACTTTGAATTATTATTTATGGATATACGAATATTTTGTTGCACATTATGTATATCTTTTAAATAGTTTGCAGCAGTTTAGGGGAATTTGTTCCGAGTGGCATGACAAAACAATATTGATAACCATGTATTTGATTTGTTAAATATTGAGTTCAAAGGTGATATAAAGGTGATAAGTCATATTAGTAACTACAGTCATTTATAAATAGAAATCAGTAGATATCAGAGATACGATAATGCACATTGTTGTATCTTGGACGAATGAACAAAAGGAGCATTAATTTGTTGTTTAGGTTTCTGAGCCATTGCATTGTTTTTCAGACGTTTGTTTTGATAAGAATATAATATTTAAAAATGCAGGTTTTACTGCTGATATGAATAATAAGGCTTGTAACAGTAAAAGCATTATTTTTGTTGTCAGAAATCTGGGAATAGTGCAGTAGAAACCAGCATCCGATCTGACATTACAAAGGTTCTCAAATACAAAAGTAAGAAATGTTAGTTACCATAATAGTTTAAGTACAACATTGTGTTTGAGCAATATGCAAAAGAATGGAACAAGAAGTGGAGGGAATGGAAGTAGTATTTCTAATAACATGCAACAGCTGCGGCAAGAGAGATGGAATTTTAACTGAAAAAAAAAAAAAAAGAAAAAACAGAAAAAAATTGTTTGATATCTCATGTTCTTTCGCCAATAGAAAAAATTGAGAATCTACAAGCCAAGACAGAAAGTCTGGAGAAGATGATCAGTGATGCAACAAGAGGCGCAAGTCTGTCAGGTACCCTGCAGCAAGTCCGTGCTCTGAAAATGAAAATTGACGAAATGGATGCTCTGAAGAAAAAAGTGGACCAAATGGATGCTCTGAAGAATAAGGTAGATCAGGTGGATGTTCTGATGACAAAAGTAGACAGGTTAGATGCACTGAAGCAAAACCGAGACGAAATGGATGCGCAGAAGCGCAAACAACCACCGCGATCCGGAACTGTTCAGAATGCAGATTTAAGAGAGAAATGTGAGAAGTCATTAAAGAATGCCAATGATCAAGAATATCGATTTATGGGAGGAGCCTGTCAGAATGAGAATTTAACAGAAAAGACAGATCTGTATGACAGTGGTCCAGATAGTCGTCTAAAGAAAGAAACTGGAGAAGAAGGTGTAAAAAGTGGCAGAGTTCAACAAGATAATGAAAAAGACACTGTGGTTGATGGGGAAGATGATATGCGAAACAGAGGAAACACTGAAAGATCTTTCTCAGATGAAGACATTCCTGAGAATGGCCCTAGACAGGCCGTGATGAATAAATCTGGTGGACTAGCCGAAAGTTTTGGTGTAGGTTTAGACAGAACCTGTGACATAACCAATCGACGAAAAGAGTTTGGTGAGTTTACAGAGGAGAGTGAAGATCCTAAACATGTGCAGTATGCAGTTCGTGGTAGAAAAACATCATCCTACAAGCAAGCCAAACTGAAATGTCTGATAGATCAAGTGAAGGGTACAGTAAGCGAAATGGAACAAAAGATCAGTAAGATGGACAGACAAATGGAAACACTCGAGAAGAATATGGACGGAGTGAAACAATGTGTGGATAAAACAGACGATCTTCCAGACAAAGTGAACAAGCAAGCAGATTGGGTGAATGGAATCAAAGAATTGGTAGACCGAGTGAATGGGCTAAGAGAGACACTGAGTTCCAGAGAATCAACAATCTTCAAGCCTAAGGTAGATGAATTGATGGAGAGAATTAACTTATTTAGAGTGCTAATAGACAGCCTGCCCTCCCCACTGGTCCAGCCACATGTGCCTTATGTCAGAATGGACACATTTTGTCGTAAAATAGATACTGAGATACAAACCATGAGAGAGAAAGTGGATGGATGTTGTCAGCAGATAGCGACCAGTGCCGGTGATGTAAATAATGAAATTGTGGAATGCACAGAAAGCACGAAGAGCAGCATAAGCAGTTTAACCAACACAGTTGACCAGATCCTTTTGACACTAGAAGAAAGGAAACCACTTGAAGGCAGAGTTACTGAGATAGAGAGCAGGTTAGGACATAACATTGCTTACCTGAAAGTGGATCTGATCAGTGAAAGGATGCAAACTCTGGAGGTCCAAGTTATGTCACAAAATCGGCAAGGCAATGAACTGAGATCATGTTTATCACAAGAAGTGAAGGAATTGAGAAATGCTAACGATGAGTTGTGGAAATCAACTGCTGCCAATAGAGATGCAGATCTGCGGAATCAGGAACACTTGAATACTAAAATTAAAACAGCAGAGAATGAAATCCACAATACAAATGACAAAGTAGAGGAACTGACTAAAACCTTTGATATCTTTGAGGCTAGGGTGACTGCATCTGTTTCAAGCCTTATTCCAATGGAAAATGCACTCGCCAACACAAATGACAGACTCTCGCACGCAGAAACAGAACTGGGTCAACTGCGAGAAAGCCTTGACCAAACTGAGGATACTGTACACAAGCTTCGAAGAGTTGAGGAACGAGTACAGCAAACAGAGGGCAGCCATCGACAGATACAGCAGCGCCTTCTGGAGACTGAGGCTGACACAAAGAGAATGCTGGAACTCAATGTGGAAGAAAAACTGAAGCAAATAGAAATATCTGTATGCACAGTCGCACACCAGCAGCAGCATCAGATGGATATGTTGACAGAAACACAGAACGATGTGCAAAGGCGGCTCCAACAGGCAGAAACTTACTTAGCTCAAACAGCACAGCTCAACGTGGAAGTGGGGTTGCGAGAAACAGGAGAATGCCTACGGACTGAGATGGATGCGGTGAGTTATGTCAAGCATTATTAAAGCTCGTAAGTTATTTCTTCACCATATAATGAATTGTAATAACTTTGGCAAAGTTCGGTGAATGTATTTATTTATTCATTTATTTATCTATCTCACAATATTTTGTATTAGTTGCCCCGTCCTTGTAATAATATTTTGTGAAAATAACTTTGCCAAAGTTCTGTGAATTTATTTATTTATTTATTTATCCATCTCGTAATATCTAATATTAATCGCCCCGTCCATGTCATAATATTTTGCAAAATACAAAAATACTCATTTCAAATGTTTAGAGCCACTGTAACTGGACACGTTTGTTCAGTTCCTGTTGAATAAAGAGTCCTTATTATTATTATGCTGCCACTTTTCTGAATATGAAAGTTATGCCAGTTGACATTTCAAAAGAAATTATGTGGTTCTAGTTCTATCAGTCCTGTCCATCTTTATCCATTTCAAATAAGAATTTATTCAAACTTTGTCCTACGTAAAAACATGACCAGGATCTGTGAAAGTGTCGTGGCGTGTTTTGTTTCAGCTACCATGAGAGTATCTCTGTCATATTTTGTCCGGCGATCTTTTTACTTGTTTCTTTGTATCTTTGCAAAAATATCAGATTATTCCCATTTTGTCCATATAAACTTGTGTGACAACAGTCTGTTTTTGTGAATTAGTGTAATACAAAGACATTCAAAGAGCAAAATGTCCAGAAAAATGATGATAACAATCAGTATTATCACTATTATTATTGTTTCTTTTAACTCTCTGGCAAGGGTTGGTAAGCAGTTGTCTTTCTCATCTCTGGAGTCAATTCATTTTGTTTTTGAAAATCGGCCCACAAAAATTGCTGGCTCTTCCTGAGATAAATTGAAGAATTATCTTTCAAATCAAAAAAAAAATGAAGGCTCCTTTATTTCTTTTCCAAAGAACTTATTGTATCTGCGCCTTTCATTTTTTGTGTATAAGTGTATTCTGTGTAAGCGGACACACGTGTCTTAACAAAAAAATTATATTCCATTTCAGATCGCTCAAGTGGCGACCCAAATGAACTCATTGTCGCAGGTCATGGATCAGCGATGTAAGTTTAATCGGACATTATTTGCGCACCTAAAATAATAAAAAAAATTAGTATTTAAAATTTAAGATATTTGAACGAAAACAAATTGCTCTACTGCATGCGTTTACTGACCACTTTGAATGGCTTCCGAGGTGAAGGAGAACAGTAACGCAGGAGATAAATCCGAGATTACTGATTACAAATAATACTGTAGATTTCTTACAATATTCCTTACTTCTGTGACAGAGGTGACCTCCAGGCACTCAGTATTTTCACCCATTAATGATCACAGTCATAAAACAACAATACTCATATCACGTCAAACTCCTTGGACAGTCAGTGTATTGAATACGTGTTTCACTTGGCTTAACAGAACTTAAATAAATGTGCTTTTATCAATTTTTTTTTCCTGTAGTTGGATCTCATTGAAACGCAATCTCACGACATCACCATCCAACTAGTTGGCGGATCTGAATCGACTAGTGAGCCCCGGGCCTTACTCACTTTACAAGTTTGCCAGGTGAAAAAGTAAATACAGTTTGTTAATTTAGTGATTTATGCCATCAACTGTTGCAGGTAAGAAATGCCAACATTTTCCTGTTGGATTAACGGCCTGTCTCTTGCGTGATCTGGGGCCTCTTTACCTCACAACAAACATAGTGATTGTACTTTTTATTGAATTCAGATTTTATTAACAATTATGATTGCAGGAAAAAGTGGTTTCACGCACTGGTTGACCTTCGTATTATTATTATTAGCAGACCGGCGCAAGATAAATCTTGCAAATTATGTTTATTATACATCCTGCTCATTCATTTATTCATTTGCTGTTGTCATACAGTTACCGATGCACCTCTTTTTAAAAAATTTTTTTTTTATTAGTGTTGTATTTTGATGGGAACTTGATCATTTGACACCAGTTATGAAAAAACTTGTGAATATCAAATCACTAACGCTGGCCAACGGCATAACATAAACACAAACGTTTAAATCTTTCAGGACAGGACAATGCACAGTGCATCCATTAAACTGTGTGGCCAATTTATGTCCAAAAGGCTTTTGCCAAGGGATGGCAGTGTATTACAAAACTGAATAGAGAAAAAGCGGAGTTGTGCTCCCTGTTCGTCTATAGCTTAGTATTTCATACTGCGTTCCCATCACAACAGCCGCCCAGAACACTGTGAGCACCATTTGAGTAATCTGGACTTTTTATTTTTACTGAGCAGATTTTGATACCCTGTTTTCGTTAATCTTTATTCATTTTTCAGTAGTCAGGTTTTTTTTAATGATTAAGTAAGAATTAACTATTTTTTTTTATATTGCATGTGGAAATAAACCATTACCACTTTGTCTTCCTTAACAGGGGGAAATTTGTGTTGTAAGAGTTAGTACTGATCTAGCAGTAAGTGTTTTAGCCATACTGACTTACGTGCGGAGCACTTGAAAATTTCATCGTACCACATGACTGCATTTTCTTCCCACAGGGGCCATCATTGAATTTAACACTCTCCTTTTAGTGATACTCAATCTCTAACTTCTAATTTCCTCTCACTTTCTCTTTTCTGTTGTGCACTGCACTTTTTTTCTATTATATTCTGTCTCATTCTCATGTTTTCATTTGCCTCTCTTGCATCATCACTCAGTCCATTTACTTTTCTTTGTTGTTGTTGATTTGTTGACAGCATCAGTACTGACCGCTGGACTCTCCACTTAAAAAAAAAAAATTAGATTGTTGAGCTTTGGTACACACTGACTTAACCATCTAGATAGGGCATTTTGCAGCTATTCTTGATGTAAACAATTTTAAGAAGTCTGTATTTGTTTTTTGCTTGTAAAAAATTATGCAAGTATGGATAATATTGGAATAGTATTATAAAAATATCATTATGCCATTAGCATACCTGAAGAATATTTACCCATCATCCTAGGCGCGCACTCTCGACTTTGTTTTGTTGCTGTGGTAGTTTTTGAAATCTCTGCAAATGAATGAAGATGCACACACGTGCCAAACATGAGTTCATTACTGAGATAGCGGGGAACATGAAACTAAGATGCGAGTGCAACCTGACAGCAAGTAGCATGTATACGCCTGGACTTAAAGAACACAATCTATGAAACAATTTTTGTTTTACCAATAATCCAATTCCTAGGTAACAAAGCTTTGAATGTAATTGATACTCACTGGACTTTGCCCAATCAACAATAATGCTAACTAATCCCATCTAGATCAGCTCTTGTTATTCATTATTTTTATTTATGAAGGCTATGTATACATTTTATAGTTGGCTGATAGGTTTCTGTTCACAACAGACTGACAGTGACAGTAATTTGTTCATATGAGGCTTCCAGTATGGGCGTCGTTGGCTGTAACGTTTTCCTCCAGGAATATTTATGTTATCCTGGCAGAAAAAAAAGTAAAGTGATTCAGATACATTATTGGTTTATAAATTTTATAACTTTATGTTCATTTACATGACCTATTGATGATGAAAGGCTTCCATAATTGTAATCAGTATGTTTATTTATTTGTTTATTTATTAATTATTTTTTTTGGTCCGCCAAGATTTGTAGTATTATTTTGTTTGAAAACCAGTATTTACTCATTGTGTTAATCTATTGCTCTTATCATATGATAAGAATATCCCAGTATTGTGAAGAACGAAAAACAACAACAAACAAACAAACAATAACAAACCAACAACAAATTATGTACCCCCCCCCCCTTTTTTTTTTTGACTTCATTGACATAAAACTTGTTTTATTTTTACACTAAATTTAGTCTGTCGTGCCTGTTACGATAAAACTGTTATTTGTGAACAGTAACAAGGCAAACTGGCCGGCGTGTGATACAGTGAATGGGATGCCGTAGTATCATTGGGCCTATGGTTTATTTCACAGACATACTTCATCTGGGGGAGGCCTCATAAGGAAACCTAACTTCATATTATACTGTGTACGTTACAGAAGCAAGAATATGGTCTTGATATGTTTACATACTGTACACAATACACCAGTATTATTGTCTTCTAAGCTTGTCGCACTATATTATTTATCATTTTGCAGTATTTTTAAAAAATCAAGTTTCGCATATTATACGCTATTTAAATGTACTTACCTATTCACCTCTAAGATGACTGAGATTCGTTATTTCAAATACTTGTGATATATTGATTTTTCAGGTTATATTTGTGATATTATACCAATTGTTACAATGATATCAGTCATTAGACTGCTGTCCCTGAATTTTGAAATCTATTCTAAAGTTACCATCTTGCCAACTCAATGTGAGGTTTTAGTCTCTTGAGGTGTTTGACGAGGGAGCTCAATTATGGTGCCTGAAGATTTCATATTAAATTATTTAATATTTACCAATTATTATCTGTGGTGTATGTGCAGTGTAGTATTGAGAGCAAGGAAGAAAGAAGGATAACAGCGCTGAGTGACGTTTAAGCAATTAAATATCATCTAGATAGACACATTATCCTTCCTCTTTTCTTATCCTTCTCCCTACTGTTCCTAATCCTTTATTCTCTGACTCTTTCCGTGTCCTTGCCTCCACCTCTTTTTCCTCAAATTTCATCCTTTCATTCTTAGATTTTCTCGATCCTTCCCATGCCTTATTTTTACCTGTACAACTACACGTATTTGTCAATAGTAACTTTCTCTTTTATTCAGCAAGTTATCAGACTTATCATTGATCAAACTACAAAGCGCCATAAATAACACAGTACTGTGTTCTCCTGGGTAACACTCAGGGAGCTGCAAAAGTAGAAAGAGCTTAAATATATATAATTTTGATATTGTAAATGAATAAAGCTTTAGAAGGAACTAGTAATGTTTGGCAAAAAGTGAACAGTGTAAAAGATATGGTAACAGAATCTGACAATAAAAAGTGGAATGTTGATAAAGACACAATGTACATGTATAATAGAACTATTTATGAAAACTGCTGTCAGAACTTGGTTCTGATGATGTGGAGGAAAATCTAGACTGAAATTTCACAAGCGAAAGAGAAAAACTCAAAAATGCGAAAGGCATACATGGAATGGGGTGAACCATTACAGGGCTGAGTTACTTATAGCTCACTGCAGTGAAAGGGAGATAAACCCGTTATTTTGACTAGCAAGATCACTAGATGTGGTCAAGGGGAAGTAACCACACAGAAACCATAGATAATCTCCCCTTATTGTTTGATCGTGCACTTGACATCTATGGTAAAGTTTATCTTACTAAGTTTCTATCTTAGTATCTATCAGTGTCCTGCAGCGAAAGAGTGTAAGGTTCGAGAATGTTATCAACGCTAGCGCGCATGATTAGTTCATGTAATTAAATGGAAACATTTAACTGTAATTTATGACAGACTGATTTTATGTGAAGTGCTAACAAATAGTACTACTGGAGGGTGTGGTCTAAGTCCCGCTACTTGGATCAGAGATAGACAGATCTAGATCGTTATTCTTAATCTGCAGTTGGTGCCATTCAGGCTCAAAGTCAAAGTGTCCTTTTTAAAGGGGAGAGAGAGAGAGAGTAACGGGCAAGAATTTTAACCAAGTTATTTCTTTACTTTAACTTGTTCTTCTGTGGGTTTGTAATGTTATTGTTGGATGATGATTATTTCTAGGTTCCTTTAATTCAGCATTGTGACTATGATCTATGTGTAGATTTGTCTTGTATGCCTTTTCGTTACATTTTATTGATACCGTATTCATTATGGACTTTATGACAATGAGCAGACCAGTTAAGATGGAGAGAGAGGTGCGGGGTTCGCACAGCAGACTTCTGGTCAAGCGGGTCAAATCAAGACCGGGATTGGTTAGCTGATAGCTACCGGAAACGGAAGCTTGACCCAAACCACAATAACAAACCTGGCTGACTGTTTACACTAGCTACAACTAGTACAACACTTAAACAGCATTTGGGATCTCAGATATAATATCGGAATTATACTAAAGGATGATGATTATTTACTTTAATTTCTTAACCCTCGTCCTGCGTTGAGTGAACTCGTCCACGTAACGCCCCGTGCGGGGATAGCCAACGACAGTCAGCCGATCGTTCGCGTGTTGCCGATAACCTCGGCGGTCGGGTCAATCGGGTCCGTGTGAACACCTGTATCGCGTATACTCCAGGACGCAATAACAACAATTATAGTGGTGGATAAATCGTAAGCGATCCCTATCATATTTGGATAAAGTACTTGTGATGATATGCAGTAGGTTTTATTTGCCCCAAATCAAGAATTTTCTGCATTTACATGCCGTTTAGCACATGTTTTATCATGTTCCCAAGACCTCTGCGCTTTTTCTGTCCCTATGTCAGGCCATTCAGGTGAACAAATTATTTTTTAAGCCATTCGCTTAATTTACTAACTACATGTATCGTGACATTGCCTTCTCCCTCCTCTACTATGTAAAGCGTTCACTTACTATAATGTTAGTTTTAGCTAGAGATTTGATTTCCAGTTCCAGGTCGTAGAGCACATACATGTACTGAAAAGCGGTTTAATCAAAGGAACACAGTATCTCTCTAATTACCACATCAAATAAAGACAACGACCAACAACAAAGTCGGTCATTTTCTCCCAGTTTTCCCTGATGAAAAACCTACTGACAGACGCCTTTATGCAGCATGCCCTAACATTACATCGGAATTCATAATTACAGACGTAGAACGGCGTCTCAAATATGCACATGGCCCCTTTCTTCTCATTTCACATGTAGACGACAACCAGCATCAAAGAAAAAGTTTCCCCAAGAATTTCCCCAGTTCGAACTTCAGACCGTCAGTACTATTACACGAGTATGACGAATAGTTGCGAATAGTTGCATCGTAATAAACGTAATCGGACGATACCATTTTGTTAGATATAGTAGGGGTGACAGGATAAATAAACACGCGAAAATAGTGTGGAAAAAAAAAACGTGAAAAAACAACAACGACAGCCTTGGCAACCGAATAACCAAAGCGCGAGGCGCACCGTTGCTAAACAAAAATGTGGCCTCCCGCAGGACCCGCGGTTAAGCGTGTCGGACAAAATAACGGCCTCCCGTGTCTCGCGTGTTGCGCGGGGAGGCCAATATAGTGGCCTCCCGCAGGACTAGGGTTAATTTATATGTTTGTTATAATGCCTCTTTGAATTAGTATGTTCTCTACATAGGTGTTAAGTTGATTTTCTTCAATTTGTACTGGTTAGGTCGGACTTAGAAACTTTTGAGGGTCGAACTTTGAACTTGGTTGTTGATAGGATGAATCATGAAGGGAAAGGCCTATGCTAGGTGTGTGGATGCATTGTCTATGCATCAGGTGTCATATTTTTATGGCATCCTTTGTAGGTGCTCATTGTCTGTTCTGACAGATGTAATTGGACTCTGTTGTAATGAAGGGATCAGAGTCATTGACTTAGCTCAATCATAGAGTTGTGGGTGTGTTGCCCAGTAGGCCTGTATATAATATGTCATCCTTATTATGATATTATCTTGTTGCATTATATAATTATGTTCACTGGATATGTGGGAATGTTTTAGGTATATCAGTATTGTTGGAGGTAATACAAGTGGGTTGACTTGACTGTTCAGTCTTGTAGTTGTACCATGTAGTTGGGTTTGGCTTTATGCCATGATTATCATATCACTTGTAGTGGGAGGCTATAACTTGCTATTGTTGGTTGAGACTTCGGTGTTGACTTATCATGTGGGTTGGTCCACCTAGAGATACTCCTGTGACTTTATGAGTAAGGAGTTTGGTATTATATCCAGAGGATAGGAAAGGATAAGTTTGGCTCTGAGTTGAGATAGGCCTGTGGCAGTATGGACTAGGGTTTTTGTATAATATTAATAATCTAGCATGTGCGGAATTGAGCTGGGTTAGCTAATGGGGCCTAAGTTAATTAATTTTGACTTAATGAGTAGATCCAGTTGGCTATTGCTATCCTCTGCTAATTATGATGGTAATTGTTAATTAAGGGATACTACGTTGTGCGTGGGTGGGCTAAGTAAGTAGACGGGATTGTCTTTTATTGAGTCACCTAGCACGGGCAGTTCTGTGGTATGAGTGTGTAGACTCAGCAGACTGTATTTTTATAGTTAGTTTAACTCCAGCTCATTCCATAACTAGGATAGATTTGATGCGTACAGGGTGCGCGTATACACATATAAGGCTTAATGTTATCTTGTCTGGAATCAAATTAAGTTTTCTTCCTGATCTAGAATAATGGCCGTTGTTATAATATAAGAATTAGAACGTGTGGGATAGCCCTATGTCAGCCTGTAGTTAAGCCAAGGGAAGTAACCATGTTACTTGGTAGGCTTGCATCTTATACTCGAGTTATCTCCCCCGGAGTGCTCACAAAGTAAGTTATGCGTTACTGTTTGATAGACATACCAGACCGTCCCCATATTATTTAGTTTACAATGTGACTATGATTATTATTAACTTTTATGTTTTCTGGTCATGCATTCTCTTGTTTTAGTATGATGTAATGATTAACTGATGAGGCGTGCTGTTAATTCCTGTTTTTTTGGTTCTTCTTCAGCGCGCCTATCGGTTGGGTTTATTGTTTATTGTATGGTTTATTGTCTATTGTCTTGATTGTTGTTTATTGTCTTGTGCTGTTTATTGTGGTTTATTGTGGTTTGTCTTGTTTATTGTACTGTTTATTGTATTGTGTTTATTATTTGATTTGTTTTTTTCTTTTCTTTTTTAATAAAATTTTTGTCCTCTCAAAACCTGATAGTTTTGTTTGTATGTTTGTTTGTGTGAGATAGATAGGGAGACCCGCTCGTGCCCGTCCTTGTTACACATACAAATACATGTACTTAAACACGCATTATAAAAATAAAATAGCAAATAGCAAACAATTGCCCATAACTTGGACTGAAACCTTGTCAAAGTATACCCATGGCCCTACAGTCACATCCCCACATCAAAAATAATCTCATCATGAAAAACTTTGAACTATAATAATGTATTATAAAAATTCTTCACAAACACACATACACACACAGAATAAAAAAAAAAATTAGCGTGGGAGGCTCAAAATAGAAACGCCTCTTTCTTGACCCTTCCCTTGGATAACTCTGCTATCAAAATTGAGTTCCTTAAATACACAGCACTTGATATGTCACTTTGGTCACTTCCGTGGAAAAAAATTTTGACCTCCAGTCTTCCAAATCTGGCCAACTGCATTGCCTCCTTCCGTCCATATTCACGAATCCAGGAAACGTATCTGCCCTGTTTTACTGATAAAAAAAAAAGTTCAGCAAAATGTTTATCACATGATCAAAAGATGATGCAAACCCAAACCAAATGGCAGAGTAACTAACAAACAATTAATGGACATCGGCCGGATTGTAAAACCATTTCAGTGATTGACTGCAAGTTCTTTTTTAAAACAAAGTTATTCATTTGCTGAAGTAATAATGGCTCCTGAAAATAAAATTGAAGGATTGGTACTCTCTAGCATTTCACCTGTCCACGCAAAACACAGCATGGATGAGATCTATAACAAATATCTTCCAACGCAAAAATCACTGTATTCGCGAAAGAACTAGAATATATACCTCGACTTGTCCTGAATATTCATACTATTACAAAGTCAGTGATATTAGATAAAGTACTTGAACAGAAAGTGGCGGCTATTGAGAGGAAAGAAACCATTGCTACTTGATTCAAAAGTAAGTTAACATGAACAATTAGTTAAGACGTTTTGATAATCAAAATTTAAAAGGTGATTAAATTTTTGCAAAATAAACTACTCCATTAAGTTCGAGTGTGCTTTAAAATTTATAAACAATGATATTATAATACATATATATAATACCACAAAGTTTCAAAATAATATCACTGGCACGCAACTGTGTGCATTTAAAACAAGGTTTATAATATTACTGTTACACTACTTGACATGGCTGTTTGTAGTGATCAATAAACCTATTATATACTATCAGAAATTGCAACAGAAAATGAAAAATTGCTACCTTCGTGAAAGAGAAATAGCACACTTAATATAACTTTCCATTGATCGTTCACTGTGTTCTTTCCTTGGGAGAAAAACTATGACCTGGAATTAGATTATAACATGACAGTATCCTTTGTGCGCTTTGACCAAAGAATTACAAAACAAATGTTAGTTCTCCATTAATAGACGGAAAGAACATACATACAACTGATCATTATTATGAAAGTTGTAGATCAGAGGAGAGATCATCCTATATATATAGGTATAGTTGCTGAAAGATATGATTATCTTGTAGGGACTACTTCGTTACAGTACACAATTAAGTTACCATTAGTGTTACCTAAAACCACATTGTACATTTCAATCTTCTACAAAAACAACAAAGAAAAAAGAAAAAACAAGTGGTTTGGTATTGTAGTTCGATCATAGATTTGGAGAGCTAATATCTCCAGGATTTCATCCGTGACGTGACCATCTTTAGGCCT
This sequence comes from Onchidella celtica, assembly GCA_963931925.1. NCBI lineage: Eukaryota > Metazoa > Mollusca > Gastropoda > Systellommatophora > Onchidiidae > Onchidella > Onchidella celtica. The sequence continues at coordinate 20,494,321 of OZ007581.1, read as the reverse complement.
ACAGTTTTGTAAGCCATTTTGGAAATGAATAAACTGGTACAACAGTATAGGGACAGCTCACTTTCACTGTTGAAACATTTTGTTTTAAGGTAAGACAGTTTATTCAAGCAGTACAGTGTGGTTGTTTAGTTACCCTTTAAAATCTGTACAGTTGTAAAATGTTCATGGTATTCAGAAACCTGAAACAGCCAGTTTGGTTCTTGGGAGGAGCTCTCTAGCTCTGGAGTCACAAAATACGCAAGGAAATGGACAAACATAACCTCTGATTTTAGGTAGAGCACATCAGGATTTTCAACGCACTTACATACCGGTGAAAAATAATGAAGTATGACGTCACTATGGCCTCAGCCTGGCAACATCAGACGGGTTTTATAAAGGAGAAGGGGACGGCGGGGTGTGCAGGTTAATGCTATTCTTATATTTAGTATAAAATTCAGCTAATCACCACTGTTATTATATTAAGACTCAGGTTGCAATGCAGCATTTCTCAATGATTTAAAAATCATACTAAAGATTATTACTAAAAATAATATAGAACGACTCATACTACACCATTTAAATTATTCGTACATTGCAAGAAGTCACATTTTCCCTTGACATCCAACTAATATTCAACATAGATTTGTTTAACGATGCAAACCAAACAGAAAGATACCCTATATCAACGAGGGACTTTAGAAATATGAATTTAATGTAAAACTATTTACCACATCATAAATAAGATCATGTTAAACAAGAATGATGTTTTTATTGGACATTGCGACTTAACACTTTTGTTGCTTCTTTTTTGTAAAGTTAGAACATTCTCATGCCCAGTCGATGATGCCGGACTATTGAATGAAAACCCTGCAATTCGATCTCACAGAAGGTACAGGGAAGAATGGGCAGTGACTGCTGTGCAGAAAATATGTTGGTGATAATCAGTGATGAGTTCACCCAGTATTTCACTATTATAGTTGGGTTTGCACTCCATGGCGCCATTAGCGTCATGGGATTTTTCTGCAATTTAATTAACTTAATCGTGTTCGGCCAACTTGGATTGAAAGAAAGTATGGATGTTGAATTATTCGCTCTATCGCTCACTGATCTTCTGGTAACGGCAATACGTATTGTCCAGACTGTTGGAGAGGTGACGAATCTTCTCTATTCAGAAAGCACAATAGATTTTTTGTCACTCAACAGCCACGTTTTTGGATGGGTTCGTCCCCTTGCACATCACATTTCCTGTTGGATCACAACACTTATCGCGATAGAGAGATGCATCAAAAAAATTTTTGTGTCGTCTATCCTTTCCAAGTTAGACAGATCTTTACCAGAACTCGCACGGTAATAGCAGTGGGGACTATCTACGTCATATTCATTGCCATGCATATACCGATTTTTGCCTCTCAGAGCATGATAGTACAAGAAGCGGAGTCACAGTCCGCTGGCAACATTACAAGAGTACGACAGGTGCTTACAATGATCTTCTCCGACATCACTGGCAGTTCCGTTCAGGCAATAGATATTGTTTCGTCCAATATTTTGGCACTTTTGTCTCAAGTCATCATTCTTGTGTCTACTTTGTGGATGATCTATTCCTTGAAAACCACCACATTCATTCGACACAGAACAGCCATCTCTGCCGGCCAGGTGAAAGAAAAGAATGTTGCTGGAAAAACTCTGGCACCGAAAGAAAGAAAGCTGATAAAAGTCGTGTTGATGTTGGCCATTGTCCTCACATTTTGTAACATTCCCAAATTTGCAGTCATTATTACATATCACAAAATGAGTGACATCATCAACACTGCAGCGTACAGGAATGTCGGCTCTGTTATGTGGGAGATAGCAAACATCTTCATGACGCTCAACTGTTCTATAAACATTTTTGTCTATCTTTATCTCAATTCTCAGTTCCAAAACACTCTCACGGTGATATGTGGACAAAGGAAACAATCTTGATAACAAAGTGAGCTATCTGTCGTGGGTAGTTAGGGAAACTTGATGCATTAAATAGTACAAAGTACTCTTCAAACTGGCTGAGACGATTCGTCATCTATTAAAAAAGACATTGGCAAAATAAAGGTCAGAGAATCATACATTGTATAACCAAAATCTCCGCGTGACTTAGCTTAAGGGAGTAAAAGAAAAAAACAACTTTATATCGATTCCTATGGAACAAACATGTAGGGGAAAGAGTGGTGGGGTGGACACATAACGGTATACTTTCTTCCTGATACTTGTAGACTTTCTTTAAGAAATAATAGTAAAAAGAAAACAACCTCGTTTTGTCGGTGCATGTCATTTTTCCTTCCTTGCTCTATGTCTGTCTGTTTGTTTGTCGCTGCTCCTGCATGTTTGTGTTTGTGTTGTCTATTTGTCTGCCTGTTTATTGACATGCATAGATATTATTTTTTTCTGTATCCACAACTTTTCTGGTGATGTATATATATACCAACGAAGTCGGTAACTATTAAAGCCTCTTATCAAGCCAGGATTGGAAGTAGGCCAGAGTCTGATGTGAAATGGCAGGAACTTAATTCGGGTCGGAACATAATTGGAGCTAGGAAATGGAGGGAAAAAGGAAGACCATGTAGCACGACCTTTTGACTTGTTGGCATGCTTGATGACTCATGAAGACCAAGTAGCACGGCCTTTTGACTTGTTGGCATGCTTGATGACTCATGAAGACCATGGACTGATAAAACAAAGCAATAGTGTTGTGCCAATTGTGCACTATTCGGTAGTCACGAGTGTTCCAAGAAGCGTGCTTTTCAAATGAACTGAAGCAGATAAATCTCGGGCTCAGTGTTAGTCTAGGCCCGCACCAGCCAGTTTCGATCGGCCGACTAGTTGGAGGATGACGTCATGACACTGAGTTTCAAGGAGACAATTGTTTTTCAAAATTTTTACACTGGTTACTATTGATGCTCATTTCATGACATGAACATTGATATTATCGATAATATTGGGTCTATTTTAAAACGAAATGTAGCTTTCCGATTCATTTCGTCCTCACATGCTGTTCTATGCCGATCTGTTTTAGCTCTTATTTGCCTTTCAAAAGCATAAATTCGGTGCACTTTTCCCGAAAAGAAACTGCGTGCTTGGCACCCTAAGCGGCATGGGAGACTAAATGAATGAGACAAAGAGAGAGAGAGGGAGAGAGAGAGAGGGGGGAGAGAGGGAGAGAGAGAGAGAGGGGGGAGAGGGAGAGAGAGAGAGAGAGAGGGGGAAGAGTGTCAGAGAGAGAGAGAGGGGGAAGAGTGGGAGAGAGAGAGAGAGAGAGGGGGAGAGGGAGAGAGAGGAGAGAGAGAGAGAGAGAGAGAGAGAGAGAGAGAGAGAAGTATACTGAGAGGGATGGAGGACGAAAGCAGGTTTATCCCAGGTAACCGCGCAAGCCTCGGCCAGTCTCGCTCTATATAATCCATGTAAAACTGGGGGAAAAATGATGAACCATCTAACTCGTAGAAAAGTGTTTTGTTGCAAGATAATTCACCAAAACACATTTTGATTGTCACAAGAAACTAATACGCCCTATCTCTCTTCTTTTGATACCCATATTGGCGCCCAGTTGACCAAATTTACTGTTCTTGATTGACTCAAAAGTCGCATATATACAAAGTAGTATCTGATATTCACATAGCACACTTCTATTTTGTTATTCAAAGGCATTCAACTCTGTCATGTGACACAACAGTAAGTGTAGGCGTGTGTCGCGAATGTGGTTTATAGCAATCGACTGCAATTCAAGAGGAAAACACACACTCGACGAACACACTAACTTTCCTACTGGAATTAATTAACAACTCAAATGAATTAGTTTTGTCAGACCTGTAGGGCCACAATAATGTATTGAGTTAGCTGCCTAAGACAACATATATAAATGAAATGACCGTCGGGGTAACTGCAAAATGAGAATACAATTTTAGAATGGACTAAAAGGTCCTAGTACTGGATCAAATATAACTAATGACTTATAGGATATTTAATACAAATTATAGTCTTCGCTGTCTCAGCACACGCCAGCTCCATTGCAATGGCTCCTGTCATATATTCTAATACTGGCACTGCCTGGCTGTGACTCTAGGAGCAGACTCTCATACTACTGGTAACATCTGAATTCTGACATACAATTACAATGCATACTATTTTTCCCTGGCCATCAAGAACCAGGGAATATCAAATAGAGCGTTGCATGGTGGACAAAGTCCGGGTAGCTATTAGCTGGAGCTCGTCATTTCTAGGCTCCTCATATAGATGGTCTGCTCTATTGCGTCTCTGTTCCGATCTGGCTCGAAATTAGCCGACCACTCCGCAGTGGATACTTTTCTGCATGTGATAATGGACATAGGTATGGGCTGACTTTTATAATGTCTAGCCACCTGCAAACAATCCCTAGATTTGATTGATGCGGTCATGCGAGCTGAGCTCGCAGTATTAATTTATTCTATTGTGTAAGTCGGTTACGGCCTTGCACTAAGACAGACAAGGTCGTCTTCTAAATAGGTTAATAACAATTAAATCCAAGGAAGCTCAGGCAAAAAGATGGATAGAACATTTTAACAGCCTCTTGAACAGACCTCCACCAAGCAACCCACCCGACATTCTACCCGCAAGAAATGATTTACCGATCAGTTGCGACCCTCCGACTAAAGCAGAGATTAATGATGCCATAAAGCAGTTAAATCGAGGCAAGGCAGCTGGACCAGACCAGATCCCACCAGAGGCGCTGATGGCAGATGCTGCTGGGGCTGCAGAGGGTCTGCACTCACTATTCTCGAGGATTTGGATCGGAGGCAAGTTTCCAAAGGACTGGAAGGAAGGACACCTCGTGAAGCTCCCAAAAAAAGGGGACCTCAGCAATTGTAGTAACTACAGAGGAATCACACTTCTCTCCATCCCAGGAAAGGTTTTCAATCGGATTATTCTCAAGCGAATACAGAATGCAACAGACCAAAAACTTCGCGAGGAGCAAGCTGGTTTCAGGAGTAATCGATCAACCACCGACCAGATCGCCATGCTGAGAATCATAGTAGAGCAGTCGCTAGAGTGGAACTCCCAACTGATAGTGAACTTCCTTGACTACGAGAAGGCCTTTGATAGCATCGATAGAGAAACACTGTGGAGAATATTGAGACATTATGGAATCCCAGAGAAGATGGTGAATCTTATCAAGAGCATGTACGAGGGGACAAGTTGCAGAGTCGTACATGATGGTGAGCTTACTGACAGCTTTGATATCAAGACTGGTGTTAGGCAGGGTTGTTTGCTGTCCCCATTTCTGTTTATCCTGGTGATTGATTGGCTTATGAAAGAAACCACCAGTGGAGGAAGAAATGGCATACAATAGACCCCATGGACACAGCTGGACGATCTAGATTTTGCAGATGACTTGGCACTATTGTCGCACACACACGACCAGATGCAAGCAAAGACTACAGCTCTAAACAAAATTTCAGAATCTATTGGATTGAGGATACATCCCTCGAAGTCGAAGGTCCTAAAAATTGTTGCACCCCTAAGCGAACAAGTCACAGTAGGAGATCAACCACTGGAAGATGTAGAATCCTTCTGCTATCTTGGTAGTATCATTGACAATAAGGGAGGAACAGAGGCAGAAGTCAAAGCACGAATTGGAAAGGCACAGGCAGCTTTCACATCCTTAAGCAAGATTTGGAGAACCAAGGATATATCTCTAAAAACAAAGCTGAGGATATTCAACTCGAACGTGAAGTCAGTCCTGTTGTATGGATGTGAGACTTGGAATGCGTCCCAGGCCTGCATAAAGAGAATCCAAGTTTTCATCAACAGATGTTTGAGGAAGCTACTTAAGATCAGATGGACAGACAAGGTCAGCAATGAAATTGTATGGAAAAGAACAAGACAGAACCCAGTCAGAGAGGAAATTGGTAGGAGGCGATGGAGATGGATCGGCCACACTCTCAGGAGGCCAGGAAACAGCATCACGAAGAAGGTATTGGACTGGAATCCCCAGGGCAAGAGATCAAGAGGAAGGCCGCGCGGAACGTGGAGAAGAGCCAGAGAAAATGATGTGCAACGAAGCGGAAAGACTTGGAATAATGTAAAGAGGCTGGCCCATGATAGAGAGGGATGGAAGGTGTTTGTTGGTGGCCTATACCCTGATCCAGGGTGAGAAAGGCAATGATGATGATGATGAATTAAATCAAAAATCTTATTAACTTGACTCAGCACAATTCGTGCTTTCACGAACCACTGAATGTCAACAGTCAATTACAACCACCTCACACCCTCTAACAATGCTATTGAATCACGAACTGGAGCTGCTCTGTCATCCCTGGTTTACCTACACATATTCCTTTTTAACCATCTACAGTTTTTATGTAAAAAAAAAACACTCAAAACATGTTGCTCACTAAAACAGCTCAAGGACACTTCACTAGGTAGTTTTTAAAAAAAAAAACCCTGAATTCAACCCGTGGCCTAGCACGGCATTTATAAACTTAACCTGCTCTTGACAGCGTGCACTAGTCGATCTTGATCTGCCAACCAGTTAGATGATGATATCACGACATTGAGTTTCAATAAAACTTCACTCACGAACTAGTTAGATTTCACTGAAACTCAAGGTCATGATGTCACTATCCAACTAGTTGGCAGTTCAAGATCAGCCAGCGGGGGCTCCGGCTAAACGGGCTCGACCTACTTTACTTCCTCGGGCTGACCGGATTTCTGCACTTTTCAAGAGGACACGAGAACCACTCCACTGATTTTCCAAAATTTCCTTCCCTGTTGACAAGTTAAAGATTTTGTATCAAAGTGTAGGCTATTGCCCGCGAAGCCAGTTCGAAAATTTCCGTTCTCAGTTTCGATTCTGGTCATACTCGGTTAGGCATGGAATTTCTTCATCTACGTGCGTCTTCACTGATTTTCATTTTAGCCTCATTCTTTGTTGTTCAGGATTCAAAAACCGGTAAGGAAACTTTCATGAATATCACAGTGCTGTTGATCTTACTATAATGGACATAGGTGCATAAATTTGTATAGAGAAAAGACTTTGGATGTCTTTCTATCGAAGCTGTCTTTCCATGCTTTTTGTACAATTTCTTCCCACTGAAACGATATTGTTATTCACAAAAAAAAAATAAAAAAATGAACGGACTCGTGGACCTTCATTACGACGGTTGCTGTTGCCATAATATTTTATTTTGTTCTATGATTCCAAATACCCAGATTATCACAGATTAAAGAAGCTGCTTGTCAAGGATAGTAATTCTTTACTATCGCTCTCTCCCAATATGTTTGATCCATGCAGTACGGTAAAATGTGTAGTAAAATAAACAACAACAACTTTGTTGCACAGCTTTACCGTTTCTTTATTCCAGGGCTTTGCAGCTCACATCGGTTCTTTATTGTTTCTAACGGGGGACTTCTAATACACACACACAAAAAAGTTTTTTCATTTATATGTGTGGTGTATTTCCACTTTGTTGCAAGCCTTTCTGCGACCCCTCTGATTTTTTGTGGGCTTTTAAAATATACCTTAAATAGTACTTTCTGTCAAGAGCAGAGTTAATGTTTTGGGGATGTAGTGACTGCACGAGAGGCAGCTAACTCACACTCGGACACAGACACACAAGAAATTATTAAATAACAAGAGTATAGATTTCTCAGGCCGGCCGGGCCATATGTAATGAATATTAATATAACAAAAGACGATAGAGGTAATTCAAAAAGCAAAAGCTTCCACTTATTAATTTAATGTAGCATAGTTATGTGACTATATTTCTATCAATTGTACTGCACTCAATATCCACATGGTATATTATAAGAAAAATAAGATATCAATCTATATAGTAGTTGAGTCGCCACTGGCCAGTCGCCAGACAAACTCTCCAGAAATAATATGGGTTCTCAAGGTACACTGAAGGCTAGGAAAGCCCAGTACATTCAAAGCCTACAGAAGCACGATTTCGGCTTGCAGGTATTTAGAAGCTTGTACATATAATTATATCCAGCTAATGACTCTAACATTCATATCAATTATCAGTGAGCTCGTGCCGTAATGAGTCACAAGCTAACAATACACTCGTTCGTCGAGTCCAAGCTGTGGGTTTCTCAGACTTCCTACGAGGCTGTGGGTTTCCTCCCTATCTCTGAACTTCTATCAATTTCTAGTGAAAAGATGAGTTACCGTTGGTCACGCCTAGCTAGTAGGCGCGAACATCAGAAGAGTGCAGCGTGGACTCTTAAGGTCAGTCCAACCAAAATCTTTCTTTCTATGAGCTTTCTCTCTCTCTAGGCTCCTTCAGTCCGATGACAATGGACTAGTCTTCGTGCCACTCAGTTCAGGTACTGGCCAACCGGAGATACGTCACGACACGATGCTTCTGCTCGTCTGTATTCCCTGAATTTCAGCGTTACACGATCTTTTATATATGGCCAAATACCCAGCAGGGTTAATCCGCTGGCAAAATTAGTTCAGCAATCGCATTGGCCGAAAACTCGCACCATTTTGAATGTAGGAATACGTCTGCACTATTCTACCAGCCATTTAACGTGCAAAACTTGTCTAGTCATACTTAACAATGTCAAACATCCCCACCGTATCTCACCCTGACTGCCTTACTTCTAATCACGAACACCCAAAACCCAAAAGCGTGAATCTAACAGTTTAACTTTGCAATTTCTTACTCACCAACAGTAATTCGCGAGGACCGCTCAAGGCCACCAGCCAATTTCTCATGGCCCTTGTAAAAAAACAACTCACAGCTCTGCGTGAGATTTAATAACACTTGACTCATGACACTTTCTAACCCATGGAATGTAAGACCAGCTTTACATTTTCTATTATTTTTTCCCCTGCAATCCATTTTGTTCAGTTCTTCTCATCCTTAATGTCCTTCCTCCTCCTCTCACCTTCCTGGTCCCAAATACCGATAAAGACTTAACTTACTGTCTGCACGGTGGATAAAGAACAGAGAAACTAAAGAACTGAGTTAACCTGTTTAAAATAGAGAGCCAGTAAACGGAATTCCATGACGACATAGCGGAAAAACCTCGGAATTCCTATTGAACTGCACTAAAGATACTAGACACGGTAAGATGGGACTAAAACTAAACAAGCAAACAAACATACAAAGAAAAAAACAAAAAAAACAACAACGTGCACACAGTTTGCGTGTTGATTGGAGCTGGGCTCAAGGTGCATTGCAGGGAAAACAGCGCTTAATATAATAATAAATTAACAGTACGGTTATGTTACAGTGCTACACCGACTGAACAATATAATGGCCTGAGTTTTTCAACAGCGACTGAAGTTCTAATTAGAAGACAAACTGCTTCAATCAAGGATTACAGTTATATCTAAAGAGTGAACTAAATTCAGTATTTTCACGATGTTGGCTTTGTAAAATATGCCACTGTTTATCACTTCAGCGCATTCGCCAGAAGGTGGCGATAAGAAATTTGTGGACGCAAAATAGGTCAGCTGTCCCATCTTATCGTACGTCGTATCTTTGAGTGCATTACAGAATGAGCTTTACTCACATTTACGTGTTTCTTCTCGGCAATGTCCCGGCAGCAGGGTGGGTTCAATGTTACGACATGGGGATATCTAGTGAGATCTAACTAGACAGGTCGATCACATTTAATATACAAATAACAAGTCTACAATATTAAACATACATGTGACATACGGATCACGAACCACGTTCCCAGATTAAAGACCACAAAATATTATTATAGGCCGTGGTAAACCTATGTATCCAAAAAAAACAACAACTGATTCCATGCCCAGCGTGCGGAGTTTTGGTTTTTTTTAGATGTTCAGCTCGTTTTTACTTTTATGTGAATAATTAGCTATAATAAGCAAACTTGAAGAAATACCGTTTGGTACTCATATCGCACCCTACCTTTTCACGTTCTGAAAATTTATTGCATAATAATATGTAGCATGGCTGGAGTGTAGAGTGTAGTGAGGAAAACACCATTATAGCCCCGGTGGAAATAAATGAACAAGGTCACTTCATGCCGTGGTAAACCTATGTATCCAAATTTGGTGTGACCTTCTAAACCACTCAGTCTTCGCTTAAAGTATTTTCTCATTGCAAGAATATAATACAAGGTCATATATAAGGCTTTATAACTTAATAGCTGGGTTCGGCCCTGCCCGGGATAAATCGATTTATTAGTTCAGTTCTGGGTGATTATTATGGACCTGCTTCATTTTGCCTGTTCCTTTAGCTTTATTTAATTTTTTGTTTGTTTGTTTGTTTTTACGTTTTACTGCTCTCCCTTTGCGCGTTGACGTCCTGTGGGTCCCGCCAGCATCCGTCAAAATAAATGGCTATGATTTGCGCACGGGTTAGTTTGTTTGCACATCGGAGGAAGTGGATAACGTCATGTGATAATGGAAAAGAAATATTATAATATTTTTCCTAGGCATATTGAAAACACAAACCTGTACTTTTGGCCCTGCAGCGTCAATCTCCCAATTCCAGACCCATTCTTTTTCCTAGTCGAGGCACATTGAGAACACACATACAAAGTTTCATACTTGATAGTCTTAGAACTCAATCTCATCATTCAAATCAGTCCTAACCGGAAGTTGTTTTGTGAGTGTGATACAGACACCGGAACCAACTTCAATTACGTACATTTGCCGGAAAAATAGACCGAACGCCAATGTGTCGCAATCTAGAAACTAATACAAACGTTCTGCGAGTTGTTAATTATTTTTTTTATTTTCTGTGCCGAGGACACGACCACGGTCTATACTAAGTGCTGTGTAAAATCTGAGGGCCACCAAATCAGTATTAACGGAGGAGTAGCGAAAGGCGCTCTGCAATTGTCGTAAGGTTTCACTTTTATTAATATAGATATTACAAGTGAGTTGCATTTATGAACACTCTGAGTTTTATCAACACAGAAGTGAGAAGTAATCACGAAATTTGATTAGAGGGTATCGCGAACGGCGCAGTGGCTACGTTTATGGCAGCGGTAACTTTAATTTGTGACCTTATTCTTATGGTACCCACAAATTGATGACGTAGACAATCAGCCGATGCTTTGCGCGGATTGTGTAGACCAACACAAACACACATAATGTTCAGCAATATAGCGCTCTATGTTCGTCACAATAATAGCATGAGTGGAAACACCTGCCCACCGTCAATAATTGAGTGCTGTACACTCGAAGTAAAATACCACTAATTTTTAGTCTATTCTAAGGACTGAGGCCAATATACTACTTTATAGATCTCCTGGTAATGCAGTTCATGTTAACTTGCATGCTGTCTTCTGCATAATCTCTTCCTACTAATTTCTATCTGCCGTAGCCACCACTACTATTGATACAGTACAGCGATCACCAGAGCTAGACATAGTCTGCTGGCCTGTAGCTGCACTCGAGAGCCGTAACTATAATCATGTTTACGGCAGTCAGCTGACTGTAGTCTACGTCATCAGTATGTGGGTGCCGTAAGAATAAAGCAAAAATAAAAGTTACGGCTGCCGTAAACGTAGCCACTCAGTATCGCGAATGGCTGCTGTTATAAGTACGTACCTACCTCAAGTGTTTTGCGCTAGCGGCGCCTACCTATACATATCTGTGCCTGACCCCGAGCTTATCTTCAACCCTAAATCATATCGAATCTCTAACCATATCGCCTACCTTTTCAACAAAAAAAAAAAAAAGGGAAAACAAAAAGAAAATCTGAAAGAACAATTAATTAACGCTGTTGTTAGGGGTATTTCGGGAGGAGCTCTCTAGCCCTGGAGTCACAAAAGACTTTAAAATACGTAGCCCTAGGCAAAAAAAAACAACAACAACAACAATAAAAAAAACAACAACAACTTACGCACCTGAAACAAAATTCCTCACGAATATCCAAGAGAATTGTTACAAGTTAAGTTACAAATTAATTATGATTACTTATTCTGTTAGATTTTCTTTCTGTTTTCCTCCTGTATATTTTTTTGTTTTTTGGTTAAAATGGTAGCGGCCAGGGTTAGGGATTCGAAAAGATTTCGGATTGAGGAAAAGGTCGGGGTTAGGGATAGGTATGAATACGTACTCGCCCCTAGCGCAAAACGTTTGGGGTGAGTACTCACTTTAAACAACAGCTTATCCAGAGAGAATAACAAAAGCATGACCAAATGAAATGGGGTGAAGTCTGGACGCGGAATAGTGTTTGCTGTTGAACAGAGCCTAAATGGTGACGTAAATCACTTAATATGACGTTTTGTTTTCATTCACAAGTGTTCGTAAAAAATCCTTGGTGTGCATGCAACTCACCTATTTACCGATAATTACATAATGTCATGAAGCAATCTCCTTGCGCATTCTTGCAACTTAAAATAGTTTTTAGCTCAGACCAAAATTGTTTGGACGACCATGCTGAATTGGGCCTCTTGCATAAAATTACCAAGAGGCGAAGGTATCTTGAAAAAACAACAACAAAAAAAACCCACCAAACCTACTTCATTGATTTCCACGGGGACTACAATCGTGCAAACTCTTGCTTCATGAGAATGATACTTTGTGAAGTTAAAATAGAATCATGAAGATGCTAATATTATGACATCGTCCTTTTATTTCATTTTTCAGATATTAAATTAACATCTCCAGAATCATGCCAGCCTCCAGTTTGTCCACTATGGCAAGCAAACAACAGATATTATGTCATACGTGACGCCGCAGCGTCATACAGCCACGCCATTCATTTTTGTCGCAGCTGTAACGGCCAGCTGATTGGAGACAATGACACACTAAGGGAATTCGTCAACAGTTTAGGAAATGGTGAAGTCAATATTACGCAATGTACGATAGGCCATCTTCTCTTTCCTTCTCCTTCTCTCATGTTTCTTCATTTATATCACCCTTATTATTATTGCTATTATTGTTATTGTTGCTATTGTTATTATATTATTATTACTATTACTATTGAATGGTTGAACTTACATCCTGGTGTTTGAAATTGACAGTTGAAGTTTAGTGAAAGCACGTTGACACACTAACGGTCACATTGTGCTAGGAAAAAGCAGGACGACAGACAGAATGTAATATAACAAATCGGTAGTACAGAAGGGAACTTGACCAGAAGCGCCCGCCTGCACCCGCACCCGCATGGGTATTGGGTTCCTAGTATCTCACTAGCTTTATTTCCTCTCCGCCTTGAATTCATTCTGTCAATTAAAACAACAACAACAACAACAACAAAAACCCCCCTGTCATTTCTTCTCTCTTTAAGTTGCAAAATGCGACCACACGTTTGAATATCTTTGTAGAAAATTGTCATTTCCTACGAAAAATCAGGTCTGTCGGAGTATTCTTGAATGTTTTTGATGTATGGTATGTTACAGATAGACAAGGCAACTACTGGGTGAATAGAACACTTTGTAGACCAACTTCTGTAACTGTGGAAGAGACACACGGGGCATGTATGCTTGACGCCCAAACTAGGAAAGTTTCATTAGGATACAACTACGCCAATATTGTCTGTATAAATGTCGAAGCCGAAGGAGGTAAATTTAACAAACTGACAAACTGTTCCAAGGACAGCCCTTCTTCTGATAACATTGGGTTATTTGTTGTCTGCAGTGTAGTGTGAACGGCTCACTAAATTTCGAATCTATTGACAAACACACACAAACACACACACACACTTACAAAGAGAGAGAGAGAGAGAGAAAGAGATAAACAGAGAGAGAGAGAGAGAGAGCGAGAGAGAGAGAGAGAGAGAGAGAGAAACCCCCGAGGTAACAAAATTATATGTGGATGTGGCGATATGCGGTAGCTATGTTAGCATCCAAGTTATGTGTTTATTACAGCTCTTATGTTAATAGATATTTAGGCCACCGTTAAACTATGTACTTTGTCCTTAATATGTGCGTTTAAACAAAGTCGAAATACATTACTTGAATAAACAAACACAGAAAAGTATACCTAATTGAATACACGCCTGTAGAACACCTAATATCTCAGTTATTGTCTTCTCTCTGGCCATTGTTACTGCCCTCAGTCCTAGTAAATCTAAGAAGAAAATGATCACCACATATAGAGGCACGACAATTCCATTGCACTTAAGATGGTTGTGGATTATATTGCAGACTTCTCTGCAGCAAACATCACCAAGTTTCAACTCTTTGACGGAAATCGAATCATCGATCTTTACAAAACTAACAGTGAAATCCTTAGAATGTGTACTTGGGTCAAGAAAGTCTCCTTTACATGTGAAGCAAGCGGATCTCCACAACCGTGTATACAGTTGACGGCGACGGGACAAGGACTGGACAAACAAATGTTCATCAGCAAAGAGAACAGTCCAAGTGCACAGCTTGACTTAAACATCTCGGCTGTTGGTATCATCAGCATGAACATTAAGTGTGAGGTCATGAATAATGTTATAGCTGCGTCTGAGAGTAAACTTTTGCGGTTTAATGTAACAGGTAAGATATTTACTTTACTGACAGAAATGTAATGGGAATCTTAAACTGGGGGATAACAGACTACGACTTTTTTGTTTTTGTAGAACTGCAATAATGAACATGTTTACACCGATTATGGAAGAAGGAATTATTTATGAAGAAATTCGGATTGGTAAATTGAATAGCAGTGGATGTTTTAAAATCATGATGTAAAATCAAGTTTCTGTTAGCTCTTTAGATATGCATTTATGTACCTGGTTAATGTACAAAATAATTGTCCTCATTGTTGGCAGTTTTGGAAATGTACATTGTGGGTTTGTAAGTGATTTCATTACGTTAGGGTTGAATATTAAGCAATTATTATTATTGACTTTTTTATCCGAGCATTATGTGTAGTGCATGGGTCTTAAGATTTTTGGAATATGCTTGTAACAAGAATCTTCAACAGGCCTTCTGGCCACGTGATACCAACGCAGTTGCTGTTCATTGCCATAATTTATTTGTCGGTATATTATTAACAATATGTTACACTAATATTATATTCAGTGGAAATAAATATTTTGATATGTACTTATGTGTCTCTAGAAGTATAGAAGATACACGCTGTAATTATGATTGCAATACTTTGACAAACTGATAATTGTTATAAATTTAATATATCAAAATATCTACCGATCGTCTGAATGTTTTTGTTTTGTTCGAAATGAAAGAGAAATTGAGAGAGAGAGAGAGAGAGAGAGAGAGAGAGAGAGAGAGAGAGAGAGAGAGAGAGAGAGAGAGAGAGAGAGAGAGAGAGAGAGAGAGAGAGAGAGAGAGAGAGAGAGAGAGAATTACTATTTCATTGTGAAGCATTTTTGGTCCATTTTGTGAAGACAGGCGCTTTACATGTATATAATATATATTAAATGTATCATTATTAGACATATGTAATTGTAACAGCTGAGGTTGTTCTAGCACGTTATAGTAGGGGGGAGTTAGTTGATCTAACTACAACCCTTTAGAAAACGAAACTATTACAGCTGTAAAATAAATAAACACGAGATCCGACGATAGATTAAATAATACTGAAGTTTAATAACTGTATAGTGAACAATAAATTACTAGGAAGACGCCAGCGAAACTAAATATCTACGCCACACAAAAGGAAACTCACTTACTCACCCCCACCCAACCACTCACACAGGTCTATATATATAAACATTCCTACAGAAAATTCCCGAAATAAACGTTACCTTTGCCCTCGCACAAACTAACCAATCACGCATCAATACGTCATCAGGTTACATCACTCAAGGCCAAATCTGGCGTAAACATCCTTATCCACAGTGTTATCGAATGTTCGGGAACATACTAATATTTACTGCACGAGTCAAAACACCTGACAACAAGCGAGCGAGGAAAAAAACTACTCACTAGAAAAGAAGGTCAGGCCACGGAGCACAGCACACCCCGGCGGCCGCCAACAATAAAACGGAAAAAGTAGTGGACACATGCTCAGCCACCAGCACAACAACAAAACCGGGGGAGGGCAAGGGGCAGCCCGCAGATGCTACACAACTCCCCAATTTAAGTTGAATATCTTTCAACTCCAAAAACATTATACAGCGTCTGCACTATCGTGAAATAATCCTATAGCACTCCCAATCTCACAAAGGTAGTTGCTAATTCTATTACAATTAATAACAATTTCAGTGTCTTCCCGAATGTCATCACAAATACAATACAAATGCAGTATCCTTTGCATCACTAATACAATGACTAATACAGTATCATCATTGTGACAAACCAGTGGTTAACAGTAGGCCTACTAGTCAAAATAACACGACGCCACCACTGTGGTGAAACAATGGTCAATGACACTACTACAAATCACATAAGGTGAAACGACGGCCCACCGCCCACACAACGCTTCGTGCACGAATCATAGCATTTAACTTGTTGTACATAACATGGTTATCTCCAAAATGTATAACTCATACGTACAATGGCAAAATACTAATACATATCGTCCACTGATCAGGGTCTATCTTCATCATATTAGGTCAAAACAAGTTACAATATTGCAATATAACACAAACACTGCTTGCTCGCAGTCCCCATTTGGGTTACATTTTCCAAAAATTACACCAAGTTCCATTGGTAACTAATATGACATAGCATAAAACCAAAATGTGACTAACACATCATGACTCTCTATCAGCCATCAATTCAGTATTCAATCACAGATGAACTATGTCCCCAATTACAGTACAATACTGCCGTCCTAGAAATTCATCTAGTAGGCAAAAGTATGGGTTACAATGCATTTCACTGATAGTGTACTACTTTAAAATACCCTGCTCAGGAAATCGGCACAGACATTTTCTCTGCCTTTTACGTAGTGAATCCTGAATCGATAAGACTGTAAAAATAAACTCCATCGTAATAACTTTGGACTGTCAAACTTGGCAGAGTTCAAAAACTCTAATGACCGATGGTCAGTTTGGAGTACAAACTCCTTTCCATACAAATACAAAGTAAACCTTTTTACAGCCCAAACAATAGCTAAACATTCGCGCTCTGAGACCGAATACTTTGTCTCACGAGGCAATAGCTTACGACTAGCATATGCCACAGGGTACAACTTTCCCTCGTGTTCCTGCATAAGACTAGCGCCTAATCCGCGATCTGATGCATCAGTTGCTAAGACAAACTCTTTGGAAAAATCTGGCAAACATAACACGGGTTTGGAGATAATGACATTCTTCAAAGAGGTGTACGCTTTCTCCTGCGTTTCATCCCACTGAACTATATTGGGCTGACCCTTTCTAAGTAAATCAGACAATGGTGATGCAATCGCTGAAAAGTTAGGAATAAATTCATGGTAATATCCCACTAATCCTAAGAATGCTTTCACTTCCTTCTTAGTAGTGGGTCTGGGTGCGTCTCGCACCTTACACACATTCTCTTCTGACAGGCCAATCATACCTTCTCCCACTAAGTGTCCAACAAAGTCTACTTCAGACGTTCCAATCAGACACTTCGATGGTCTTGCAGTTAATCCAGCTTGGTCCATCCTCTGCAGTAAGTCCTTGAGAGTGTTCACATGCTCGTCGAATGTCTCTGTATGAATCAGCAGGTCGTCCACATATGCTGTCACATTGTTCATTCCACGGATCAATGGCTTTACGATCCTGTTCAGTGTGGCTCCTGAGTTCATCATCCCAAAAGGCATCCGAGTGAATTCATAATGTTCGCCCATGGTGACGAACGCCGTCTTGGGAATGTCTTGCTCTCGAACTTTCACTTGCCAGTATCCCTTGCTCAGGTCAATCCGAGAGAATAATTTTCCTCTCGAGAGACTCTGAAACACTTCTAATGGCGCTGCTGTCGGATGAGGGTCGAATACTGTGATCTTGTTTAACCTCCTGTAGTCGATGCAGACTCGGTTGGATCCGTCCTTCTTCTTGACGACAACAATAGGTGAAGCATAAGCTGATGAGCTCCTTCGAATGATGCCCAGCCGTTCCATGGTGCTAAGCTCCTCCTTCAATGAGTCGCGCATAGCGTAGGGCACCGGGTATGGTCGTTGATGAACTGGTACCTCTGTCGCCAGGTCGATGCGATGTTCACCCAACTGACAGCATCCAGGGAGATTGGTGAAGACGTGCTGGTAATTCTTCACCACATCGCAGAGTTCTTGACGTTGTTCCGATGTCAGTTGCGTTCCATACTGGACATCTCTGTAGCCTTCATTCTGGTCCCAGCTTCCTAGGTCGGCAAGGTCCTCCGTCGTTCCACCGTTGTCGCCTTCCAGGTCGCAGTCCTCGATGACTGTCATGCTAGCTGACTCCACGGGTTGACTCTTGTCTATCAGGTCGTCCTCTGCCAGTACAGTCTCAGCACTATCACCGCCGCCGTCCTTTATGGCGTTGACATGTTCAGGCGTGGTATCTCTCCTACTGTTGTCCATCCCACACATCTCAGTCACAATAGGTCTCGGTTCCATTGCCACTGCTGCTGCTTTTGACGTCCTTGGAATGTATCTCTTGAGGAGGTTGGCGTGCAAGGTCTTTTCTTTTGCACCCATCTTGACTCTATAGTCGTTAACACCGACAACTGAGACTACCTTATATGGTCCCTTCCATTGGACTAGGAGCTTGTTAGTGTTCGTCGGCAGTAGCACCAACACTTCATCTCCGGGGCGGAACTTCCTCTCTCGCGCCTTCCGGTCGTAGTAGGTCTTCTGTCTACCTTGAGCCTTGGAGAGTTCTTCCGTCGCTAACTTCCATGTGTCCTCCAGCCTCTCACGTAGTTCCATGACGTACTGGTAACTGGTCTTCGTTTCCGGCTCCTCTACATCCTTGGTCCATAGTTGTCGTAAGATGTGCATTGGTCCTCTCACAGTTCTCCCATACAGCAACTCGAATGGGGCAAACTTGGTCGACTCTTGAGGAACTTCACGATATGCGAAGAGCAGCGGGTTGATGTATCTGTGCCACTGCTTGGGTTGCTCTGCGCACAGTCGTCTCAATGTTTTCTTCAGTGTGCCGTTGAATCGCTCCACCAACCAGTTGCACATAGGGTGGTAGACTGTAGTGGTCGACTGTCGAATTCCCAGTAGTCTATTCGTTTCCTTCATGACATCTGACATAAACTGGGTCCCTTGGTCGGACAAGATCTCTTCGGGCACACCCAAACGGCTGTAGATGTTCACTAAGGCTTCTGCTACCGTTTCTGCGTCGATCTTCTTCAAGGGTGTGGCTTCGGGGTAACGAGTAGCGTAGTCTATGTACACCAGGATATACCGATGTCCACCTTCACTTGGGGGGTCGATAGGTCCTACTAAGTCCACGGCCACTCGCCTAAATGGTACGTCCACTACTGGCATACTCTGCAGGTGCACCTTTGGTGTCGCTCCTTTGTTCACCGTCCTCTGGCATATGTCGCATGAGCGGCAGTATCTCGCGACGTCACCTTCAATTCCAGGCCAATAAAAATTGCTCATAACTCTGTCTTTGGTTTTCTTCACGCCGAGGTGTCCTCCGACGATCGAGTCGTGGGCTACACTCAGTACATACTCTCTCAGTTTCTCGGGTAGTACCACTTGCCTTATAACCGTCGCCTGTCTCAGGTCCTTGTAGATCCGGTACAGTACTCCTCCATGTTTCTCAAAATGAACAGATTTATTGCCTCTATTAGTTGGGATCTTCTTCTGCTCTAACTTCCTAATGACTTCGTCTTCTTCTTGGAGTCGGATAAGTTCCTCTCTATCCACTCCCGCGTGCCGTTCTGCCCTCGGCACCTTCAGCGACGTAGACCGGTCCTTCCTCTTCTCCTGGGCCCTCGTGGTCACCGCTCCTACCATCACCTCAGTATCAGGGTCGTACGGATCCTTCGCTCCGTCCACGTTCCCGACTACTAGGTCGCAGATGGTCTCCGGGAGACACAGCGCCGTCACTTTGCCCGTCAGGTAAGGCGTCTTCACGTCGATAACGGCTTCCTCCGCCGCTAGCAAGGAGTTATCGATCCTCGCGATAAGTTTCTTCCCACCGGTGAGCTGTCCGTCGTCCACCAGTGCTCGTCGCACCACTACACCTTCACAGCCGGTATCTCTTAGGACATCTACCGCTCGATTTCCAATCAAGCCCTTCATCACTGGTAACTTCAGTTTCTCCACGGTCCTTCCGTCACTGCATCCTCCGCAAGTAACAGGCACCGCTAACTGTAGCTTCCCGTCCTTCATTACCGCTTGAACGTTGATGCTGGTGTCAGCCGTCGTCGCATCCTGTCTCGACGACTCGTCCGCCGCTATCACTACGGCCGCCGCCGCCTTGTTCGGCTTGCCTCGTCCCATATCCTTCTGGGCTGGACACATCCTCCGAACGTGGCCTGGCTTTCCACAAAGGTAACATTTCAACTCACCTTTGTCGTTTAACTTTGCACGACACTCCGTCGCCTTGTGTCCCGGCCTCTGGCACCTATGGCAGACCTGTGGGCTTCTGTCTCCGTTGGGCCTCTGTCGCACTGGCCGGCTCTGCAGTCTGGCGCTCCCGCTGAGCGTCCGGTTCCTCGCTACCAGGTACGCCTCCGCTGAATCTGCGATGTCCTGTAGCGTCTTTGGTTTCCTCTCCCTCACATGGGTTGCAAGGTCTGGTGGGCAGGCATCCATGAATTGCTCTCTGACGAATAGATCTCTCACTCCTTCGTAGGTCTCCTCCGTCTTCGACAGCTTTATCCACCTCTCTAAATAGGTCTTGATCCTGGTCAAAAACATTCCAACATCTTCTCCATCTTCAGGCTTACCTTGTCTGAACATGAGTCTGTATCCGTCCTCTGACAGGTTGTACCTCTTCTGCAACGCTTCCTTGACCTTGTCGTAGTCCTTGGCTTCGTCGATCGGTAGTCTGCAGAAGCACTCCAAAGCTCTCCCGGTCAGCAGGGCAGACAGTGATGTCGTCCAGGTGGATCTGGGCCATTCAGCTGTCTCAGCAAACCTCTCAAACCGCAGCAACCAGCTATCCAGATCGTCCTTCTTGTCCTGAAATGCAGGTAGCTTGGGTCTCTTAGAACTGGCGTGGTCGCTGGTCCCCTGCGTCGACTCGCCTCCACGCTGATGGCGGATCCTCTCCATCTCCAGCTCGTGTTGTCGTTGAGCCTCCTTCTCTTGAGCCTCTATCTTCAGTTGCTCCATGCGATCTTGCCTCTCTCTCTCCATCTTCAGTTGCTCCATGCGCTCTTGCCTCTCTCTCTCTCTTTCCTCCCTTAGGCCGTCACGGATGTAATCCTGTCTCTCCTTCCCAGTGAGCTCCAAGGCGTCTGCTTCCTGGCTAAGCCTTCCAATAGCCTCTGACATGTTGTAGATAGCTTGTCGATGATATTCTACAATAAACTATGTAAATAAATCTAGTAATTTTGATCTGGTCCGCTCGAATATAGTCGGATCCCGGACGAGCCCCCAATATGTAACAGCTGAGGTTGTTCTAGCACGTTATAGTAGGGGGGAGTTAGTTGATCTAACTACAACCCTTTAGAAAACGAAACTATTACAGCTGTAAAATAAATAAACACGAGATCCGACGATAGATTAAATAATACTGAAGTTTAATAACTGTATAGTGAACAATAAATTACTAGGAAGACGCCAGCGAAACTAAATATCTACGCCACACAAAAGGAAACTCACTTACTCACCCCCACCCAACCACTCACACAGGTCTATATATATAAACATTCCTACAGAAAATTCCCGAAATAAACGTTACCTTTGCCCTCGCACAAACTAACCAATCACGCATCAATACGTCATCAGGTTACATCACTCAAGGCCAAATCTGGCGTAAACATCCTTATCCACAGTGTTATCGAATGTTCGGGAACATACTAATATTTACTGCACGAGTCAAAACACCTGACAACAAGCGAGCGAGGAAAAAAACTACTCACTAGAAAAGAAGGTCAGGCCACGGAGCACAGCACACCCCGGCGGCCGCCAACAATAAAACGGAAAAAGTAGTGGACACATGCTCAGCCACCAGCACAACAACAAAACCGGGGGAGGGCAAGGGGCAGCCCGCAGATGCTACAGTAATTTTTCTTTCTCTCGCTCCTACCCAGAATGTTTTCGTCCATGTTCAGAAGAAGACATCAATCCAGTTGTCGCAGCTAAACCTAATAAAACACTGCTAGAATGTTCTTTCTGTGTTATTGCTGATGCACTTACGGAAGAGGCGTTTCTGAATGGCACTCGAGCAGTACGTGGACAGCCGACTAAGGGAATGACCTGGGACTTTAAACCTCGCATTGACAGTGCACGTTTCTCTGTGACAGTCCAGACAAACAGAACTCACGGGGACTTTGTCGTTGTGCTAATGAGGAGAGATGGTCACAGGACTCGGTTGAATTTTACATGTACTACACGAACTATAGAAAACAGTATGTATTATTATGCTTTAAAGGCAACTGCAGTACCATCAGTTCTCTCTCTCCCCCCCCCCCCCTCCCCCTCACAAGTTACCAAATTATCATAGTAGATTATATCTAAAGAGAATATAGCCCACAAGTTACCAAATTATTATAGTAGATTATATCTAAGGAGAGTCTAGCCCACAGGTTACCAAATTATTATATTAGATTATATCTAAGAGGCAACTGTCACCGTGTTTTTCTATTGCTTACAGATAATCTTCGACTTGGCGATGGAGAGAAGGTCACCCCAGTAGTAATGGCTGAGGTGTATGAAACTAAGACATTCACATTCTGTCTTGTTACTGGAAGCTTGAATGAAGAAGCAATACTAAACGGCACTAGGTTGGTACGTGATATGTGGAGCAAGGCGATGACCTGGAATTTTTCTCCTGGGACGGACAATAAGACGTTTACTGTGTCGGTAACGTTGGCTAATGTAACTCCATTTCACAGTGGAAACTTCACCATAATGTTAAGGTCCAAAGTCAGTGACAGCAGCCTGAATTATACATGTACCATGCTGGTTAAAGGTAAAGAAACAAGGAGATTAACAATAAACCAAATTTAATACAATTGCTGTGATAAAAACGTTTTTTAAAAAAGTTTCAAAAGTACGTTTTCTTGCACTGCTTATTTAGAACAATGCTTGTTTATTGCACCTTTTTCGAGACGCATACACTGACTCTTCATGCCCCATTTCTTATCCAAGTCGTGCACTCTCTGTATCATATCTGTCCTTTTTAAATCACCCAATGGCTCTGCTTCACATCATTTCCCAAAGTTGTCCTTAAATAAGCATCTATTTCACTGTTCATCCAAGTGGAAGGCCCTAATCAAGAAAAGACCATGGTATGAACGGAATAGACCTCTTTATAAATAGATTTTACGTTTCTTTAATATTTCGTTAATGTTTACAACCACTTCTTTTCTTTTTGGCTGAATAAACCTCAGATGTAATGCTGAAAGGTTTCTTTAAAAGGCAGAGGGGAGTGGACACACTTTTCTATCCGCTTTTTTTTTTTTTTTAACCTTTCACACTTTTCTCTGTATAGCAGCAGTACGAGATAGTGGCATTTTCACTATATTTCGTCATCTTTAACTTCTTATTGTCCATTATTATAGTCTCTGTTTACGTTTTCTTCAACAAGAAAAAGGTAATCTGAAGAAAGAATGGCGACGATGCTGTATTATTCTTTCACTCCAGTTATTTTGTATTTTGTTTTCAGATAACACATCAACTTCGCCAGCACAAAGCGAAAATTTGGAAATTACTGAGATAGCAATTATCATCATTTGTGCTGTCTTCTGTATCCTGGGAGCAATATGTTTTGTTATCTGCAAAAAGAGAGGTATTTTTTTTCCTTTCTAAAATTTGCTTTAAGCTGAAAACATAATGTGAGTGGGCATGAGAAAACCCACAATAAGTCGGCAACATGACAATTTGAGTTCTGCACATATAATAAAAGACAAGACATTTCTGATAAATTGAAGTCAGTGACCCCCCTAAAACAAGATTTTGAGGAAACGGCATTTAATCCTAAAAGTGGCAATAGCTAATTGACCCATTAATATTGGAGCGATTGCTGTTAGGAGACCGTAGTCTAATAACTAAGCCGTTATAGAGATTACAGTTTTCCCTGTAACATGCCACGGTCCCCTAAACAACAGCCAAGACGGAAGATTTTGGATCTTGTTAGGAGACCGTAGTCTAATTACAAAGCCGTTATAGAGATCATAATGAGTATTGTTCACTGCTCGTCTACAGTTTACCCTGTAACATGCCACGGTCCCCTAAACAACAGCCAAGTTGGAAGTTTGGGTCGGGCCCATATTTTCACTTCAAAGCCGTTTTTCTCAAAATCAGCTCTGTCGACTTATGCCGGGTTTTCTCATGCACACTCACATATTGGTAATGTGAAAAAAGAGCATTTTTGTTGTCAGAATAATGCATGTAATGAAAACTGTATTTTCTGAGGATCTGTGCCCTGGTCATTTACACACCTCGAAAAAACAGCATTTCAAAGGCAACCCCATAATTATTGATCAAACATTACCTGAATGAAAAAAAACCATTACTCAGACAAATCCATGCAGAATAGAGAAGATTTGATTGACAAATAAAACAAAGTCAGTCAAGGTAAATAAAACAGCCATTCCAAAACGCATTTTCTCAACTTTCTATGTAGGATATCAAGGAATGGGGACCAATATTTACCAACATAATTGTCATGTCAAGACGCACCCGAAACAAATATTAACATTCAATAATTTTTTTTTTCTTTTTCCATAATAGTTGTTCCCTGGCCGTAAAAACGGTAGCATGACGTTTGGAGCACCAAAATTTTTAAAACGTGACATTTGGAGCACTGTCTAAATCTAGGTCAAATTGCAGTATGACATTTGGAGCACTGTCTAAATCTAGGTCAAATTGCAGTATGACATTTGGAGCACTGTCTAAATCTAGGTCAAATTGCAGTATGACATTTGGAGCACTGTCTAAATCTAGGTCAAATTGCAGTATGACATTTGGAGCACTGTCTAAATCTAGGTCAAATTGCAGTATGACATTTGGAGCACTACCAAAAATAGATAAAATTTCAGTATGACATTTGGCGCACCTATACCGCTGCTGGTATTCGATTACATTTTCACAGACTCATATCAACATCAGGTCGCAAATCTACTGAAAAAAAAATTCTATCTTTTACACTCAACAACTTTTGTTCTGCTGATCAATGATGACGATGATGTTGTTGTATTGTTATTATTATTATTATTATTATTATTACAGGTATTATTATGTTATCAGCATTATTATTATTGTTGTTGTTGTTGTTGTCCATGGCCACTGTTTGTGGCGTTTCTGGCGATTCTGATCTCTGTGTTCAATTAACTCCACAAAACTGTCCTATTGTTTTCGTTGGGTCCTACGAAGCTAAACTTCCCTTAGGCCTTCAACAACAGTGTGAAGTCTCGTGTAGATTATCTATTTTGTTCAACCAAAAAAATACCCCCCCCCCCCTAAAAAAACAACAACCCAATAAAATAAACATTTTTAACTGGCGCCTCTTCACGAGACAGTCCCATGCCTGTATAAACACAGACGGAAAATGTTTATAAAAAAAAACAACATTTATTCAAAACGCGCACGGCTCTAAGATTTTGACACAAAATATGTGAAATATAAAACCGATCGTTGAATAAATATGGACTATTTGACGTTTCTTTGTTCAGTTATGCTTATAATAATCCATATTAGGATATATCCTGATATCCAAATAATTTCAAAATAATTTTGTAAGTTTTAAAACGCTTCAACAAACATTTTGCCAACGTAAACTGGTCTCTATACATCTGGAATTGATTGACAGAGAGTGTATTAGGCCTATAAAGAAACTTTCTATCCCCGTGGTACCCACCGCAAGTTATTGCAAAATATTCATAGAGTAATCGATAGTCAACAGGTTGATTAAGGATTAATCGATAAAATCACAGCCCAAATGCTGGTGCTCCAAATGTCACATGCCGGCTTTCTTTGAACTAACTTAGTGCTCCAAATATCACATGGCGGCTTTCTTTGATCTGCAGTAGTGCTCCAAATGTCATACAACCGTAAAAACACACCTGCAGAGGTGTGGCATATATTGCATGCATTTTCACGAGATTTCTTGCAGTGATTTTATTTAATTGATGACAAATCGTGGTTGATGTGCTAAGGAAAAATTTGAAGGAAAGTGATTCCATTTACTTTGATCATGACTTTGATCATGTACATTTTACAAGTCAAAAGGTCATCGTGGGAAATTACTGTTGTGACCTACTAAATGCTGTAAATAGTAATTTGTTGCGTGGTATTTTGCAGAGATTGTGGATAGAGCATTTTTTAATAATATATTGCGGGATCAATGTCGATTTTTTTAGAAATGTCAGCTGAATTTATTATTTGAAATTTTGTATGAGTTCATGTTTCACACTAAATCTATTGGAACTTTTCTTTGTATTCCTTAGACTTTATTCTGAGTCTGAATTTGCATCTCTGCGCCACTGTGTAGCAAAATTATACTTAGACCTAATATAAGAAAAATCATTCTAGTCTACATTACCTATCGTGCGAAACCAGGGACAATATTCAACATATTGTCTGTGTGTACTTTGAGGCATGGGATTGTTCGCCGATTGTATATGTTCACCGGTGTTTTCCCACTGAACACTTTTATATGCTTCGCACAACTTGCTACTGTGGAAATGTTTTTTCTATTTTAATAATCAGGTCTAGGTTTTATTTTTTACAAAGCACAGATAATTATTATGAACTGCAAAATTCAAATTCGACAGACAGAAAATCGGTGTTGATACATGATCCGGCTCAGTCTGAAGAAAGATGCGTACAATCTCAGGGTAAACAAACATTTCTGAATAAATATTATTCCAATATCTTGAATAGAAAATATCTTGAATTCAACATGTACATTATACAGACTTATCTTTTACATTCATGATAGCAGATTGAATCAATCCCCTACGCCTTATCAAAATCCATCGATTCAATGGAAAATGCACAATCTTTTCAATACTCTTTATTAGGTCCTGCTTAAATGTTCTACTTTATATTGACCGTAGCAGATAATAATTAGTGTGCACTGAGAAATTCGTTCCCAGTTTCTTGCAATTTCTCGAGAACTGATTTTTGTATTGCAGTAATTTTGTTTCTTTGTTTGCTGCATGGAATCTTAGTTTGACCACGACCATTTTAGATTTTCGATGCAGGCAACGCGAAAGTTTCAAACGGCGAAACTCTTAAATCTTTCTGAAGTATTACAAAATAATATGCTTTAAACATTCAACTTTGCAGTAAGTTCAGTAGTTCACATCAGGGCTGTATTCGGTATTGCTGACCTGATGCAGAGAACATTATGAAAACCATAAGTTCATGTCCAAGCGTAGTCCATTTTGGCAGATGCGTGTACTTTGTTGAAGTGTTGTTTGCAAACCGATTGAATTCCTGTCCTGAATGCAGATAGCACTTTTTATATAACCAACCCAAGGAGAAAATTACGAAATAGATGAGCTTTCAATGATCAAGAAACTGTTCTATTGAAGTCACGAAGACCACTATCCACACACCAACTTTCAATACATTCAAGGTCTGCAAAGGGCTGCAAAGTCATAGCTTTCCAAGAGGGGCAAAAAGTTCTGAATGGACGATAGCTTCTGTTTTTATTTTCTTTTTAGGTATACTTTGCGGATCTTCAAGGTAAGTGCACAAATCACAATGCAAATGAAAGCATAGTCTGTGCATTTTGCAGAATAAGTGCTTGGTCAACAGTTGTAACATGTTATTGACATGTTGATTAATTTTGTTAGTATGAAGGAATTCTCTGCATCAGTACAGAGGTAATTCGTTGAGACATTAAATATGTGAATGAAGTGAGGATTTTTTTTATCATATTCCTATCTTAAGAATAGCACTGTAACGTCTACTCTCTCGGTAGGATAATTCAGATTCTCAGGTTTCTGCGGAAATGAAAAGATGTTGGGAGATTCTTAGGTGAATGACTTCATTCCGACAAAATTTCGTAAGCTAAAGAATTTCTCAGTGACGATTTTCGAAGATTTAAGAACAATATGCGAATGGTAAACATACTTAAATAAGGATGATTTAAATTTAGATCTCTATCATAAGACAACCAGATTGATGTTTTCCTATTCATTCATATTTGTAACTCAAATGACAAGTGTAACACGGAGGCATGTTCTTGTGGAGTTACTAGCTGTAACCTCAGATTGCCCCGTGGGAGTTACTACTAGGTCTGCTGATCTATACTTTCTTTGCAGACATCGGAGTGCTTAACACGGGCGAGCCAGCTACAGGTAAGCCAATGTCTTATGTGCCAGAGCACATCAGACTTCAGAGTACACTCTGAATCTGAAACGTTCAACAACTGAGCAAATTACATGGGACGCCAGAAATTGTTTGACTGTAGAAAATATTTTATCTGGGCTAATCCCATATTGTCTGTAAATTTCTGTAAAAGAACCTGCATGGACTTTCCGCACTGAATAGCTTACAACTATCAAGACCAAGCTTTGCAAACACTTGGACCTACCACGTCAAAAACCTATTCAGTTCATAATGAAAGATTAACAAGAAACTATATTATGAAAAGAAGTGACTTTGCATTTTGCAGCAGACCCGGGACCATATAGTGCCTCTTTTTTTTTTTGTACTGCTTTGTCTGCGTATAATAATATAAGCATTGCACCTATCTACCAAACATTATGTTGGAAGATCTGATACTCGAAAAAAAGGCCCTGCTTCGCAATCATAATATTCTGCTGCTCTCAGAAGGCATATGGATAGAACAGTGTAATGAGTAAACACCATGCGAGGTAGCATAATTATGGGGCTACCTATGCTTTCGAAAGACTCCATAAGATACAAAAATCCTTTATGAATCATTTCCATTTGCCCACAGGACAAGTGCCACCTACCCGGATTCCATTGACGTCTCTACCGCTCCCAGATCGACCTGGAAACCCGGTGTATGATTATACTGAACATGTACTGTACGATGAGAGCGGCTATGTTTTACCTACTGACTTTTTTTTACACTAGATTATGAGACTTTAGAAATACAACCCTAAAAAGTCTGGTGTAATGTGCAGTTTAGGTTCTAAAAGAAGTCAGGCGTAAGGAGTAAAACATGTGCATGGAAGTAGCCCGCTGTAGATCGGATCTGCCTTGCATAAACCACTGCTACTGTCTGTTTATAGTGGGCTATTTGGGTTGTGTCAGATTCATTTTCAAATAATGCGAGATATGTCATGAAGAAGGAGGATTGTATGGAAGGCCAGTGTGAATATCAAGATAAAGTTAATGATCACTGTCAGATGAGTTAAGGTGATTGTAACTAACTTTGTTAAGATAAAATATGGCCAAAAAATTGCATGTTGCAAAGCTCCGCGTTGAGACAATGTAGAAAAGATACAATAAATCACAGATTTATGTTTTTTTTTTTCATTTAAACATTTGGCCAACTTTGTTAAGATGAGTTACTTGTGCATCTAATGTGTATCCACTGCAATGTTTCTGTGCTGAAGCTTCAGATCACCCATCTATTTCAATGTCCATATAGCTTGATTCCAAAGTGAACTTCGTTTCAAGATAATGGATTGCTGTTCTCTTGAGAGCTCATGTCTATTGTAGGAATCTACTTGCAAAAGATGCAAGACTCTAGCATAAACATTGGGTCATCAAACTCATGTGCTGGTGTCCCGATGATTTTAGTGTTTTGAGTTATCGTCATGACTAGCTTATCATTGCTAGTGGTGAGATCTGTATTATATTCTAACAACTTATTGACATGCTCTCCTGTTAAATGAGAAAGAGGCTGCCATGCCAGAGCGTGAGTTGGATGAAGACAAAATTTATAGTAAAACAGGAGTTTGACTTACATGCAATTTAACGCCACTTGAAATGTGTTTTCACTGACTCAATTGGTTGGTTTTCATCCACTTTTTATGGCAAGTGGCATATTCATACTTTATTTATTTTTTTTTTTTATATCCACCTGGCACCTTTGGCAAATAAGCTTCTGTCCTTACTAAATCAGCTCTGATGACTTTGCAGTGATATGAAATAATTAATTGTCAGGTCTTGAGACAAGTGCCTGATTTCGGTGATGGAGCTGAACACGCGCTTGTAATTATTTAATGTCAGATTCAAGAGAAATGAATTTCTCTCAGCTGCATGATGGATCTGGGAGCAGGGTATTGTTTTGAGCATACTTGATGTATAAATTATCCGTTCCAAGGATTAAATTTCATGTATTGTTATCTTCCATTTTCATAGTCGTCCAAACCATTATCCAAATAGCTACAGATATAACTTCCACATCCGTATTCACATTGTGGCATCTGTACATATTACCAAGAATAGAGATGTGCACTTGTGTGTTTGTGTATCTTTAATCAACTGTCTATGTTTTCTGTATTTTGTATGTGCCCGCACAATTTACAATGGATGTACTCAGGGAGGTGTGCAGATGGAACGTTTAGAATATCAACAGGTTGTCAAATATAGAAAAGAAACCAATATAACATTTAAACAAAAATGAACATCAACAACAACAAAAAGTTCATTCCATACGTAGGACTGATTTGATGATGGGCAAATTCAAATTTGGATGGATAGTCGAAAGAAGTATACCGTGTCGAACACATGGATGGATAGTCGAAAGAAGTATACCGTGTCGAACACATGGATGGATAGAATGAATCAGTGATTTGATGAAGGGACGAACGAATGGATGGATGGATGAACAGGCATACCTAATGGGAAACAATATTTCTTCTGTAAAGGTCATTGTCGCGCAAATGCTTATGTTTACTACTGTGCAACATTTTCAAAAGACAGATGTCCTTGACAATATTCGGAACTGCGTATTTACTGTCAGATAAATTACAACGTGAAAGATGCTATTCAGGAAGAAGAGAAAATTCACAGAATCCATCGCTAGATGAGGGCGGTCTCACAAAAAATGGGACCATGGAAAAGCGAGGCTATTGAGAAATCATGGTTAAACGTTCGAGATTATGTTTGTAAACATACCATTGTGACCATCGCTTTTGCTTTAAATTCTCCGCCGGCGGACTGAAAAAGACTTGCAATAAAACTGAAGCAGGGAAAATGTGGCCAAGTTTTCAGAAAAATATTTCCAGGTAAACACAGGTCAAATTCTTTCTGTTTTGCCCCGTGAACGTCTCCGCAATATTAGAGAGTCAGGCGTAAGTCCAGCTGAATGACAGGGACGCAGCCAGCGACAAGTTCATCCTGGACCCCAGACGCCTCACATAATTTATTATCATTCGTCACTGTTTTCGGCCGGTTCATCTCCATGGATGATTTTTTTTATATTTTAAATGTGGATTAAATTTGGTCAAGTAACGGAAAATGATTTTTGTTCCCTAAGCTCTTTCATCAGAGGGCAATCGTAATACATGAATGCAATAATAATTATTTTCTCACGTATGCATTTTTTAAAGCTGTTAATTTGTATTGGTTTCAGTAATCACTAGGTACACATATAATACTAGGATGAAAACCTCAAAGATTTAAAGCTTGTAATCTTGTATTTTATTTGCACTGTAAATTCATTAAAATTGTTTTCCTTTATTATTTGATGCCTAGAGGTTTGCAAACGTGACACTAAGATGTTGCAAGGCCTCGCGTAACAAATGGTGCAGATACGATAGAATAATACTGAAAGGAAAGGGATCGACAAAACTACCTTTTGATAAAAAAAAAGCTATCTTCAGGCAAATAGCAAAACAAAACAGAAACAGAATGAAAAGAAAATCAAATAATAATCAAATAATTACCTCACTATTAGTTAAAGGAGGGAGGGAAGAAGCTTCAGTCATAACAATGGGACGTGCAAATTAATCCCACAATCATAATTATGACTGTATTATTAATGACAATTCAGAGAATAGCTACACACGTTTTTTCTTCTGATCTCTGAGCCACTTACTGTGATGAGATAAAACTTTTTTTTTTTTTTTACCAAGCAAGCGTCTACGAAGCACAGGTAACTACAGACTACTTTGCTTGGCGAGAATTTGGAAATCCTACACGTGCTTTTCAATTCTGGTAATGAAGTAAACAGTTTTGGTTTCATTTACCCTTTTTTTTTATTTTTAAACAACAGCAACAAGAACAAGAACAGTTAAAAGGTGTTGGATTTGATAAAAATTCAAATCTAGGGTATGTACCCAGTGAAACAGTCATGTCCATACAATATATCCGTACTTCATGTGTGGCGTGTGTGGTCTCGACAGTGGACTCAACCGACCTAAACAGCAGCTAGAAACCAACGCAGCAGCAACCCTTTGTAGAAGACACCTGCATGTCTTAATTCCATGCACCCGCCTATGCCTTGTAAACTGATCTCTTCACTTGCCGTTAAATATTTCTCTGACAGCGCCTCTGAATCGAGTATTCGACTTTAAATATGCCAAGGTATGTAAAGAGCTGTTCAGGAAAAAAGAAAAATTCGTTATATCCAGGAGGAGAAGGAACACATTGTTATATGGTTGTAAATTGAGAAGAGGATGTACATTGAACAAACCAACGAGTATGTATTTAGGAACTGTACACGATGTGAGCGCAGTCGTTAGTAGCAAAACCATTTTGACAAGTTTCTTTTCCTTTGAAGACAAACTTACAGTTAATGTAGGATTCGTCCAGGTATTTACTCGCCCTTTTGTGTAGCTGGAAACCATATGGGTACGAGTCGAGGAGGACATCCGCAAATAAATAATCATTGTCACAGTGCAAAAGATAATAATAACTTGCGAGAACGTAGCCAAGGTGTAGGAGATTAAATCAGTGCCTGTTTGTACTGTATTTCTGAAATGGGATGTTATTATTGTTATCTCGAACTCTAAATCATTTGTGAAATTCACATTATTTGCAAAGGGTGTCTTTGCAACCCAAGCAATTCTTTGTGACAAATAAAGTGGAATATGGACAATAACAAAAATAACGTACATTGAAACTACCCCGCCCAAACACCGATTCCGAGTAAAGATGAACTTAACTCGAAAGGGGGAAACAATACATATGCACCTTTCCACAGAAATATAAGCCGTTATCCAAACTGAAATTAACTGAGGTATTGATCTCGTCCATTCTACAATATAATATCGCACTGACCAAATATCCACGATACTGTCCGGATGCAAAGCTGCTGTTAACCTACAGGCACACGATACCAGCTGACAACAAAGCATGAGGAAATCTGTCATCGAAAGGGCACAAAACGCCATATTCGAGCTATCCTTTAAGCCAAGTTTGACAAATACCATCATGTTGATTACGTTACTGACTATTCCCAATATTGACACACATCCAAAGACAATGACACCAAAATATACATCAAACAGTTTCAGGATCATGTCATCAACAAAACGTGCAGGCAGGTTTTCGCTGGCGTCGGTATTCATTTTTGGTTTCTTACAATATGGTTCCTCGATCAGTCAGTTCGACTTACATGTGTTGCAGAAGCGTGAACTTTTTTTTTTCACTACGCTTTTCAGCACGGGGTGGGGGGGGGGGTGGGGGGGGGCGCAATACCGACGGTTAGTTCCTCTCAGGCGGCCAACGAGTGAATGTCTTTAAAAAACCCCACGAGAAAACAGCTTAGGTCGGGCCCCATCCAGACGTGGATTGGAACTTAATACCTCTCTCATCCGGTTCAAGGGCTCCAATCGCCAGATCACTGCTCCTGCTAAAGAGAAGAGAACATATATATATATATTTGCAGTTTCTTTTTCTCAGGTTTAATACAAAAAAGCCCCCTTCATAAAATTGCACAGTCGGTTCGATTCAAGTCAAAAGATATTTCTTTTACTAAAGTCTTTGTACATAAAACTGGAACCAGCCTGAATATTTTCATTATTGTTTTTAAGTTTGATGTATTGGATCAATACTTTTGGGCAGCCTTGATTTTGAAAAGTGTGCAGTGTTTTTTTGCAGATCATTCTATCTCCGTATTCTTGGGTGACTTAGTTTGATTCCCAGCAGTTTTAGGAAATGCCATATCCAGTGCCATGTTATCAAGTTTTATGGCAGTCTGAATCACATACTTTTTTCAGTTACATTAATTTAATAATGAATTGACAAAAGCTCAGTACTTTCTTCTTGTTGTGCACATGGTCTACAGTGACATCACTGAACACATATTAAGTACTGTATGCTATAAAATAATAATATAATATGAAAACTAGAAAAAAAACAACAACTACACAAATAGAACCATATCTGCACAGTATTCATTCAGTCATATTCGTTGACTATTACTATGTTACACCTCGGTTATAGCGTCAGTACAGCTGCCGTCCCCAATGGTTGCTTCTCGAAATTTACTCAGCTTGTCGCCTAGATCAATTCCAGCAGAGATACCCAGCGTCGCCGGGATAGACATTCTCCCCTTCCACTCTCCCCCCTCCCTTTCCCCTCCTCTCCCTCTTTCCCCTTTAGGATCTTGCACCAGTGCTGATTCACTCTCCTATGGTTCGCATACGTGTGTGCAGGGCTTATAGCAAAGATACTAGAAACTATAAGATGAGACACTCCCTTCTTCGCACCTCAAAAAAAAAAAAAAAATGCGCCCAGTTTGCGTGCTGATCGGAGGCGGGGCCCATGGCGCATAGGATGAAAAGAATGCTGATATAATGCTAAATGTGTGATGCGAATTTGTTACAGTGCTATTGCGGCTAAAAAAAAAAAAGGGGGGGGGGGGGAGTAGCCAGAGTTTTCCCACCTCGATTGAAGTTGTAATTACAAATAAGTGCCGTCAATTAAGGCATACAGCGACAGCGGAACAAAATTCAGTCTTTTTTCCTATTTGGCTTTATAAATTGCGGCACTGTTCATGACTTCCGCGCATTCGCCATTAGGTGGCGGTGCGAAATCTGTGCACGCTAAAGGCACAAGCTGTCTCATCTCATTCTATCTGGTATCTTTGCTTAAAGTGAAGAGAAATACGTCGCAGGTAAAATGGCTCCTTCAGACTATCATGGTTCGCGATATAACAATGTGACTGCCAAGTGCTAAAGTGACTTCTTCGCCGATATATAACATGACCTTCATCTGCCTTGGGCTGCATTTTTTTTTCTGTGATATACTGTGCTGTAAAGTCGAATTAAGGCCAGATGAATATTACTAACATCTGTATTCTTTATTTACCAGTCACATAAATTTCGATTCAAAAAAGAAAGAAAATACAATCCCACATCAATTACAAAATCAATTTCGCAAACTGACACAAATTACTTTCTCCTCACGCAGTACAGTATAATACTGGTAGCTTCATGTTTAATATTGCCAAAAATTATATATTTGCGGGTGTAAAGACTTGTATTCGATAATTTTTAATTGTATAACGAAGACTCTTCAATACCAAAATAAACAATTTCCCTGCTATCGTCATTTTCGGGAGAAAGAAGGGTCGGTAGTTTAAGCTGAAATAATTACAATTACCCCAGTTGTTTTTGTCCTGTATGCTGTAAAAGTTGAGATTTATGTCATTAAAAAACAAAAATCTGATTTCTTTGTCGAGCCTGGTGCACGTAGTCGGGGCAGAATGTTGCCAGATTTTGGCAGAATCTGGAGTACGGGACAAATCAACACCTCATATTTACTGATACAATCATACGTAAAATAGTCAGTTGACTGTGGGTAAATAATATGAGAAAATCACGAGATTGTAAAAGTCTAGGAAAATTTGTATTAGGGCAGGGATAATGTAAACATGAAAAAGGAATTGCAGTGAGATCTTAAGCCGTTCAGTGGGAGTATTTTGAGTTAGTTATAGTAAAGAAGAGGGGCGTGTCCGCAGTTATTATTTAACGACACTATAATTCGTTTCACAACAAAAAAAGCGTATTTCAGAAACAGTGTATTTACTTCTTGGCGTAAGTCTCTACTGCAAGTTTCAGTGATGCTTTTTTTCTACATAAAATACATATTTGTGGATGAAGTAAATTTTC
The DNA here is from genome assembly GCA_963931925.1 of Onchidella celtica. Classification (NCBI taxonomy): domain Eukaryota; kingdom Metazoa; phylum Mollusca; class Gastropoda; order Systellommatophora; family Onchidiidae; genus Onchidella; species Onchidella celtica. The sequence goes on along the minus strand of OZ007581.1, from coordinate 20,458,429 downwards.
GGTAAAATTTTTTTCTCATTTCGGTAAGCTATATGGCCGCATGTAGTGTAACAGCCAGTCATACAGTTTGTCAGTTATTAAAGAGACATTCCAGAGTATAATAAATTTAAGAAGGCCAGCTGTTCTTAGTTGCCGACTGCGGGGAGTCAAAGAATTACTTGAGGACCCAAGGAAACAACAGATATGAAACAACACATTAGTGACCATGAAACTTCGACGTCTACATAAATTCATTCATGGACTTCTCTCTCTCTCTCTCTCCACAATGTGTCATAGAGAATGAAATCCGGCCTATTCCATTTTAGCTAGCTGTCTTCTACATTACATCGGTCTTATGGTCCTGCTTTTGTCATAGTGGCAAAACCCATTCGTCATTACTATACTTTAATTTAAATAACCCTTTCTTTCTTTCCCAATTAAAAAATTAATTCTTAAATTCGTTCTTGTATGAGATCTTCCATCATCCCATGGGCATCTGAAGAATGAGAGACCTGGACTGTTGTATCTCCCATTCATGCAGTTGATTGCTGATCACCACCGACTTCTAAGGTCTTTCTTTCACGCTGAATCAACATTATCAACAGGTATTTATATATCCATGTCCATGACCTATACCACTTGAACTTCAGCAACAAAGACTGTTTGCAACGCCCCCCCCCCACCCCACCCCTGTAAATGCGCCGGTCCTGATGATCAACACGATAACAGCATGCCATCGATACGTACCTGGCTATTTTTAGATCTCCCAGCTCAGCAGACGGGACTGCTCGAATTGCAAAGTCTTGTTATACTGTGCCTTGGGGTGAACGACGAACTATGAACCGTGAATGAAGTTTGTGTTGACAGAGTTTGAGGTATGTTGTTCAGATTGAATCTAATTTTCGGAAGGTTATCAAGTGGACTGATGTTATATTAATTAACGTGCTGTGATGAGATAATTAGCCCAACATTTCTTTTTCCATGTATAAAATAGAAGAGAAAACAAAACCACAGGGAATCCAAGGGTCAGATCTTAACTTTATTCCCTTTTTTTTCAGCCAACAATTTAACTTATGGACTAGATGGGTTGTTGTGTTATCATTGTGATGTTTCCTCCTTCGGCTATGATAGTTTTGGATAAAGAACAGTCATTTGAATAGCACAAACAATTCAGTGCCTTATTTTCCCCTAGTTCAAGAAACACACCAAATTGCTCTGTTATACTTGAAAAATCAAAACAATAAACAAAAATCACCATAGCTCTTGTCGCAATTTTTGAAGCATTGGGCGCAGAGAATTCATTTTGATTGTATTACATTATCCGGGAATGACAGGCGGACAGGCTTGTCCAGCCACACACGATGCCCTACAAGACCGAGACATTCAGGAATCCACAGCACAAGCCCATAGTATTTCGAGACTGATGGCTGCCAACAATAAATACAATAAAGCTTCATCATTTTGTGCTGGTCAAGTGATATAAAAGTATGACTAAATCTAGGAAATTTGATGGCTGAAGTGTCAAAGGGATAAGAAGCTCATTGGACATCTTGCGCTGGACACAAGCCCAAACGTCTTCTCCAGCGGCTGCCATTTGAATGTTCACAGATTGCGTACATAAGCCTAGGCGTGCACATGATACTTACTGTCGGGTCTTCGTTTTCATGTTACCACTGAACTCTGCAATGTGCTTGTGTCTTGAGAGCTGCACATAATTTATCCATTCATTCGTCTAGATTTAAAAAAAAAAAAAAATGCGATACGACCGTCACGCAGCAAAGTCACATGTTCGCGCCCAGTCTGACACTTCGTACTGAAGTAACATCATGGAGGAATGCATGCTAGAAATGATACTGATAATTACCAATAAATTGTTTCCGATGACTGTTTGAGCGACTAATGATTAATATGGTACACTCTCCGTGTTTTTACCACAGATGCACTTGGAAGGTGCTACATACATTTAAAAAAATTTTCTAGTTGTAACTACTGAGAATGTAAAATTTAGAATTTCGAAACACCCTCCAGTTTTTTTGTGTAACTGAAAATTAAAGCACCCATTTTCCTGCTCTGGCCGTCTGTCATAAAAAGAATAACCAGTACCATTGTAGTAAATTTCGATATTTTTACGTCTATCACCAATTATTATGCTTTTAGATGCTCTCTGTGCCGCTGTTCCCTATAGTTATGAATTGTTTTCAAATAAATGCAACATAGTTGCTGAAAGGTTACCGGTAAAGTTTCGGTTTAGAAGTATGATTTTGGTCAGAAAGTATAACAAAGTGGTATTCACCAGAACAACACATGTCAGGTTGCTAAAAGTCATAGCAAAAGTGATCAATCGACACAAACTGCAACCACGTACCGTGTGCAAGCAAGCAGTAGTCTCACAGTTTTGTTCTCTTCATACACCCTATTACCAGGACAGCTTTATATTGTGAGTTCAGAGAAAGGTAGACCAGAAAATTGATGGAACAGTTGAAAGTCATGAAGATGTTAACAACTTCCCACATGACGATGCTTAAGTTATTGTAGGCAGTTTTGTACATCTCAGGTATTGTATGATAGACAATTATAGCTGCAAATCTGGGTATGTTGCAGATTGTGAGAAGAATGGCCAACAATAACACTACTTTCATCAATTTCCTTTCTTTTGATGCCATACTTGTAGCTTTGGAGGGAAAATGCCTACTCAAGGCTTCATCAGACCACGTTATCATTTTATGGCGAATAGAGGAAGTGATCTTCAGAGTATAGATCATCCATATTGTGCATATGATAATGATGATCTGTGATAAAACTGCTAGGATATTTGTTGATAAGATATCCACAACTAACTCTGATGTTGCACTTATGTCAGAAAAGGTCATTGTCATCACATATTTAGGTACTTCTGTGAGGTTTCCAGTATTGGCCATTGCTATCTCCTCTTCCCAGGCTATTCTTCGAGACACAAAAATGGGAAGATGCATGGATATATAAATGACAAAGTTCATGACTATAACAATCAATGTGCGTCTTCTAGTAAACATCTGCCTGACCTGAAATGGGAAAACCACACAGAAACATCTCTCTACAGAAATAAGTGTGGTTATCCAGCATGAAATATTGTATGTCGTAGATCGAACCCAGGCAAATATGTAATAGTTGATCACTGGGAAATCTACTGGAACTTCAGGGAACATAAACGTTGTTACATCCCCGCAGCACTTGACTAGTCGCAGTATTGTCACTAAGAGGTCTGAAAATGACAGTGCAAACAAACCAACACTCATACTGTCCTTCAAACCAAGTTTTAAGAATACTGTCAAGTTGATAATACTAGTGATAAATCCAAGGATACCTACAGCTCCGTGGAGTCCAAGTCCTACCACAATATCAAAATATCTAACGAAATTGTCACTGATTAGAAGATTGGACCCGATATCTTCCTGCACACTGTGCGTCACTGCATCCACAGGGTCCACCATGAGCACCGTTGGCTTTGTTCAGCGCATGTATTCTCTTGAAAGTTGGTCAGTATCTTGCTAGTATTAAAGCCCTGACGTTACATCAGAGATATAGATGCTTCGTTTGTCAGTGACGCAGTACAGCCCACCCCTTGTTTACCGTTTTCTCCGAGATTTTATCACATGGAAAAAATCAGCATCTTTTAAATCAGAAAGTTGAATGACTGTACATTATCATAATCACATACTAGTGCCAAAACCATCCTGTAATTTAGTATGCGGTAATATTAGCCTCATGTTTGCTCTGTACTCAACATTACATCCCTATAAAACTAGTAGCGTTTAGGTCGGGACCCCAAGCCAAGATAATAAAAACTTCCGTGCACCCTCCGCGGTATTTGAAATGAACATGTAAAATTTGGTTACTGCAGATGGCCTAATAAAAAAGCCTTTTGCGTTCAAAGGTGGAGAAAGTGCGTAATATTTAATTAGATGTAAAACGAAACAAACCTTGAAGTAACGTCTTACTTAGATTCATAGACTCTTTAATTTTTCGTTGAGTTTTTGATCACTGGGAAAATTACTTTAATCATTGTTTTTCTACTTTTCGGAACCTTTGATAAATATAATGGACAAAAGCTATCGCAGGGGATTCTACTTTAAAGGAAATTGCACCTATTTAAGCTCATAATTAAGTAGAAGAACTAGGGTGGAATAGATGATTAAATTGTTGATGAACACTAAATGTTTCTACAGATATCTTAGACAAACACGTATGTATAACCATAACCTTTGCATTGACATAGGACAAAGAAAGTGAGCCTAATAATATGGTATTTTTTTTCGACTTTACAAATATGTTTAAAAGACAGTCTGACTTTGTAATTCGAAGTTTTTCGTTTGTAATAGCTCGTGAATTTCAATGGTCTATTTCAAGAATAGTTTTCTTTTGATTTAACTTTTAACTGCCATCCCCCACCCTTCAAACATCGGCCATGCAATACTTATATTATAAATATCTCGACAATGACAAATTCTGGCACGCCATTAAAAGCAGAATGTCCCCTCTAAATCGATATACGATGTCTTCCTTAAAATAGTTATTGCAATGGACTGAAATTTGCATATAATGTTTACAAATAATGGGGTAGTTTCGTTTTTATGAGTGATTATTATTTTATAAGTCCCAGCTCTATCTGCATCTATGTTCTCATTCGTTGTACAGTCCACAAGTTTAATTCATTAATTTTCTTGACTTTATCAAAATCTCTACAGTGGTCTTTTTTGTACAACGCTAAAACTGAAACGCACGAGTTTTAAGAACACAATGAACAAATGTTAAATAACAACAAAGTTTGCCATTGAGCCGCTTGCACGAACTGAGAGAAATACCCGACTTTCAATGTGCTGCAGTGGAAAATTCGGTTTGGCTACAACTCTGGCACTATCAACAACAATAATAACAACAGTGGTAAGGCCAATTGGTGACATAAACAAAATCAAGTTTAGCAGCCAGAATTGGATATTGCTCAGAAAAGCTAGTTAGATGGTAATGATTTTTGTTTAGCCCCTGATCCTAGGGATAAAAAGGTACTTTCTGTTACCATGCTGATGCAGCAGTGGTATGATGGGATTTTTGGCTTGTGACCGATGAAACAAAGACAAGAAACAACTGTTGATATAGCACTTAATTATTGACATGAGCTAACAATCAACATAATTATACAGTAAATAGAAATAGAGAAATAGAGTAAGAAATAACTTGAAGACACTGTGAGTAAGAGGACATCTAAAGTGTTTGGCCAGAGATAAGAACTGGTTTGTGTGCAGATAATGTTTGTCTACTGACACTCCAGCCTTTAGGTTGCATCACAGCATTGTGAGAAATTGCAAAAACCAAAAAGAAGATGCAATAAAGTAACAATATCTTTGATCTTTGAACTGAACATGTAGGAAAACATACGTTTATACTCTCGATTAAAGAAATATATTGCCTTTTTCAATGACGTATTGCTTAGATATTGGAATATTTCAGAAACTAGAAACAGCAGAATCACCACCCATATAAGAGAAATGAGATGTAAAGAAATGAACCAAATTTTTACCACATATATAATATCCAGCTCTCGTTCCAAACGACATCAAGAAAGTCACCAAGAGCATTTTCCGGATGGGGAAAATGAATAGGAGTGCCCATGTGCATGGACTGTAGAGCAGCACATGCAGTGAGCTGTTAAAAGTGAAATGGTCTTACGATATTATAAAATATTTGCTTTTATTTCTTTATCTATGACCATACTCAATTTTGGGAGGTATATGGAGAGTAGAGACAGAAAGTTCTCCAAGTGGGCGAAGTTGGTGCATTCACGAGCTAATCGTTCATCTCTGGCCCACAATGCCCTCAACTCCAGCCTCTGGCTTCACGTAAGCATTTGCATGCGACAGCCACTGTGCCTTCACCTGGAGGCAAAAACCAAGTGAGGCAATGTCTGATTAGGACCCGTTTAATCCGGGATGAGAACACAGAACTGTCTGCAGAGTCCAATAACAAAAAGAAAACTTCAGTGGGTTCACCGTCATCCGATAAGTATGGAACACTGGCAGGGCCATGTGAGAGAAATACTTTGGCTGATTATTAACCACCCGCCATGGAGCCCTTATACTCATGTGAAGTGACATCCACATCAATGATGTATTTCAAACCGACAAAGAACACATTCTACTGGTTGGTTGCCATTAAATTTGATAGAAAATGTAGATAAAAATCGGTTTCCATTCGGACTAAAACGGAAGGACGTTACGGACCTTGCAATGAGCTATGATACGCACGAAGCCTTGTGGGGTACTGAGGACATCTCAGCCACACGAGTCTATCTGACCCGTCTGGACGTTGTTCTGCCACATAACCGAGCTGTTCCTGGACGAGAGATTTTGATTGAAGTTGTATTGTTTTTCTCATCTTCAAACAATGTGATCTTTCAGGTCAGGTTGTTATTTATCCAAACCCACAGAGACTTTCAACATTCACCTTGAATCACGAGACAAAACAGTCAAGTACAGAGTCGATTCAAGTTTGCTGTTTTTGCAGTGACACCTTAATCAGCAAGGCAAACACGAAACCTGCAGATTTATTGATTGATTGATGACAGGAATCAGATTCCCAGCACACCTGGCATCCCCATAAGTGCCCCCCCCCCTTCCAAGATCCATTTAAGGGTTTTCCTACTAATAATTATTGTTCCAGTTGCCAGCTGGTTCCATGTTAGTCAGGTTTTTCCGAACTTGTCGCACAAACTGCAGATATGTTCTTGTAACATCGGCAGACCTGAATTAGAGAAACTTTGTTCCATGTTACCGCCAACCACAGAATGGATAACCATGGAATTCATGGATACCATACGGTATAGTATCTATCTACTCTCGCTATCAGCTTTCGTGTCATAAATTTTTTCACAGCAGATCAGCATTATTCTATTGTTTGTTCTCTCTCGTTTGAGTAACTGTAACTCGGCCATGCATTTAAATGTGGATTACACATACCATTCAAAATGAAATTAAAAAAAAAAATGCTCGGAGTAAAACTAGTATATTACAAAAGTGTGTTATATGTCGGTCTTCATCTCATAATAATTTTGGCCTGATTTTTGTATAAGATTATAGCAGTATTATCAGTTCAAAAGAACATTTACCTGATTGGTAATTTACTTGATGTCGGTACTATTAGCTGAACAATTAAGATCCAGTGTAATAGTAGTATGTCAAAAATACTTTTCTAGACCACCTTTAAAAAAAAAAAACATTCACCCTCTATTAAAGCATAAACACATGAAAATTCAAGCTTTTTCAAAAAAATTAAAAAAAAATTTCTCAGAATTTGAGAACCACTGTTGCAGAAATTCTATTGAATATTCTCACTAATCACCTTTAAAAAATATAAAAAATTCAACCCAAAAACACCCCCCCCCCAAAAAAAAACAGTTTTATCCCAAGAAGCACAGCTGCAACTCCGTTGATCCTAAAGCTTCAGAATCACTGAGGTTTCCATTTGGTAATGCGCAGTAGAGAGAAAATTCGGTTAATTGTATACACTTAAGCGTAGACCGCGCCACACCATGCCCCTAATTGTTGTTAAGTGGGTCTCACCAGCTATTTCGGTCAAACAGTCACAATCAGGTTACAATGTCAAACTGCTATAATACTGTCACGAGAAAATAAACAGGGCAAATCTTTTTATGTTGCGGAATTTTTCCAAAATAATTTCCCAAAAAGATTTTCTGGTGCTTTAGAAAAGTTTGACATGATTAGATACTCTCCTTGGATGACCTCGTTAGTGTATGCAAATGAGGCGCTCTCTCTCATCGCAGTTTATTGATCGCGAGCAAGCTCTCTCTCAGCAAGCTGCAACGGGGAAAGCGAGGAGATCAGCAAACAAGTTAAAAAGACCGTGTTGGTGTAACAACCAAAGGATTATTTATTCTAAAAGGTCAAAGACTGTATGAAAAGTTTTAAATGTATCTAATTCCACTTCCTATTAAATTATTTAATAATTGTTTTGAGTTCGGAGATAGAACTCCGTTCGTGTTCGAAGATAGAACTCTGTTCGTATTCGGAGATCTGTTTGTTTCTAGAGATACATTTGAACTATTTACTTTTTGGGGTTTAAAAATTTTATCAACTATAAATTTCTTAACAGCTTTTTGTCCTAAGTCAGTTGCTGTTTTTTTTTACAACATTTGATGCTACTTCTTTTGCAACTTTGCTAGTAACCGCTGAAATTAAAGAATAAAAAATACCTGATCCTTTATAATATTTTTTAAAAATACTATATCCTCCATAAACATATTTTCTTTTGTTGTTTTTATTTATTACCAACATCGTCGATTTTATATAGCAATTTTTAACTGTAATTTTTTATACTCATTAGTGTTAATACTTTTTTGTCTATATAACTCATCTATAATACTTACAATTTCATTTACAACACCTGTATTTCCTGCTTCTTTACTAGCTATTAATAATGATAATCTCTGTATTAAAGCATTAGGATCTGACGAAAGAAATCCTGTTCCGGAATAAGTTATAACAGGACCTAATTCTAAACTTCTTTGACTTGAATCAGCAGAGCTGTGACTTGAATCATCATCAAATTCATAAAGTTGTTTATTTTCCCAAATTGGTTTTATGATATTCATGTATTTCTGTCCTCCACTAGATTTAGGTCTGGGATTATTAGGATCATTATTGTGTTTTATGGCATTAGTAGAAATAAAATACGTGCATAATTGGCTTTATCCTCATCTAAAAAATTTTTAGGATCTCTACCAGTTATTAATTCCCACAAACCAGGTGTTCCTTCATATTTATCTTCTCCAATAATAATATCATCATCATCAACTTTTATTTCTTTATTTCCAATATAAAATTTATCATCTAAAGAATAAATTCCAAAAGTTTTATCCGCATTAGTTGTACCTAAGTATTTTTTTAAATAAGTTGCTGCTGTTGGACCAATTTGTTGAAATTGCAATTGCTTTCAAGGGTTGATTTTGTTCAATAGCAAGTGGAGTATTAAATTTAATTTCTTGTAAAGATTTCTTAGTTTCTTCTGTTGCTTTTTGTGTACTTTCCGTGATAGGAGAAAATGCTTTGGAAAATTCTCTTTTCATTTCAATATCTCCTACTCTTTTGCTTAAGTTACTTAATTGAATATTTTTAAAAATTCATTAACAAGAGCTTCACGTTTTAAAGGATCTTCAGTTTTAAAAAAAGACATTTTTAATGTAATAAAAATCAACCATTTTTAATGTAATAAAAATCAACCATTTTTAATGTAATAAAAATCAAGTATTTTTAAAATAAAAAAATCAAACAAATTTTTATATCAGTTTTTTTTATTTTTTTCAATGGATCATCTATATTTAATTCAGGATCGCTTACTTTCTTATTTTTTATTTGCATTTTTCATTTCTCTAAATTGTTTTTCTTCATTTAAAATAATTTTAAATTCTTCATCGGAAATTTTTCCGTCTTCAAGCGCATCAGAAATACAAGTTTGAATTGTATTAAGTTTTGATTCCAATAAAAATAAGATTTTCTGATGTTTATCAGCTTTATGTTGTAATTTTTTATTTATATATCTTAAAACTATACTTAATAAACCTGTACCTATTGAAAGACCTTCTATAATAATAGCCGCAGGAATGTTAACCACTGTAGATAAAAGTATTACTCCTGTTGTTCCCATTCCAATGGCTACAGTTTTTAAAGTTACATCAGTTCCGTCAATTATATTTAATGCTTTTGAATATTTCTCAACTGTTATTTTTTTGTTTTCTTTAGTTCTTTCAAGATTATTTTGAATATCAAGAATTTTTATCATTCTGTAATCCGAAGCTTCCATTTTTATAATAAAATTTTTGACCTTTTTGTTACACCAAAACAATTCTTGACCTTTTGGTTACACCAACCATATCTTTTAGTTACAATAGTATTTATAAAATCATATTTAAAAACGGAATACCTTTAACCAAATCGCTCAAAAAACCTTCACCATTATAAACTTGTCCTTCTCGTTTTAAATACAATCCATCTCCATGAAACTCACCATTACCGCTTCCTTTTACAGTTCCTAAATATAAACCTTTTCCATCAGTTTCAATTTGACAGAGACATCCACCTTTTTTTAAATATAAAAAGTCACCAACCGATTTATAACCATCCCCCAATAATTTTTGAACACCACTACTTGCTAAACCCATAAGCCCGCCTATTCCTATGGCTTTTGCTACTGATGGAACAACTTTAGATAACAATGGGAGTGCCATTCTAGCAAGAGCAGCCAGAAACCCTCCTTCAATTTTCATGTTATATTTTATTTGTTTTCAGCTCCTTTATTTTGATTAAATGATTTTTGCAGTTTATTTGTTTGTCTTTGTGTTAAAGCTAAAACATCATTTCCAGGTTCTGTAATTCTAATAGTAACAATAAGATTATCTTTCATAGCTCTTTGAATTTTTTCTTTCTGATTATCAGAAATATTTAATTGAACTTTTTCATACGTCATTTTTAAGAGAATAAATTTTACGTGTTCAATTTTACGTTACGTTCAATTTTACTTGTAATATCTCTTAATATTCTGAAATCACCTCACCGGAAGTCACATTTTTTTCAGATTTGAGTTATGATAATCACCATATAAAGTACAAAATCTCATCTTTAATTTGGTGTAAACTTTATTGCAATGCTCCTTTTTGTTGCAAAGTTATGGCTTTTTAAAGACTCTTACCCCCGGGTCAAAAACGGAAGCAACTTTCGAGAAAATCGCCATTAACGATGGAGGAGCGATTTTCGCTCCCGACGAGATGGGTGGACTTACTATCTCTTTAGCAGCGGGTACTTGTAATTAACCTAAGGCTTTGAAATTTTATAATATAAATGATACACGACCTGTGAAAAGTTTTTGACAATAGGTTTATTAATTTTGAAGTTATCAGGAGTTCAATGAATCCCATTATTGCTGTGATGTTCGATGTCAGAGGTAAAATTAAAGGCTGTAATAACAATATTTATCATATTTAGAGGCTGATTTGAGACCTAATATTTTCACAGAATGTAGAAAAATGGTTGAACTTCAAGTATCGACCAAAATAAAAAAAAATCGTCAAAAAATCGGCTATTTGTGTTTCATCGCGATTTTCTCCGTTTGGTCCAGTGCGACTTCCGTTGGGGTTAGTGGGGCTCGCTCACTCGTGTTTTCTAATCCAGAAGTTTAAATACCACACATCGTGATGAATATCAATTTTATACAACAAAGATGCATGCAACTATCAGATGAAATACGTTGTAAGAAATAGAATACAATAAAATGGGTAAAAAAAATCTGTATTACTAAATAAACAAACCAACTTTTGCGATTTTTAACAAGACCTAACGCCGTCCGTACAGGGGATTTTCACGAAATTTTAAAGGTGCCTTTCTTAGACCTTCGAAAGGTTCGGGGGGGGGGGGGGCATGAAATGATTGTGAAGTGTTATTTTATTTTTCTATTAGCTTGCTTTGTGTCTCTGACTGATCGCCTCAGTCCTTATTTTTTTTTTTTTTAAACACGTGAGTCCATGATTTCATTTGATTTCGGCGAGGCCTACGCTAGATCATCAATGCCAGTGACCTACATTAGGCTGGACGCCCTTTTATTTCGTGGCAAAGTGAAGCCATTCGTGGACGGTGGCGGCCATTTTTCTAATACGGCAAAACAAACTGCAGACCTATAGATGGTTGGTCGCAGAAAGGCCAGATGTAAGACTCCATAATTTTATTTCCCCTGGAATACTTCTCCGGCAATAAACTAGACAAAGGAGAACCGCATACTATTCAATTATTAAAAACTAGATGACCTACCGGGCATTGCCCGGAATAAACAATCATGTGCTACCCCCTCTCTCTCTTTCTCTCTCTCTCTCTCTCTCTCTCTCTGTCTCTCTCTCTCTCTCTCTCTCTCTCTCTCTCTCTCTCTCTCTCTCTCTCTCTCTCTCTCTCCCTCTCTCTCATATAAATAAACTACAGTCTTGCTTCAGAACTCATGCGCACCAGAACACTACGCACCAAACTGTACGCTTGATACGGTTACTTTTTATGACATGCACGGTACTATAAGATATTTTTAAAAAATACATGCTTGAAGTAAACAACTTTTAATTATAGCCATCATCTTTCTTATCTCAATTGCCACCTTCCTGCCAAATTTAAAGCCTGAAGAGTGTATAGTTTGGTCAGTTAGTCATGCCAAAGGTTGCAAGTTACTGAAATATATAATAGATGATTGTGTCATTTTATGTCAAGACAAGGTGGCTGAGGGCTGGAAAGCTGCACCATCAAAGGACAGTTTCAGAAGGAAAAGCACTAAGAATATTAAATACAACAAATTTGTGCTTTTCAATGGACAATGATAAGAACTATTGAGTTGGACACAATTTAGCACGTCACAAAAATATGAAACAGGGTGAGACTGGCAGAAATAATGAAAGGTGGGGGAAGGGATCCTCTTTTTACGAGTCTTGTCTTGTCTTGTCTTATCTAGGCGTTGTCTAACCACTGCAGGATGTAGCCCTTCTGCAAGCTAGAATCCCCCCACGATGACAACACTTTTCACGAGTGCTTAATAATAATAATATATCTTTTATTTTTTTTATCGAATCCCCCAAGTTTAAACCTGTTTGTGTAAGTATTAATTGTTTTTTACGTTTCCTTCTTTATTTTTCTCTAATCTCTCCTTCACCACGGCCAGTTTTCCTCCATCTACCGCGTTTTCCCCCAATATTTTCACCTGTTATTTATTGTCCTTTTGGTCTGGCCAGTTTTTCTTATTTCCTTTTTTTTCAAATTTAGATTCACAATTCTTCCGTTTGTGTAAATAGTAATAATAGATATTATATTAAATTGAGAGTTTTCTTGCTTTTTATTTTTTTGTATTCGTTATTGCTTGTTACCTCAGACTTTGTTCTCTTTCTCCTTCACTGTATTAAATAATATTATATTTTTTCAAATTTTTTTCTTTCCCATTCGCCTCATCAGCACGCAGAACTGAAATTCGCTTGTCTTTCTTATATATTACAATAGGTCTAACTTACACCACGATGACCTTTTTATTGGGTACGCTGTCACATGGTGCGTATGGACGTGGTGTCTACTGTTAACAAGAACTCCATTTGTTTTCATTCTCCACATCATATTTCTCCTCCTTGCCTTTTGTCTTTAACCTTTCGTAGTTACTAATAAATATATGAATACAGTAAAAAAAAAAGTCAACTTTGCTGTCTTCCATTAACTACCCTAACATCTTTTCATAATCATTACAGTTGCTTCCCTTGGAAGACAATTTCTCCAACTATGACTTGCTATGTCTATACGGGTCATTGATAGTAACTGTTATGCACACACATAATTAAGTCTCCAGGTTCCCAACGGCTTGACGTTTTGTAGGTCGAAATGACGTTGAATGAATGTTTTTTTGTTTTTTTTTGTACCTGGGGACTTCTTATGGTCCCTAAATCTGGCAATGGTCGTTTGCCGATTCCACGATGTGCGCACTGGAGTTTAGTGTCTGTTCAGAAACTCATACCAGTAAAGATAGTAGTGCTGATGGGTTTGCAAAGCGAAAATGAAAAACGTTCTCAGTTTTCTTTTTTGCAAACTGTGAGTGGCTCCACATAATCTTAATCTATTTCAGACATTCATACCCGCTAATTTACATGGAATTGTGGTTGATAAGTCTCACCCTAGTCATCACCATCATCAACAACAACACTAACAACAACTACAACAACAACACCAACAATGAAAAGCAACCAATCAACCAAAATGATTATAATAAAAGTTCCTAGAGCTATCTATTAAAAAATATATTTTTACATTAGGTTTACTAAACTGTACAAAACACTACGATGTATTTTTGTATTTTGTACACTTCTTTGATCCCATTTGGGAAATGTGTGTCCATCTTGAACGAGGAAAACGATCGGCGAATACTCAGCGAACTCCACTAAAATACAGAGATGTTGAACACAATTGAGTCTTCGTCTCGTGTGGTACTATCCGAGACACAGGATACCGAGACGAATCAATTCGTTATATTCCGTCCGTCGGCTCGAGCGCGCCTCATCGATGTCAACAATGCAACAATTCGTACCACACCCTTCGTAATTGAACGAAAAAGAGTAGTACTCACCGTATGTATACGCGCGCAATTTGTGGACATGTAATGGGAAAAGGAAACGCTCGCCTCGGTTTTCTGTGTCCTGGGCGTTTTTGACATGAATGTCTATGTTTGTTTGTTTGTTTTTTTTTAGATAAGTCGGTCTGATTATTCTTTTTTAAAAAGTACAGAGAAGCAAACTCAATATCAGGCTACAGCCGAACAAAAAATACAAGAATTAGTTCCGTTTCGTTTAGTGTCAGATATAACCCAAAAACAAAATAATAACCAAAATTCAAGGTCACTTTCGAGAAAAGTGATGCCAATTCCGTTCGTTCGCAAAAAAGCTCGCTAAAAGGCGGATATATAGCGATTCAGTATTTTCTTCAGGGCTATGATGCTTTAAACACCTTCTATGAGATTCCGAGCCACTTGTCAGCTTGACACTTATGAACAACACCAATCAATTAATTCCGGTTCACCAGAGGCCTAATGCAACCGGTTAATGGAGCATACAAGCATGTAAACCAACTGAAGACGCGCCACTTAATTCGGTTTCTCTACCTCGTAACAACAAAACCTGTTCGCTTGTGACTTTGGCAGGCATTTTTCTCTTGTTATTGTAACCCAGTGTTTCTTAGGGTGGGGCATACGCACCATCGGTTGCGGGGGCGGTGGGGGGGGGGGGTGAAATTTGGTGGGGCCTGAGTCTTCAGAAATGGGGAGCAGGGATTTTTCATAGGAATCTTAATTTCACAGTGTATTTTAAATCCCATTGAAATAAAAAGCAAATGTTTTTCAAGTTTTAATTAAAACTTGTTTTGAACGACAAAATTAAATACTGAATGTATAAATTTTAATATTCTTAAAATCCGTTTGTATTTACTTTATCGATCTACCAACTTGGTCCAATCATGGTAAGGCGCACGTTGTTTTTTTTTTTGAAAATTGAAGTGAGGCGTGGGACAGAAAAGGTTGAGAAACACTGTTACAACCATTACATCTAACAGAAAGTCAGTAATTGCTTATCTTTTTTTTTTTTTTTTAACGTAAACATGAACATTTACTGTCCTTTGAAAGGAAATTATGATCCTAGTTAGAAGTCTCGAAGTTGATAAAAAGAAATATGAAATCATTGGTTTCTGGTTACTTATTGTTTGACCATGTCTGGTCTTGGGGGCGCTGTGGTGATGAACAGGCCAACTCTCTCCATCTTTTTTGATCATGTGCTAATGTCTCAGTTTCAACGTAGCTTTTTAAGGGTCCATCCAGTGATAGTGTCGATCCATTTCTTCTTCTTCTGTGTCTTTTTCTGCAGCCTTGCAAGATGGTTTTTGAGAGGCCGTCGGTTATTGTGTCATGGCCAAATTACTCCAGTTTTTTCGTCTTGACTCTTAAGAAGGAATTGGGAGTGGTCATGCCTGGTGTGGGCTCGCCTTGGTATCACTGATACTCGTCGCTGATTAGTTGCGCTTGCAGTTGAAAAGAACAGCTTTGTACTGAGAGTTAACACAAAGATATACCAGGAAGCTGGTGGAGCAATTAAAGGTCATGAAGATTGCTACTATTTCCCAGAGTATGATATTGGCATTTGCATACGCCTCGGTGTTAATTACGTCATCCAGAACATAATAGATGATGATAACCGTGAATTTTGGTATATTACAAAGTGTTAAAACCGCTGCTAAAAGTAAAACAGCTTTCATTAGTTTTCTTTCTTTTGACGTGGAATTGCTTGGTTTTGTTGTACAGGGAGTATCTGTATGTTTTTTTAGGGATGCAGTTGGGACATACACCATTTGATTGCGAACAGAGGATGTGATCCTGAGGGAATAAACCAGCCATGCTGAGCAAATGATAATGATAAACTGAGAAAGTACGTCCAAAATATTAGAAGAAACGATGTCCACAACCATCGCAGATTTACCAGTAATATCGGAGAATATCGCAGTCAACACCTGTCTCGATGATCCTGTGGCATTGTTTGAACTTAATGGCGAGGGAACGTCCACCTTTACTATTCTCAGAGAGGCAAAGATTGGTATGTGCATAACGATAAATACATTATAGATTGTGGATACAGCAATGACAACCCGATTTCTGGTAAACATCTGCCTCACTCTGAACGGATACACAACACAGAAACATCTTTCTACAGAAATCAGAGTTGTTATCCAACACGATATATGGTAGGCAACGTAGCGTAACCATCCTAAGATAACAAAATTGATAGACGGTAAATCTATAGCGATATCTGGATGTAGAATAGCTACAACTTCGCCAAATAGTTGCACGAACAGTAACGAGGTCACCAGCAGGTCAGCTAAAGACAAAGTGAACAACTCGACGTTCATGCTGTCCTTAAGACCAAGTCTGGCAAACACGATCAGATTAACTGTATTGCTGATAACTCCTACCAGACTTATAACTTCATGCAATGTTAGCATGACAATAATTCGAAAATAGTACATAAATTCATCACTAACAAGTTTGGGATCCATGGTGCCCATGTTCATGCCAGTAGAGTGACGTAACTTTTAATATTTCAAGAGCTGCTACAGCTTTTTGCATGAAGTTAAATATTCTCAAACAACCTCCGTATTGCCAGAAAGTTAATCTAACTGCACCGACAGTTTTAACATATTCAGTTAAAGAATAGCAAAACACATAAGAAAAAAATATTCTTAATTAAAGGTTACTTCAGAAGACACGGTTAATTACATCCATTGACAGTTAAAACGGGCCTCTCCGACTTCCCTTCAAAGCGAATGAACGCTTTATTTGAAAACAAACCAAACAATTAACAATGCGGTTGGGAGATGAAAAAAAAAGGGGGAGGAGGGACCCAATGTTGGCATGGGAAATCCCGTGACTTTGAAAAACAAGACTGGCTATTTGTCTGAACAAAAACAATAATTATGAAATATGAATGGCCGAGTGAGTTTACGGAGAACAAAAACGATGTGGGCGAGCTAAGACCGCTTAAAAACAAAACCATAGTCAGGTTTCTAAAATTGTGGCTTAAAGTACAGTTCCAGTAATTATAATAGTAGGAGCATTGCGATTATAATAATTATGACCTCAATATCTAGTGTGAATTGTTTCAAAGAGCAACAGCACGCATTGTTTTATGATGTGGGGTAGGCAGCGAAACGTATATTTATCGGTACTTACCTGTAAAAGGCATTGAGGTAGCAAAGCAGGAGTTGCTGCAATTTAGTCATGGTAACTAACTATTAATATTTCGTATTTCTTTTATTTAGTAACCCAGATACATTTCGGACCACCTCTTAGAGAGGAAACATAATTATTTTTAAAGCTTGCAATCTTTCTGTACGTTATGGCCAACAAAGATGCGATTGTCTAAATCAAACAGTGCCAGCTAACTTTTGAAAATACATAGATCTAACTGACAAAATAATATCCTGTCTTTGTTTCTGAAGTAATAGGCCTAATGCAGAGTAAAGGAACGTTCTAATTTATGTTCAGTCGATGTTGAAATTTTAAAATGTCACAAAACAATCGCGTTTTTTTTGTTTGTTCTAAATTGTTAACCCTGTCGCATGGCAAATTGAACTGACTTGAGAGGGGGGGGGGGGAGCCCGGAAATCTTTTCAAACATTTTCTTTGAACATCTGGACCAGGCTGAATGGTGAAAACTTTCACTAGGTTTCTGAGTCGTCCCCAGTTCGCACCTCTTCAGGAAATCATCACAGGACAGGCGCTTGTATGTATGTGCTCTGTGTGCCTATGCAGGAGATCGCAATTGGAAGGGGTGTGCACTCCAAAAGCTATTGGTATTCCCCAATGACCTTTTTGTAAAACCACAGTGTGGAAGAACCAGGAAGGCAGTACTAGTGCAGGGGGCATATCTGTGAGGTACCCGTGATAGATACTGGCAAGAATGACTTTTCTCATTTCATTGACTGACTTCTTATCACGAATTGCTCTGGTATAGTACATCTGGAACTTATTGATTTATTTTCATGGGTATCGGCCATGTAATTTCCAACCCAGTGTCATTCCCACTGCTGCAGTCTGACAATAGTTGCCCAAGGGCTTGCCAGCATGGTTCATACCATCTTTCCTGTCAGTAGCAACACCAGTACTATGCGCCATGCAGTTGAATTTCATGCACCCTGTCGTAAGTTTTTGAAACGCCATCTCTTACGATGATTATGTAGCAAGTTCCGTGTCCCTAACTGGATCTTCTCCAGAGAACCTTTACATCAACGGTTGAAAAGAAACGTTATCCCTCTAATAGCACAGAAAAGACATTATATTGTATTACACGGGCAGCCTGCAGTCTCACCACCGTAGTACAGTTTAGCTTGTGGACAAAAACGTTAGAACGGGAGACACCACCAAATGTAGCTAAATGTCATTATTCTGTAGCTGCCTGTCTTTGCCACCTGCTGTGGAACCTCACCTCCCCCCCCCCTTTTTCTTGTACTCTCTTTGTGACAGGTTATAGACTGATCTAAGGGAAGGGGCCTAGATAAGTCTTACTGGATTCCCTTTGCACATCAATGCTTACGCTCTCTCCTCCCCCTGGTCGGCATTCCAGGCGAAGATTGTCGTGAAATTGCAGTAATATGTGCAGTGGGCAGTTTGTTTAGGTAACTACTCTGTTCTGTGAACGACAATAGACAAAATGCACCTCTTCAGACACAAGGGACCAGCGCCCTTATCCTTCTCTTGTCCGTCCCAACTCACTTGAGCGATTAAGCGATTATGAAGAAAAGAGGGGGGAGGGCCTACTGATATCATTACAAAATACTGTGCGCCAATTATCTCGTTCTACGAACGTTTCAAGGACGAAGGCTATGGGAAAGACCACATTCTATTTTCAGTCGCTAGCGCATTGTTAACGGGATTCTGATTGGCTATGTTAATGATCACTGATGAGGCTTGGGTTTGTGTGTGTGTGTGTGTGTGTGTATGTGTCACGAGTTCATGTATGAAGAAAAAAGGAAATGATGCTGTGGGAACATTTCTAACTTTTAGGTAAGCAGGGAGAGAAGAATTTTTGTTCTCTGCCCCCACTAAAAACGCTTAAAAAAAAAAAATGAGCATTGACCTTCTTGCGTATTAAAATCAACGTAATGAGTATTGAGGTCATGGTCACGCGTTCATGAAAAGAAGTGATCGTGGGACGAAATTAACGACACAAACCGATAATTTCAAAGGCAAATAGGCGCTGGGTTATAGACCCTTTTTACTTCCGCGTTATGGTTGTTTGCGGGGAACCGCACGGCTTCCAAAAGCACCGTGTAGGGCAAACACCTCCACTTGCCTTAGTGATGGCGTCTGAATATGTGCACAGTCTAAGCAAAGATACATTTTTATGCCAGAACCAGCACGTAACGGGTTTGTACAATTGGGTGCCCAACAAGAGGATCGCATCGTTCGACCGTTGTCCGTCGCTTCCACCCGACAAGTGGGGCACGCCGCCATTTTGTTTGCAAATCACGTGATCTGTAGGACGGTAAATGAAAAGGGTCCAGACAAACTTTAGTCAAGCCTGCACACTTTATTTGGCAACGTATGTTGCTGAAATTTTGCACAAAAATAAGAAAACAATTTGGAGTAATAGCTTCTGACGTCTATATAGTGTCCCCCCCCCCCCAACCCTTTTTTTTTTGACAACTGAAGGCTTTCAAATCATTAGTTTTTGAGTTTGCTCTGATTCCGCCCCTCAATCCATTCTTTTCCATGAACACATGATGTTATCACTTCCTGCGATGTGTTTGCCCTGCATAGAGGTAGTATTATAGTATCTCTGTGTTGCCGTGAAACACACTGACCCATGCACAAATTATTGCCATTTCATGAATGCTGACGTGGCGCGTACGGCGCCAACGCGCAAAGGGAGTGCTGACATTTCTAAAAACAGACAAACCAAATAAGCAAAAAGGTACGGGCAAAGTGAGGCACATCCACTTTAATCACCCAAAAACTGAAATGAACAAACATAATTGTTTTTCCCGGCCAGGGCCGGGTAACTCAGCTAGTAAATGTAGAAATTTACTACTTGTCTAATTGAAAACGTTGCTACTTACGAGTAAGTAGGCCCTACCTTATCACACAAAATATTTTGCTTGAGAATGCGCATGCTGAGATGAAATATTTCAGACGTAGGATTATGTAAAATGTGCATTCTGTTTTTCTTGAGCGTCAAACAGGTTTTTCCCTTTACTTATGATCCTGTGAAATCTGACGTTTCATGTCTGATATACTTTTTTTCCATGTCTGCTTGTATATGTGGGTATGTGTGTGTGTGTGTGTATGTGTGTGTGTGTGTGTGTGTGTGTGTGGGGTGGGGGGTGGTTACATCTCATTTAAGCATTCTTAGGCTCGGAGTAAAGACTTTCTACCTCCTGTCTCCACCTGACCAGCAACAGATAAAATGTCCTTAAAAACAGAAATTACTTAAAATTAGGGGACATCATCCCATGTGGGACTTTAAACTGGGGCCACATTTATTCACAGACATCTGCGAATAAAATCAGAATCTTTTTCGCAGATGGATTTTTGGTTTTGTGATTTTATTTACGGAGACCTCCTTTAGATCACAATTCTGGCCTGTTTTGTTGAATAATTAGGCTTTTCACCTGCTCAGTAAGCTTTTACTCAGGTTCCCCGGTGGCATGTCGAGTCACCCCAAGAGCTGACTTTTTGTTTGTTTGTTTGTTACTTTTTATTTTCTGCTTTTTTCCCCCTTGAGTAACTTGAGTTCGTACTTTTATCCATTTCAATCATGAGCTCTCTATTCCTGTCATAACTGTCTGAGAAGGTGAGCCATTGAGCAGGCAATGATCATCGTTGCTTTGCTCAAGAGTATAAAATTGTGACTAGGGTTCTTTTGTCGGATGTGAAGTCACACAGAAAGTCAGACAGAGCAGATAAAAATGAACCAAACTTCCATGCAAACAAAAAAGTAATACATGTAAAACAAAACATGACAAACAGCTGAAGCAGAACACCCCCAATATATATTTTCAGTAAATACAGCTAAGTCACGACAGAGAGAGGCGAAATTTTCTGTTCACACTGACTACACGAAATCATTTACAAGTTAAAATTTTGATTTACATTTTTATTTCTAATTTTCAATGAAAAGGAATAAATAAAATTAACAGGAATAAAGAAAAGAAGTAATCTGGAGCACATTAGTAATGATCAGTTTCTCCAGGACATCAATTTTGCAAAATCCTTAGAAAAAAAATGATTCCTAATAATGAGCAGTACTAGGTTTAAAAAAAAAACAACGGACTCCGGCGTGGGATTGAACCCAATTCGGATTGAACCCATAGTCTCAGACTGAATACCGCAGACGCTAGACATTGGGCCACTTCAGACCACGATAGTCTGAAGGAACTTTTCCATAGTACACACCATGAAACCAAGAAACCTCCATCTGCGGATCAGATCGGGATCTTATTCGCAAACGTCTGCGAATAAACACTTCGTTAACCTGGAACGAAGTGTTTATTCGCAGGTTGGAAAATCAGAAAGAAACACACCTTTCTATAGAGAACCTCTGGCGCGAGAATCAAACGCTATTAACACCGGGCATACTCTGCCCTCTCTTCCCCTTAAAATGGATTTTGCGGGTGGGGGGTGGGAGGGAGGATATGCAGAATTTGCTCTTGGTGCTGTCTGTGCTCTACATTCAGTAACGAGGTTGGAATTTTGTAAAGGTACCGTACTCTGATCAGATCCAACTTTACAGATGAAACCAATCAGGAAGAAGGCGAAAAACAGCCCAGTGCTAGTGTCTCCCCAGAGGAGAATCGTGTTTATAAGAAAAGTAACTACAGTCTAACATTACGGTACCTATTTCCAGAACTGACTCTTTTTCAAGCAAGACTTATCGATGTACCGGGGATTGCTTGCTTAATGATCTTTTTTCTTCCCAGTAATATCTCTCTTGAAAGCATTTTGCTTCCCCTCTTTGACTGATTGATTGCAAACATGATTTTATACAATCCAGTAATTAAATTTGCAGGACAAAAACAACACTTGAATGCACGCCATAGAGGAACCCCTCCTTCCACCATGTGCACTTTCATACACCGGGGGTACCCCTTTTCCCCGTCCAAGAGTATGTACTTAGTGGTTGGACCCTTAGCACTTATTACTCTAAGTTCATTGGTTGACTATCTCAACCATAATGTCACAGAATGTAGGTAAGGTTGGAAAATCAGAAAGAAACACACCAGATAAGCAATCACCTGCTGTTCTAAGTACTGCCATTTTAAATACATCAAATCGTGTAACAGTAATGCCAGTTGGCAGACTGACTGGCTGATTTGTTGGTATAAACATTGAGATTCACTTGAACGCTTCTCATGGTTTTAACAAATTGTTTTACAAAGTAATAAATAAAACATTCAGTGTGATTGCATTTCTTTCTTCCGGCAGATCGAGTTCAATTGGGATTTTCAATCCTCATAATCTTAGGGAAATCGTGTTAATTTACATGTAAGTTCATTTCTCGGTTTTACAGGCCAGAACGCGCCTATACTGGGAATTAAGAGAAATGTATACTAAAAAGTTGATAGAGCAGTTTATGGCAATAGAAAAGCCGACAATCTCAAACAGCACAGTGCCAACATTGGTGAATAGAAGATCACGTTTGACTTGATAGATGATGATGGCTGTAAACTTATTGACATTGCAAATTGTTAGAACAACTGACAGAAGTAATACCACTTTGACTAATTTTCTCTCTTTTGTCGGCATATCGTTGGACAAAAAGGAGTTTGAAGATTTAACGACTTTCTTTTTGGTTGCACTGGACGCAGTTACCATTTCCTGACGCACAGACGTGGTACTCTTCAGGGAAGAGATCATCCACACAGTACAAATAATGATGATCATCTGTGAAATGACAGCCAAGACGTTAGATGAAAAAATGTCTATAGCCTTGTCTACGGTTCCCCCAACTCCAGGAAAAATCACAGTCAACAAATGTCTCGGTGTGTTCGTGACATTAACTAAGGTAGAATATGGTTGGACCTCCCTCCATACAATACTCAGAGACGCAAAGATCGGTGTGTGTATGACAAAGAATACGACAAAGATTGTCACTAGTGCAAAAATGGAACGATTCCGAGTAAAAACGTGCTTAACACGAAAAGGATAAACGACACAAAAACACCTTTCTATAGAGATAAGAGTAGTAATCCAGCTGGATATCTGATAGGCCATGGAGCGCGTCCAGGCAAAAATGTAGAAATTGAAAGACTCCAGATCTACAGATATATCAGGATGAAAAATAATCACAATATGATCTATGCTGTGGATTAGTCGTAGTGCTGTCACTAGAAGATCGGAAAACGACAGTGCAAACAACCCAACACTCATACTGTCTTTAAGACCGAGTCTATAGAACACGATCAAGTTGACAATATTACTGACAACTCCTATAATGTTTACAACTCCTTGCAGTACGATGGTGACAATGATTTCAAAATATCTCATGAATTCATCGCTTATAATGTCGGAAGAGTTCCTTATAAGGTAACTTGAGTTCGTACTTTTATCCATTTCAATCATGAGCTCTCTATTCCTATCATAACTGTCTGAGAAGGTGAGCCATTGAGCAGGCAATGATTAGATTTATACATGTACAATTACATTACAACCAGGGAGTCAAATCTCAATGGGTCCAATGTTTAACATTAAAAATTTGTAAGACTCAATGTCTATTTCCAAAATGTCCTTAAAGAGTCAAACTGGAGCCAAAATTCGAAATTGTTTTGGTAGTTGCCGACTTTCTCTACAGATTACAAATCCTCGCAAAGCGATGGTGTTGACGGTTTGAAAATGTTTCACAAAGTCATCGCTAATGATGCCAGGAGAGTTGCCTCGACGTTCACCGAAAGTCATGCTCTTACTTGTGAATATTATGTACCGGACCGCTCCTGCCAGTCACAATATAGAATATCTGTTGCATCTCAATTCGCTTTAAGTGTTTTTGCTGTGCTTCCAATTATTAATAGCTTTCAGGAAAACTATCAGAACAGATGAATATCTGTTTACTTGCGAATTCAGCCAGGAGTAGACCCATTAAATGCTGTAGTCTTTCTTCATCTTTAGAGTACTTTTTATTTTATATACAAGACCTTTCGGTAATTTGTCTTTGCGTTTATATGAGTTAGAGATCTTGGAAGTGCATTATAAAAAGAATCAGAGATTTGGGCCATACGCTCTGATTTAGTTTAGCTGTGCTACAAGAGCATGAAGATGAGTGACCACATTTTCAAAACCAAAATAATGAGGAAAAGTAACACCCCTGAACCTCCATACACAATCAGACAGATGGTAAACCGGAGCTGCATTTGAATTAAGGATTTCAGTGTTCATTCTTGAAAAAGACTACCGGAATTTCAACAAACTTGCACACGATGGGGGGGATGTTGATCATAATGTGAAAGTTGCTTAAATTATCATTATGCCTCAACTGCTGAAGATTTAAATGTTGAAATATTCTAAAAACCTACTTTTGTATCAATAATTACTGACTGAAAGGCAAAAATGCCAGTGTGATTTTTTTTATTATCTTCAAAATTGTCAAGGATCAAGCAACATCTCTGTTGTCCAAAAACATTTCGAAATAGAGCTTCCTTCACTGTGTGGTGTAAACCACAATTTAGGTTAGCCCTGAGAAAAGCAAAACGAAGAGTTACTTTGATAAAACTTTCTGTAGTATTAAGTAAAGAAAATTACCCAATAGACCACGTTTTATAATATTTTCTGAGATAATTATCCCCTGGGGATATGATGGATAATTTGCTTATACTGTGCAGTCTACGATCTAAATTAAATAAAATTATACAGTGATAATTATTGTCTTCTTTATTTTAACAAACTCTTCAATTCAGTCTGTCTAGATTATCAGTTTTCACTATACATCTGTCAATCTTGTCCTGAACTATGACATTACGGAGGAAATATCAGAGTGCAGCTGCTGAACCTGTACTTCAGTCTGACAGTCACCAAGACCTCGACGTTCAAGATTTGAATATTCGCTGCTGATAAAGAAAAAAAGAAATGCTTGTTTTTATCGTGAGAAGGCAATCCAGTTAATGTGTCAATATTACCTCTGTCAGAACAATGGAACATGGGTTGTTATTTTCGGTTCTTTACAATAAAATTTGTTCTGCTTACAAATTTGTTCCTTTATGATTGTATGGAATAGCTCATATCAAAGAGTTATATTCTCTCAAGTAATCGTAGAAAGTTTTCCCACTGTAAAACATGATTGTCGTTTGATTTAATCGTGTTGGTAACTCATCCTTGTATAGGAGCCTGTTTCGTACTAGTATTTCCAAATTATCACTGTAGTGTTGAAACTTAAGTGGGTTCAGACAGTATTAAATTCCAGATACGGCGGACAGATGCTGTGCTGGAGCATACTAGGGCTCATGGAACACTGTATCATATTTCAGTACATATTGTATGGACGATGGAGTTAAAACGGGACCTCGCCCATCAATGAGACAGAAACAAGACTGTCTCACCAGTTGATTCAAAAAGGAATTTATGTCCGAGGAAAAACCGACGCGAACCACATCTGACTCAGAACTACAGAACACCTATGAACTATTAGGAGTCACGACAGTAGAAATTACATTTCAATAAATTCTGGTATTGACAGTCACCCGAAGACATTGAAAGAAAAATTATAGTTCGTGGGAAAAATGATAAAATTGCACCTGAAAAACCTTTGGTAATTATTATTTTTTAACTAGATGAAGTATCGACATTGCCCATCCTTCTTTCGGTTTATGTCTGTCTGTCTGTCTCTGATCTTGTTTCTCATGATAATTTGCAATTTTGCTACATATGTCAGGTGCACCATGGCACTTACCATTCGTTTCTAGGCACCGAATTGAACGAATGTTTATAATCCACTCTCCTTTGTCGTGGGCTTATCAGATAGAGCATATTATACAAATGTGTGTGTGTGTATTTTACCGTTATGATAACATTTTAAAAAGTATACCTGAAATCTGAATAAACACAATGGATCGATACAAAAGAGATTTCGTTATATTACATGTTGTTGAAACATAAGGCTCAAGCAAGCGACTTGTTGTGGTGTTGCACTGGTATTTTAGTTTTATGTTCCCTTTGTCTAGGCTTATCAAGAGCCCGTGCATCGCGTGTGTGCGCATCTCTGTTCCTTCACCTAGCAAATCAACACAACTGCGAAACGACGGCAACACAGCAAAGTCTCGCGTGCGAGCCTCCGTCGAGATGTCGACGAGCTAAGGTAATCTAGTCTTGTAACCAAACATTGCAACAAACACTTAACACCACATTTCAGGTTTGACAGAGAACAATAACGATTATAACGATTACAACGATTGGGCCCGGTAACTCCTTAGGGTGGGCCTGGCAGCAATATGAAAATCATTCATTGTTCGATTAGTGCAAGACTCACTCCCTCTCACTCACACATACACACATACAGCTTGCGAAAGCGAGAGAGAGAGAGTGAGAGAGAGAGAGAGAGGAGAGAGAGAGAGGAGAGAGAGAGAGGAGAGAGAGAGGAGAGGGAAAGAGAGGAGAGGGAGAGAGAGAGGAGAGAGAGAGAGGAGAGAGAGAGAGAGGAGAGAGAGAGAGAGAGAGAGGAGAGAGAGAGAGAGAGAGGGAGAGAGAGGGGGGGGGGAGAGAGAGAGAGAGGAGGGAGAGAGAGAGAGAGGAGAGAGAGAGAGAGAGATAGATAGATAGATAGATAGAGAGAGAGAGAGAGAGAGAGAGAGAAACAGTATGATGAATAGAAATAGAACGAGACAGGCAGAGAGAGAAAGTCTGTAAAATAAAACCGTTTAAAAAAAAAAAAAAAAGCCTTATGGTCTCACTTTTCATTTCATGTTAAAGTCAGCAGTAATAACGTCAATGTTCGCTGTTCGGAACAAGCGTGTTTCTTTAGTAAACACAACTTTTCCTGTTGTTGTTGCTGTTACAATGTTCTCTGTTGTATTGTGTTTTTTTTTGCCAAATTGTGGAGTGAACTGAAGAAAATAAAGTTTCATATAATTATTTTAACTGTCAGCAGCTCAAAATACATCTAATATGCTGCCTTAAAGCACAACTCTTGTTGTCTTCACTTCGTGCAACGTGCATAGCATCAAATCAGTGGGGAAAAGTGTGAAAGGAAAAATCTCATTTTACCCAAAATTGCTGAGTACTTAGTACCTTTCTCATTTCCACTTCTCAAAATATCAACCAGACAGTTTTTCTTATAATCGTTTTACAGAATGATGCTGTGGATGGTGAGTTAATAACATTTTTGCTTTGTGATAAGGATGATGGCATTTGTACAGATTGAACAAGTAGGAAGTTAATGACATTATAGCTGTTATTTTATGCGTTTCTGACAGATGAAAAAGGTAAGAACCACTTGCTGATACCTTTACATGAGACACACTGTCACTTTCTGGTTGTCCGGAGGGGAAACAGGGTCCAAAGTTGAACTACGTAGGCTGTCTGCTGATTCATTCTTCGAATTCGTTTGTAAGTTTTTCTTTTCATAGACAACCTTCTTTCCGTCAAAATTAAATGAAGCGAAAAAGAAAAATTAATGTCCAGACAAGGCATTTGAATTCGTTTTCACAGTCTTACAATTCATAAGCATTTTGTTCCATTGACTTGAAGGTAACACATTTTTGATGCTTTATTTGACAAAGATAATTGATGAGATGGAGACGAAGTCTCAAAATACATGTAACATGGACATGAAATACATCAACACTCAAACCCACACTTTAATTAGACACAACACAGGTTCGTTAGTTTCTCGAAACACATACCACTAGAGTCAGTGCTAAAACTATGCTGCCGAGTGTTTGCACTTTGAAATATTAGACGCAAGCAAAGCTATACTGATTTGTTCATGTCTCTCTATTTTATTTTAAAGTTATGGGTTGATATTAATTTGTTTACCTACAAAATGTGTCTACTTTGACAGTTTCTGTTTCTCTGCCGTACAGGTAAGAGACCTTCTATACTGAGAATTTAGAGATATGTATACTAAAATGTTGATGGAACAGTTGATAGCAACAGAAAGGCCGACTATTTCAAATAACAAGGTGCCGACTTTACTATACATGACATCGTCTCTGATCTGATAAATAACAATAGCAACAAATTTATTTACATTACAAACTGTGAGAACAACTGACAAAAGTAATACCACTTTAACTAGTTTTCTCTCTTTTGTTGCTGTACTGTTGGATGTCAGTGAACACTGGTTTAGAGATTTCCTCTTTATGGATTGACGAGATGCACATACCAGTTCCGTACGAATAGATGAAGAGATCTTCAGAGAATAGATCATCCACGCGGTGCAAAAAATGATGATCGCTTGGGAAAAGACAGCTAGGACTTTGGATGAAAAAATGTCAACCACCCTTTCTGAGATTCCGGTTAAGTCAGAGAAAATAACAGTCAGTGAAGATTTCGCGGTTTTCTTGGAGTTATCCGAGATTGAAAAAGACTCCGTCTCTTTCCACATAACATGCTGAGATGCAAAGATCGGTGTATGCATAGCAATAAATATAACATAGACTGTCATTACTAAAATGATGGTGCGATTCCGAGTAAAAACACGCCGTACTCGGAAAGGATAAACCACGCAAAAACATCTTTCTACAGATATAAGAGTGGTAATCCAAGTAGATATTTGATAGGCCATGGAGCGTGTCCAGGCGAAAATGAACAGATTGAACGACTGCACATGAATAGGTAGTTCCGGACATAACATTGTTGTCGTCTGGCCTATCCTGTGGATTAGACGCAGCGCTGTCACTAGAAGATCAGAAAACGACAATGCAAACAGCCCAACACTCATGCTGTCTTTAAGACCGAGTCTATAGAACACGATCAAGTTGACAATATTTCTGACAACTCCTATAAAATTTACAACTCCTTGCAGTACGATTGTCACGAGCAGAGTTAGGGTCTTGGGGATGTTACGACTGCACGAGAGGCAGCTAACTCACACTCGGACACAACCACACAAGAAAAGTATTAAATAACTAGAGCGTATATATGTCAGGCCGGTCAGGCCATAGTTTACATAAATATTAATAACAAAACAAAAGACAATAGGGGTATATATCCAAACCAAAAAAAATCTCTAATTAATAACTTAACCAATGATATTCATGTAACTATGGAGGTACTGCAATCAATAGCAAATAGGTATATTATACGAAACTAGATATCAATTTAAAGTGACAGTTGAGTCGCCACTGGCCAGTCGCCAGGCAAACTCTCCATAAATCATATGGGCTTAAATGTTAGGAGAGCCCAGTACGTTCAAAGCCTACAGAAGCACTCTTCGGCTTGTAGGTAATTTAAGCAGTTGCCAAAAGACTATATTTTATGCACAATCACTATTCAATTCATCAACAATGTGCTATATTATTCCAATCATACTATGGCAATAGATCTACGATACAGGACACTCGTGGTCGAGTGCCAGCTGGGGTTTCCTTAGTCTTCCTATGAGGCTGTAGTTCTCTCTCTATCTCCGATCTCTATTATGCTTGAATAAATAAGATATATTACCATTGCTCACGCCTAATGGTAGGCGCGAACATCAATATAGCGCAGCGTGGGCTTTCAAAGGTCAGCCCACTCAGACCTTTCTTTCTAGAGCTCAGTCAGTCCGTTAGCAAGGACTTCTTGTCTTCAAAGCACACAGTTCAGGTACTGGTCAACCGGAGATACTTCACGACACGATGCTTCTGCTCGTCTGTATTCACCAAATCTGAACGTTACACGATGTTTTATACTATCTGGCTACCCAGCGTGCTAGTCCGCTGGCCCAATTAGTTCAGCTATCTCATAGGTCGAAACCTCCCACCATTTTAATTGTAGTAATACGTCTGCACTATTCTACCAGCCAGTTAACGTGCAAAAACTTGTCTAGTCATACTTAACAATGTCAACTGTGCCCACCTTGTTTCACCCCTACTCCATTACTTATTAATCACGAACATTAAAACCCACAAGCGTGAATCTAACAGTTTAACTTTACATTTATTTACTCACCAACTATAATTTGGCGAGGACCGTTCAAGGCCACCAGCCAATTTTTCATGGCCCTGGTAAAAAAACAACTCACTCTCTGCGTGAGTTTTAATAACATCTGAATCATGACACATCCCCCACCCCAGTTAAAATTTGCAATTTTAACGATATAAATTATTATCGTAAGGGGAAGGCATGAGTCGAGAAATTGCTCGAAAGGTTAGCTTAACTAAGAATACTAGGTGATAACTAAGACTAGTACTAAAGTTGAAAAAAACCTACAGGACGGGTATCATTGATGGACAAAACTTCATGAAAATCTTAAGGTTCCGTCCAAAAGTATATATCTCTCTGAGGATTAAATCTTACCTCTAAATACGTAGATATTAACAATCATAACTCTAAAATTTTAGAGTACAACATTGCTCCTGTGTGAATGTCATCAGGAATGCATACATACAATGAATAATACTCAAGAAAAGATAACTATAGTAGCATCGATGGCATTAGTGGATCTGGACTCCTGGTCTGCCATGACTTCTCGTCCTCGACCCTGGGCAACAACGTCTGGTGTGGCCAAAATACGGGTCGACGTCAGTAAAATAGCTGTTGGAACAAAGGAAAGCACAGGGGTAGGTGAAAAGTGTTCACAATGGGTGAACAATATGTGATACCATCCCTCGGTCTCTGAATGAGGTGCTAATCAGTATCCAACGCCAATACATATGACAGACTAAAATACAACAAGATTAAGGTAACCGTGATAATAGGTCGGCATGGACATTATCTCCACCAGGAATGGCCTTTATAATGAAGCGGTATTCCTGAAGGGCCAGACTCCATCTGGTCAAACGAGCGTTCTTGGCTCGGTTCGATTTTAAAAATAACAACGGTTTATGGTCTGTCTCGATGACGAATTCTGTCATAAGTAGGTAGCGGGAAAACGCGTCTACGGCGTATACAATCGCCAGGCATTCTCGCTCTATAATAGTGTATCTCTGCTCTCTCGGAAGTAATTTCCGGCTAGCGTACATACAAGGGCGCAATAAGCCATCTCTTTCCTGAAGCAAAACAGCTCCAATTCCTTGGTCCGACGCGTCAGTTCGGACGGTGAAGGTGCGCCTAATATTCGGTAGGATAAGCAGCGGCGAACTGGAGAACAGTTGCTGCACTGTCGCGAGCGCGGTGGCGCACTGCGTATTCCAGGTAATTTTGTTGGGTCTGTCTTTTCTTGTAAGATCGGATAACGGGGCCGTAAGGGCCGAAAAATTAGGAACGAATTTCCGATAATAGCTTAAGAAGCCTAACAGGCTACGAACCTGCTTCTTAGTATGAGGAGCCTGGAGTTTTAAAATCTTACTTATCTTACTGTCGTCCGGTGTTTGGACGCCTTTGGCGATAGTATGTCCCAGAAAGTTAATCTGCCCAGGAAGACTTTGCTAGGCTTAGCTGTAAGCCCGGCATCTCGAAGTTTACTAAGCACTTGACGAAGTGCTTCTAAGTGGCCTTTCCAATCCGTATGGAAAGCGCAAATGTCGACAAAGTAGCTTAGGACGCATGGTGTCTGCTGCAATAGGATGTTCATCATCCTCGCAAATGTCGCTGGTGCCGTTACGAGACCGAATGGCATGAATCTCCATTGCATGAGACCCATAGGGGTCTGAAACGCTCTGTACTGTTTACTGGCCTCTTCCATTGGGATTTGCCAGTAGCCTTTAGCCAAATCTATTTTCGAAAACACGGACGACTCGGCCAATCGCGCAAATAGATCTTCCTGATTCGGGATAGGTTCAGCATCGTAAATGGTTAGAGCGTTAAGCTTCCTGTAATCGATACAAAATCTAACGGAACCGTCTGTTTTCTTTACTAGTACAATCGGCGAGCAGTAAGGGCTCGTCGAGCGCTCAATGACTCCTAAGCTGAGCATCTTTTCCACCTCGGACTGTATGGTGTCGTGCGCTTGCAGCGGGCCCGGGTAGGGTTTGACAAACACGGGTACGTCCGAGTGCAACCGGATGACGTGTTGAACTAAGGATGTTTTACCCGGCAAATCAGTGAATACTGGCGAAAACTCCCGGACAAGATTCATGATGTCCTGTGTCTTACTTTGATCCAGCTCTGGATTGATATTAACGGAAGTCGCGTCCTCTGTGGCTTGCAAGGAT
Organism: Onchidella celtica; assembly: GCA_963931925.1. Lineage (NCBI taxonomy): Eukaryota > Metazoa > Mollusca > Gastropoda > Systellommatophora > Onchidiidae > Onchidella > Onchidella celtica. The sequence continues at coordinate 20,426,090 of OZ007581.1, read as the reverse complement.
AGGAGCGATCTAGTCATAGATAATGGCTCCCGGTCGTTGTCATCGATAGTGACCATCGCTGCGTTGGCTTGGGCCACAACATGGCATGAATGATCGTGATGAGTTTGATCATCGGTAAGATACTTTTTCAACATATTAATATGGTACACCTTATCGTTACCACGTATGGTAATGAGATAATTAACTCTCGAGAGTCGCTTTTTAACTAGAAAGGGGCCTTTCCAAGTGAGGAGTAGCTTGTTATTCGTTTCTGGTAGCAGCACCAATGCCCGATCTCCGACTGACAGGGTTCTTAACCGACTACCCCGATCGCGATATCCTATAAATGACCTGGTCCGTACGCATGCAAATTGTCGAGCCAGGTCGCATGCATTAACTATTCTATGTCGGAGATCGACTATGTACTGATACGCGGATCGCGTATCAGGAACGTCGGTATCAGAACCGGCGTATAAATCGCGTAAAATGGCCATCGGGCCACGTGGTTTTCGACCGTATAACAGTTCAAACGGGGAAAAACCCGTTGTCGCATTTGGGAGTTCCCTATATGCGAACAAGATGGCCGGAAGTCGACGGTCCCAGTCACCAGGTCTATCGGCGGAAACGCGTGCCAGCATAGTTTTCATGGTGGCATTCCAGCGCTCGCAACAGCCATTGGACTGTGGATGGTATGGCGACGTAAGTTTCTGCCTAATGCCCGTGAGTTCCAATACTTTCCTGAAAAGGTCAGAGGTGAATTGCGGACCTCTATCAGATAATAATTCGGACGGGAATCTGACACGTGTGAATATGGTCACCAATGCCTCGGCGACGTGATCGGCCGATATTTCCTTTAAAGGGACAGCCTCAGGCCAACGGGTGGCATAATCGATTACTGATAGAATAAACCGATGGCCTCTATCCGACTTCGGTAATGGCCCGACGATGTCGACGGCAACTCGCTGAAATGGAGTGGAAACCGGCGGCATCTCTTGTATAGGTGCCCGCGAAGTTTTTCCTTTGGGGGTTCTTTTCTGGCATGTATCGCAACGCGACACATAGCTATTTATGTCCCCGTAAACCCCGGGCCAAAAAAACAGACAGGACTCTCGATTTTGTTCTCGCTTTGCCTTGGTGGCCCGCCAATGGCGTGTAGTGCGCGAGGCGGGTGATGTCTCGGCGAAATGATCTCGGTATGACCAATTGCAAAATAGTTTCGCGCTTTCCCCGAAAAACGCGATATAGGAGGTCGTCTTTAAGGCAGAACCTGGATGTATCCGGGTTGTCCGGATCAATCTTAGCAAAGAGGGGCTTTAGTGATGGATCTGTGCGCTGTTCGTTACGAAAAATCTCGGGGGTTACATCCAAATCGACGATAGGCGATCGTAATGTGTCGTCACTCTGGCGACGCGATTGTTGTCTTGTCGTGACACACGCAATGTCGTTATCATCCCAAATCCCGAGTTCGCAATCGGAGACGTCCTTTAAGTGGGGAATATTCCCAATGATTAGGTCGGCGACCGGATTTGGTAGCACGCAGGCCGTGACAACACCAGTTATAAACGGTGTGTCAACATATATTTCCGCCAAACGAAAATGTTCAACTGAACCACCAAAAGTAATGCATGTCGCATCGCGATCTAGGAGTTGTGCAGGACGGACCAGCGATTCACGTACACCGACGGTCGTACAGCCTGAATCTCGCAATACGGATGCTCGTATGGCGTTTACTCGTCCCTCATACAATGTCAGCGCGCCTCGCTCGTGGAGGGCGGACATAACTGGAATAACTTTATCTACGGTTTCGGCATTCCTAGTTCTGTAACCGCGGTTTTCGGTGAATGCTACAGAGCATGCATTTGCCGCATCTAATCTAACTCTGCATTGTCGCGCAATGTGGCCTTCGGCGCCACATCTATTACAGTAGACTGGATTATCATCCCTTCGAGGTGTACCTCGATAAGAAGGAAATGTGGGCGCTTGATAGTAGTTGTTACGCGGTCCTCCGGTAGGGAAAGGACGTGTATATCGGGGTTCCCAGTCCCGAGAAAATTTATGGGGATTCGGTTGCCTCCTGCTAACCGGCGGCTCGGACCGTGGACGAACCTGCGGCGACTGTCGAAAGGGCTGTCTTGATTGTCTCGACAGTACCGGTGTCTTAGTAGCAGCGCCGGCGTAACACGGTTCGCTTACTTTAGCTTTAGCTAACGATCGATTAGGGTGAGCCGCAGCATACCGTTCCGCTATCGATGTTATCTCGACGGTAGTTTTGGGGGCTTGTTCCTTAAAATGCGCCACCAGGTCCGTGTGGCAGGACATATATATTTGGTCTTTAATTATCAAATCATATAGTTTCTTGTAGTTTCCCTCTTCCACACCGGCCAACTCAGTCCAACGGCTGAGTAGGTGGCGGAGGCGGTCCACGTAAGTAGAGAAATTCTCAGATGCCTCCGGCTTGCAATCGCGGAAACGCTTATGAAATCCATCTTCCGTATGTTGGAAACGCTTTAATAGCGCGGTCTTTAGAATGTCATAGTCCCTAGCGTCATCAATAGTGAGGCTATGGAAAACTTCCAACGCTCTCCCTGTCAAAAGATTGGCGAGGCATGACGTGTACTCACTACGCTGCCATCCCGCGCAAACGGCATGGAGTTCGAAGCGGTGTAGGTAGGAATCAATACGATCAAAATTATCATTAAAGGTTGGTAATTTAGGCTTCGTTTTATTATTGGAAGTAACTTCCGGAGCCCCGGTAGGTTGGGCTTGCTTCGCTTCTGTTTCAAAGCGAGCTCGTACTCTCTTTGAGCCTGTTTTTCCGCGCGTTCCGCGGCTCTATCGTCTCGTTCCGCAGCTTTTTCTTGGCGTAATATCTCCGCGGCCTTTTCTTGGCGTAATATCTCCGCGGCCTTTTCTTCTCGTAATCTCTCCGCGGCCTTTTCTTCTCGTAATCTCTCCGCGGCCTTTTCTTCTCGTAATCTCTCCGCGGCCTTTTCTTCTCGTTCTTCTTTCAGTTTCTGGTCTACCCAAGAAGCACGCTGAGCTTCCGGTATGCCAAATGATTGGGCTAGTTCCAAATATTTCTGTAGTTCGGCCATGATATCGGTCGATAAGGCGATATAATAATGTCCTAATCGAGGACAACTTCTGAAAAATCTCTAACTTTATTCTCCCTTGAAGCAATTTATTAATTGCACTCTGCGGGTGTTCGTTCCTGCAGTATGAACGAAATTACCGAAATCAACAACAAACTGTACGTCTTAGTCAACCAAGTAGTGGTTGAGCTATCTCAGTGATCACTTAACTCCACGTATTTCTCCTAATCCTCAAGCAGTCAGTCTACTGCTTCCGTGATTGGTCGTTAACTAACGATACCAATGTAATATTCCCAGTGTACTTTCCGTACACTCCTAGCAGCGTTCCCTCTGCTATAAATCGGAATAAATCAATATTCACGATATTAACTTCCTTGGCTATACAAGCCTAACAACTCTAATATCCAGATTATCTCTCAACGTGCCCTAGACACGTGATTTATCCCAGGCAATAATATAGCAAGTATGAATACAAAATATAATAATGCAACACTATAATGGAAAAGAATTACATGGAGAGTAAGACGAGACTAACAGAAAGAACAAACGACAACAGACCTGACTAACCTGAAACTATCTACAAAAAGGTAAGAAAAAGAACAGGAGAGACGTCTTCCTAAAATACGAGGAAGATAGAACGCTAACAATCTATACGAATAACAGGTCCCTACAGAACTATTCAAGGCAAAGCAAATCTCCTATCCGTTTTAAACGCCATCTAGATCTGCTAGTCTGGCAAAAAGAGGTATGCTGAGTCTCGATCCCTTCCAACCTCCCGCCTATCTAATCTAACACAAAAGAAAAAATAATGCCTGTCAAAAGTAGGGGAGCTGGAACGACGAACCCCTCAAACGAAGACAAATACAGATGGTTCACTTAATTGGGCAAAATGGACTGGCTCTTTCCTTTGGTCCACAGCGCTGGTCTTGTCTTTTCCTGATGCTAGCTGTCAGTCCCTCGTAGTGGTCCCAGGATCAATGACGAGAGGACATGCCAGACATGTGGGGGAGAAACAAAAAAAATTAGCAGTATACAAAACTATCTGTAAACAAAAATGATATAAATAACAGTGGAGTGTAGAGTGGTAGACCTGCAGCTGTTGACGGGGTCCTCTTCAGATGATAGTATTGTCCTCTAGATGTCAGAGGGTGACGGGTCCTCTTCAGATGTCAGTGGGGTCCCCTCCAGATGTCACGAGCAGAGTTAGGGTCTTGGGGATGTTACGACTGCACGAGAGGCAGCTAACTCACACTCGGACACAACCACACAAGAAAAGTATTAAATAACTAGAGCGTATATATGTCAGGCCGGTCAGGCCATAGTTTACATAAATATTAATAACAAAACAAAAGACAATAGGGGTATATATCCAAACCAAAAAAAATCTCTAATTAATAACTTAACCAATGATATTCATGTAACTATGGAGGTACTGCAATCAATAGCAAATAGGTATATTATACGAAACTAGATATCAATTTAAAGTGACAGTTGAGTCGCCACTGGCCAGTCGCCAGGCAAACTCTCCATAAATCATATGGGCTTAAATGTTAGGAGAGCCCAGTACGTTCAAAGCCTACAGAAGCACTCTTCGGCTTGTAGGTAATTTAAGCAGTTGCCAAAAGACTATATTTTATGCACAATCACTATTCAATTCATCAACAATGTGCTATATTATTCCAATCATACTATGGCAATAGATCTATGATACAGGACACTCGTGGTCGAGTGCCAGCTGGGGTTTCCTTAGTCTTCCTATGAGGCTGTAGTTCTCTCTCTATCTCCGATCTCTATTATGCTTGAATAAATAAGATATATTACCATTGCTCACGCCTAATGGTAGGCGCGAACATCAATATAGCGCAGCGTGGGCTTTCAAAGGTCAGCCCACTCAGACCTTTCTTTCTAGAGCTCAGTCAGTCCGTTAGCAAGGACTTCTTGTCTTCAAAGCACACAGTTCAGGTACTGGTCAACCGGAGATACTTCACGACACGATGCTTCTGCTCATCTGTATTCACCAAATCTGAACGTTACACGATGTTTTATACTATCTGGCTACCCAGCGTGCTAGTCCGCTGGCCCAATTAGTTCAGCTATCTCATAGGTCGAAACCTCCCACCATTTTAATTGTAGTAATACGTCTGCACTATTCTACCAGTCAGTTAACGTGCAAAAACTTGTCTAGTCATACTTAACAATGTCAACTGTGCCCACCTTGTTTCACCCCTACTCCATTACTTATTAATCACGAACATTAAAACCCACAAGCGTGAATCTAACAGTTTAACTTTACATTTATTTACTCACCAACTATAATTTGGCGAGGACCGTTCAAGGCCACCAGCCAATTTTTCATGGCCCTGGTAAAAAAACAACTCACTCTCTGCGTGAGTTTTAATAACATCTGAATCATGACAACGATGGTGACGATGATTTCAAAATATTTCTTGAATTCATCGCTAATGATGTCCATTGAACTGCTTAGATGGGCACGTGTGTTCATACTTTTGTTCACTGCAGCCATGGACTCTGTGTTCTTTTCATGTTCAAATTATACTCTAGATCTATATAAACAGGCATTGATAAGATTTGTACAATTATATGTCAACTAGGGAGTTGTAGGATCCAGTATTTAATACTCGTGAAACTCCCTGCAACAGTCTATGATCCAAAGGAGAGATTATTTCAAAGATAACATATCTCCATTTTTCTGACGCACTGCCCCCCCCCCCCCATTTTTCAATTTGACATTCATTTTTTTGTCTGTCTATTTTGGACACTGTTATTAAGAGTCTCCAACTTGTGCTGTTGCATCCTCAGCAAGCTTGTATTACATTACTTCATTATTATGAGAAACTTTCTCTTCCCTTTCTTCAGAGAAAACAGTAGAATTCAGCTGTCGGAGCACACCGAATACAAAAATTTTAAATCATTGGGAAATTTCACGGTTTTATATCCTTCCTTAAGAAATATAAAAAAGGAGACAAGTAAAACAACTTGATTTAGGATCTAATTACAAAACACTTATCATATTTGAATTCCAGTTGGCATTACAACATTATATTTAAATTAGGAGAGAAAAACCGCGCACTACTGCTATTAAAACCTTGTTCATTGATGACAGAATAATGATTATGAGGTACCAATGTGATATAGACAAAATAATATTTATGGACAATAATAATAATATCTCTCCAGGACCAGAATGAATTAAATAATGACAGAACTCATTGTATTTCAATGCCCCATAAAGATTTACACACATCACTACCGGACCCACTAAAAACACAGATCATAAACAAATAGCTTCCATTTAAAATGGAACCGTCGTCTTCAAGTTAACATCTATTTAATTCATATTGAAAAACAATGGGAATACTGAAATTGCAATAATCTGCGCCATCGTAACATTATGACAACAAAAGTCTAGGAATGACAACATTACCATTGCGCATGTGTATCATTTCAATACGATGAATGATGATACCAATTTAGCTGTTCTTTATTTCAGTCGCATGTGATGATTTTTTTATTGCTCCCTATACCGAAATGAAAGATAAAATGGTTTTGATTTAATAATGTTTACAAAATATTACAAGGAATTATTGTAAATTTATGTATAGTGAAAGGCGAGAGTTAAACTTCCCCATGTAATTGTGTAAGCAGTAATGATTAGACGCTTCTATCTCTCTCTCTCTCTCTCTCTTTCTATACCCCCCCCCCTCAAACATACACACTCTCTTTCTCTCTTTTCCATGGCATATCGTCATTAATAATAACAGACCTGTATTCTAGAAAATAGCTTGGAAGTAACATTTATGGTTATTTCTTCTGGGTTTGCATTAAAAATACAATGTCATTGTTTTATTTTTTATGAATAATTCTTATTTTCTCAGTAGTCGAGTGTCTGGGTTTGATAACCGTCAAATAGGTAATTGCAAAAATACAAAAACTGCTTTAATTATCACAAAATCATCCACACAGTATGTAGTTTAGAGTCTCCTTATCAATATGGACTAAATAACTCAAAACCCTCAAAATTTCCATCTCCGTCACCATGCGAGTGAAGCGACGAATTTAGCCATTGTCAGTTTCTATCCCATGTCATTTCAGTTGCAGGTTCAGTATGTATGTACAGTATTATCTTTGTGTCAAATCGTTTTGTTTTTTTTTTTGTCTCGCAAAAACAGTTAACCATCTGCTTTCATTTATTTGTGTCTCTTATAAATGTTTTATTTTGATATTTTTTAAATGCATCTTTTCTTTTGGGTGCATGAACGAAAATCTCAACTAGTAAAGAAGTAACTTGACTCTCCGGTTCATCAATCGGTTATAGTATGCATGCTTTTTACACATACATTCTATGATGCCCACAAATAGCTACTTAATCATTTTTCAACGGTCCAGATTACCAGTGATTAAATTCAATCTCCATTTCTTCTTCCAGCTCCCCAAATGTTGATCAATAGCGAACTTCATAACCAATTAACAGCATGGAATCACCCAAACACTAGCCATCTCATAATTCTTCACAAGAGACAAACATAAAAGGCAAATTGTTTGTGTTCTGACATATTATTAATGCATGAAAATACCTGTAGGCCTATCGTCCCTCGACGTTGAAAGACGTGGTATGACATAACATGTCGTCAGGACTAAATATCATAAAAACGTCAGGACTAAAGCAGTCTTTAATTAGGTCAGTTCCTTTCGTGTTAATTAGGAGGAAATCAAAATAGAAAGATAATGTGGTCATATTAACACTAGAAATAAATAACATCTCAGACTGCTAATCTGACGCTATAATGTGCAAGCTAGAAACCGAAAAGCATTTTTAACTAACTTTAGAGCACAGGCTTTGATAAGTCAGATTTGAACAGCATATTGGTGCACGCGATACTGCTGAGTATTGTGATCTTTGTACTTGCACAATGTGCCTCTCATTTGGGTGCGGCTTTTAAGTTTTTTTTTTCCATTTCCCCAAGTGAAAAACACACTCGTTCACCGACTTTCTGTTCTCTTTCTGAAGACCATTCTGTGAGAGTCTAATTCTATTGAGGATTTTGGTGCTAGTGGATAAAATGTATTCCTCCTCAAGTTCTTTTCATCCGATTTTTAAAATGGTTATGGAAACAGAGTTGATGTAACATAATACGTGACAGTATTTAGAAACAACATGATAGTAATAAAAATTTAATGACAGAGAATTGATTTTCTGTGACAGAAATAAATCAAACCTTTTCTGGGCAAAGTGTTAAGGGTTTATAGATACACCCATCCTTCTGTGCACAAAGAGAAATCTTGATGGCGTTACCGTTTTGCATGTGTGTACAATTCTCAGTCGATCATGCTATGCACATCTGATATACCCTGAGTGATCATTCTGTGAGGCTGCATAGTTTCATTCATCTGGGTCAATAGCTTTGTTTAGCAAGGACCCACCATTGTGGTAGATAATGCAAACATATGCTTATATGATCATTATCTGATATGAGAACGTGCCTGCTCCAGTTACAACTGGGCTGCAATGGCACAAAGGCAAATTTCCCAAATGGGATTAAAGAGTTATACAAATACAAATACAAAATATGAGAACAGAGAGCAACTCAAACTTGTTATTATGTTGTTTTTTTAATTGACTGTGTAGATCAGCCCTTACAACCCTTTTCACACTCGTTTTCCTGGTGATTGGTGAGATAAGAACGGCAAAGGTGTCAAAAGGCATGCTAATAAAATGATTTGAGATTGGTAGTGATGATGGCGTGTTGTCCTAGGATTGGACGGTCTTACTATGCTAAATAACAAGCTGTATTACGCCATGACCAGGCTCTCTGATCTTATGGCTAAGAGATCTTTTCTGAAGTACAAACTAGTAATATAGTTTGTGCATTCGTTGGTGACAAAGTACCACACACGGAAATACGAAAACAAACAAATGTTACGGACTTGGTGAAAATGGCTCTCAGATTAAAATGGAGATGGGCAGGACACCTAGCCAGGACACAAGATAACAGATGGACAAAAAGATGCACAGAGTGGAGACCGAGGACGGGGAGAAGATCACGAGGACGGCCAGTAGGACGATGGAGAGACGACATCACAAGAACAGAGGGTGCGACCTGGACAAGGAGTGCGCAAGATCGAAGCAAATGGAAGGCATTGTCAGAGGGCTACATCCTGCAGTGGAGGGACAACGCCTAGGTTCAAGGTTCAAGGTTCATTCGTTGGTGAAGCACTATAAACTATTTCCATAACCCGTAAGAGCTGAGCACACATGCAAGGAATGTAAGCTGCTCCTCTTGTCCTCATGCTGGATTAAATGTGGATTAAAAAGTCATAATATATTTCTCTTGATGTACCTTTACTGACGCTGAAAGAAAACTAATACTTCACTTTTTTTTTCTACTTTATGTGAAATGACTACAGAAGAGCAGCATTCTCCTACGGATTTGGAAAACTAGAATTTAAGTCCTAAACAGATTATGTATTTTTAAAACTAATCACATCAGTCAAGAAATCAGTGAACTGTACAGATTTTGTAAGAATGGCAATTAAATTGAGTTTGTATCAATAAATCAAAACCAATAATATCAGGCAAAGAAGGAAGAAAGGCAATTACATTGTATTTTCTTTTACATCTGATCTATTAATGAGTTTCAGGTGCAAAAAAAAATGTGATGCACACATGTGTATATTTCATCAAGAAATACAACAGAATGCGATCTGGCGAACAGCAGCGGATACAAAGTCCAGTTATGTTTTTAGGCCACTGTTTTCGCAGTGTATTCCAATTTGACCTTCGGTGGGCCTAAATCGAACTCTTCCCATGCTGATTGTGATTGCCAGCCGTCTGACGGAAAGAACCTCGGGTCAAAATTGTTAGATCTAGATCTATTTCATACCAGTTATTAATGCTATGTAAGTTCTTACTTTAACATAGACAGTGAGGGAGAAACTATGGAATCGAAGCTTTTCATCACAAGCCAAAATGAATCTTTTCATTCTGGACACAACAATCAAAACCCAATCGCATTTTATCTTCCATTTTTTCATCGTCTTATACAGGTTTCAAGATGACAATACAAGTTGCAGTTGGAAAAGTCGACATTCCTAAAAGAATCCATGATCTTTAACTTGACTGACCGCTGATGAAAGACCTTGGGGAACAAAGTCATAGTCCATTACTCCTCCAAATCCAACCTAGACTTAGAACCAATGTAAACAAAAAATGTATCCATGGAGATGAGCCCGCCCCAAAATTAGTGACGAAGAGAGGCGACTGTTGGTCTGCAATGAACTTACCGCTGGCTGCGTCGCTGTCGATCGGTCGCATTTTGGCAAACCTTCTCGCAAATGGCAGACTGGCGCGGAGAGGGTTTACAGGCAAACCAGAAAGAATTTGAATCTGTCCGCCTTGAAATATTTATCTGGAAACTTGGCCACATTTTGAAAGCCTCTGTTTTGTTGCGAATCACTTTTGAATCCGCCCGCCGAGAATTTGAAAACATAAACAATGGTCGCCATGGCGTGTCTACAAACATTCTCTCGAACTTTGAACCACGATTTCTCAATAGCCCCCTTTTTGCTATCGTCCCATTTCCTCAGATCGGCCCTAAATTATGATAAAATCCTTCATAGTTCATGAGGCGTCCTAGCGCTGAAACATGAAAAGTCATTTTAGTTCGTTCGGAAACATTTGTCCGTCCATCTGTCGGGTTTGTCATAAAACCGTCTGATGAGGTGCATTTTTGCTCGACGGCTTGTCTTTTCCATGACGTTAGGAAATTATAAATTGTTGTTGTTCAACCATTCTGGTTTTGTTAGAACGGCGAATTCTTTTGATCTTTTTTCTTCCCACCAATACATTTGCTCTAAAAATTCGAATTTACAGTAATGTTACAGACTGTCTTGTGTGGATTATGGAGATGTCTAGGTCAGCATCTAAGGACGACTGTCAATGTGTTTTTGTGTGTTATTGCCACTCATTGTGCCTGCTTTTGTATATGAATGTCACATAATGTAATATAGGCTACTCTAAAAATTTTTAGTAGAAAAAAAGAACATGAAACAAACCCTCACTTTTTTAAAGTGCCCACCCACTGGTTTACTTTTCGTCCAAGTACACAATATCATATCTTTAAATGTGTCATTCTTAATTTGAAAGAATTATTCATTCCTGGAAGATGCCGAGTGTAATTTCTCGCAAATTATGTTTCTTCCGCTGGAACTCTTACCAATTGGCCTCATTGCTTTCCATTTAAGTGATTTGGAAATATCTATCTCGTTGTGTTTTTTAGCCAGCATTTAAATTTCTGCAGAGTGTTTAATTTTTTGGTGTCGAACGTTTCAAGAATTTCACACCCAATAAGTCAGAGCTGTGTCAAAAATGTCAACCTTTACTTTCCTGTCTTTGTTTCAAAAATGTGGTTGAAGTTTCGAGGTCCTGAATCCCTCGAGACAGTAATCAGTACGTTTATCCCGGGTGCTATGCCGTGAGTGGGTCAGAAATCGTTTTGGTAAAGAGATTCATGATTTGTTTCTCTTCAGAAATGTTTGTATAATTCTGCAACAACTTTCTGAAGCGTCTGAAATATTAGTTCCATCTTGATTCGTCACAAAATAAGCAAGTTAACCACAAGGAAACCAAATAAGCAGGAACAATGAGTGTTCCGCCCTTGACATAAAAACAGACTAAGGTTAATGCATGTACATTTTTCATTCGAGTTTAAAGTGAACCAGTGAGGTACGCAGACTTCTGGGCTTTCATGTGTACGGAAACGGAAACAGCAATGGAAAGGTAAAAAATCCTTCAAGTAGTGAAATACAAAGAATGTTTTCTTGGGTACCGAAATGCCGTTTCCGTACACATGGAAACACAGCTTATATGGTGCGGTGAAAATGTAATTAGTAGTTGTAAAATTCCCGAGCAGGATCGAAAATGCCCACAAAAGGTGTTGAATGACTTTGGCGCTGAAGTAATCTTCATTTAAAACAGTGGTTGGAGAACCTTAGTCAATTTTTATATAACAGAAAGAGATTAAAACGAAAACGACTTGGAGTTTCAACGATAAAAACAAAATCCACTAAACTTCATCAATATTCACATGCTTTGTGCCAAATATCAATGAATTTGCGCGCGCTCGACTATAATACTAAATCAACAAGTGAACTAGTAATTGATTTTCATCATGTTTAACCTTTTAGGTTTAACCTAAATTGTGATTTCATTATGTACTGGTTGCCAACGTCTAGGTTGCAGTTTGCATGGCTCGTACATGATTTGACGATGTTGGTACAATTTCGGTTGGTGTTGCCGTGGGTATGTACATGTATCTTGTTTCGTGGCAATCAAACTCAAAGGAGAGCATTTTCTCCCATGGATTCGTCCGATAGTACCGATTAAAAGGTCGTTTAAATTAAATACGACCTGCTTTGTGATATTTAAGGGTCGATTGGGGGAAAACATTGCCCCGACCACATAGCTTCATGAAAAATGATAAAGATACTTCAATAAATAATCCTGTAGATTTTATTATACTTTATGTACTCAGGCGTTAACAAAGAAGTGAACTAGAGAGGGATTGAGAGAGAGCGAGAGAGAGATAGAGAGAAAGAGAGAAAGAGAGAGAGAAAGAGAGAGAGAGAGAGAAAAAGAGAGAGAGAGAGAGAGAGAGAGAGAGAGAGAGGGGGAAAGGGGGGGGGGGAAGAAACCGCACACTTTGGTAGTGGGAATAGTGAGTGAATCAAAAAGTCACATTACATTATCATCCTACACCGTCGTAGTAAGAAACCATTATTTCTCTTGACTACACAAAATAACTTACGCCTTCCTATTCTGTTTACGGGTGAGAACATTTCTGTACTGAGTGTTAAGGGAAAGATGCACCAGAATATTGATGGAACTATTGATGGTCATGAAGAGCCTGCTAGTCTCCAGAAGTATTGTACCCACACTGGTATACAGCATGGCATCACCTAACACATAATAAAGAACTGTTATCAGAATAAATTTAGGTATGTTACAAATTGTTAGAACAATTGCCAGTAGCAGCACCACCTTCACTAGTCTTCTTTCCTTTGCTGTCATGTGATTTGACGCCTTTACATCAGGTCTTTCAAGTTGGTCCGTCTTGGTTTCAGGTATCGTGGAAATCATCCCTTGGCGAATGGACGACGAGGCCTTAAGAGAATAAATCATCCAGGCTGTACAGATGACAATGATGAGCTGGGAAAGGCTGCTCAGGACATTATTTGTCAGGGTATCTAAAACCAGATCAGAGATCCCCGTTATGTCAGAATAGATAACCTTCAAAATGTATTGAGCTGTCTGGGTACTGTTATCTATGGTCCATGGTGATTTCATCTCCATCCACACGATTTGCATGGAGGCAAAGATGGGTATGTTCGTGACAAAGGAGACGAAATATATTAGTGTCACGGCAAAGAGACTGCGGTTTCTGGTAAAGGCTTGCCTCACTTGGAATGGATAAACAACACAGAAACACCGTTCGAGAGAAATAACCGTAGTTATCCAGCAAGATATGCTGTACACTATCGATTGTACCCAGCCAATCATATAGATATGAAACGATTGCCAGTCTACCGGGATTTCTGGGAAAACTTTAGCCACCGCCTGACTTAAAGTACGCACAAAAGCTAAAGCTGTTACTGCCATATCAGAAAATGAGAGTGCAAATAATTCAACACCCATCATCATCATCATCATTGCCTTTCTCACCCTGGATCAGGGTATAGGCCACCAACAAACACTTTCCATCCCTCTCTATCATGGGCCAGCCTCTTTACATTATTCCAAGTCTTTCCGCTTCGTTGCACATCATTTTCTCTGGCTCTTCTCCACGTTCCGCGCGGCCTTCCTCTTGATCTCTTGCCCTGGGGATTCCAATCCAATACCTTCTTCGTGATGCTGTTTCCTGGCCTCCTGAGAGTGTGGCCGATCCATCTCCATCGCCTCCTACCAATTTCCTCTCTGACTGGGCTCTGTCTTGTTCTTTTCCAAACAATTTCATTGCTGACCTTGTCTGTCCATCTGATCTTAAGTAGCTTCCTCAAACATCTGTTGATGAAAACTTGGATTCTCTTTATGCAGGCCTGGGACGCATTCCAAGTCTCACATCCATACAACAGGACTGACTTCACGTTCGAGTTGAATATCCTCAGCTTTGTTTTTAGAGATATATCCATGCTGTCATTCAAGCCGAGTTTGAAGAAAACCACCATGTTAATTGCATTGCTGATAACTCCAAGTAGACTTAAAGCCTCATGCAAGACAAGAGTCACATAGATTTCGAAGTATTTCAAAGCCTCATCACTAATGATGTCTACTGAGACATCATGGTTGACCCTTAGAGTTACGTCTTCCTGCATTACGTCCATTTCGTGAAATTATTCTCCTGGAAACTCAAGACAACCTTGAACACGGCTTGGTAAAAAATAAAGCAATACAAGATGGTCTGCAGGCAAACATCTACGCTCTTATCCAAGTGTTTCAAGTGCCATAATGCATTTCCAATTTGTCTGGCAACACTTGATGAATATATTTAAATACGGAACCCTCCACAAAGATTTAAAATGCTCACCAAAGACTTTTCTTGGCCTTTGTAATATATGCTGATTTTCTTTGCGTTGCTGTGTATGTATTTATGTGAAGAACAATTTCTGCTTGAGGCACTGAATATATTCTGATACACTGATATTAGAGGATCAGATCAATGATAAAACTTGACTGGACCAATAGTATGTACTGATACCAATATAACTGTGCTCTATACACAACGATCCTGAGTGTGAGCCAAGTTGAAGTTAGATAAACGAAATGAAATGTTAGCATGTTTGTGATCACTGAAACTCTGATAAGAAGAAACAGAAGAATTTATGTGTAATCTTAGCTTCTATCGCATGTTCATACATTATCAATGAGTAAGCGAACACTCACATCTATTTATTATCTCTAAGCAAAAAACCTGTAATATTTCTCAAAATATTCCCATACAACTCTGCATGCCACCATCATTTTGTTCTTCCCTCCACTTGAAAATATATAATTACAGATGTACAAAACTTCACAAGATGTACAATTTGATAGTTTCATTCTTTTAGTTTTTCAGATTTTCTAAAACTGTTATCTAAAGTACAATTGTAAGCTACAGTTTATCTTCAACGCGTTTTTTTAAATTACGTATGTCAAAACGCAGAAATCGCCACAATCCCAGATGTAACGATGAGTCATCAGCAATTATTAACAATGCGAGGCAAATCTGAATGCCCCTCTCAGACTCAAGGTGCATTCTGAAATATACTTATCAGTGGTAGCATTTGTGTGAAGGCAATTATTTCAAGAACCTTTGTAGCTTGATCTTTATCAAAACGCCATTATTCAGAATTTTAGATTTCTCTCTCTCTCTCTCTCTCTCTCTCGCTCTCCCTTCTCTCTCTCTCTCTCTCGCTCTCCCTCCTCTCTCTCTCTCTCTCTCTCTCCTCTCTCTCTCTCTCTCTGTCTGTCTGTCTCTCTCTTGCCAAACATAGCTAATTACATGCACTGAACAAATGTCACCTTTTAACTTAGCCTTCCGTGAAACAAAACCCCAAAGCCTGTGATTTAGAAGGCAGGAAAACGTTATAAAAACACATTACTTTCTCAGCGCGCAGTACGTAGGTTCTTGTCCTATAATCTTTGATGCGGTCCGATCAGTCAAAACCATCAATTCTCCTTTAACTGTAGATATGATCATGGTCAAGTCTCTCTCTCCTGGCAACTGACGAGGACAAAGTTTCGGTGCAGGCAATAAGCTTTACCGTGATGATTTGAACAGATTGGAGGTACATATCTTGCTTTCCGAAATGGGTACTAACTATACCGACTGATGGCATCACCTTCTATCTACAGAACTTTTGGTCAGTGAGAGATTTTAAAGTTGGATTACTTTAGCTATGGCTGGCTTGCCTCGGTTTCAATGTATGGTGACTATGGAGACTATGGAGTTTAACGGAACGCCACGCATTGGCGAGACCAAACCAATCCTGTCGTACTAGTTTGGGCGCAGCAAAACTGTCTTAAGGCAGCTGGCGGAGAGAGAGAGAGTGAGAGAGAGAGAGTGAGAGAGAGAGTGAGAGAGAGAGAGTGAGAGAGAGGCTGGGAGAGAGAGGGAGGGGGGGGGGGAGAGGGAGAGAAAGGGAGAGAGAGGGAGAAAGAGAGAGAGAGAGAGAGGCTGGGAGAGAGAGAGAGAGAGGGGAGAGAGAGGGAGAGAGAGGGAGAAAGAGAGAGATAGAGAGAGAGAGAGAGAGAGAGAGAGAGAGAGAGAGGGAGAGAGAGAGAGAGACTTCGTCCACTAAGTCAAAACAGATTGAAATCAGACTTGACTCAGTGCGCCACTAGATTTCACTCCTGATTTCCTCCCAAACAAAACATGTCAGAACTGCTTACTCTGTTTTGCACTCTTTTTGTCGCAGTGTTTTTATTATTACTTGCACTGTTATTATTCTTTTTATTATTGTTATTATTTACCATTATTGTTATTATTATTATTATTATTAATATTACTAGCCGCCCCGCGCAAGACAAATCTTGCAGATCCTCCGTAAGAAGCCCAACTGTATTATCTAGATCTAGGCTACATTAAAAGCAGCATTTGGATTCGATGGAATTTTGCAATAGAAGTTAAGTAGGAATATACAGATGTGACTACGTCGATATTCCACCGCCAATGAGAAGTTAAGGACCACAGACTAATAAAATCCCCAGACTGGATGATCCCATTGTGTGACGTCACAAAACAGCGAAAGGTCATGAACCATCCACCATGTTAGGTTTACGGTGGCGACCAGCGCTTCAGCATAGCTACAATTTTGAATGATACCATTTTGACGCGCCTACTGAACGCGGACGTTTGATTCCTCACCAAGAAATTAATACATGTACAACCATTCTTGACAAATAAAAAGAAATTTCTATTGCACATAGAACTAGAATCGGAATTTCCCGAGCGGCGGCCATGTTGGTTATACAGTCGCCGCTCGGGAAATTCCGTAAAAAACGACACAGCCCGAAGCTCGTGTTTCCAGTCTGGTGGATTTATTAGTCTGTGTTAAGGACGTAGTTTCTGGTCACGCTTTTCGGTTTTATCCGATGAAATTGCGTCTGTTTTTGCGGCTCAAAAAATGTTAATATAAATAATCGTAAAGACTGATTTCGGTTCAAAATGAATGTGCCCACGTAACTCTTCGTCAAAAATTGATAAGTACACCAAGTATCATAATTTTTGATGACGTAGTCGCGGAGTTTTAGCTGCTTACAGGTTCCCCCTCTAGCTCAATTATAGTAAGACTAGCTGAGGTCCCCGGCCCTGCCCGGGATAATTCGGTTTGAATATTGGTTTCAGTCCTGCGTGGTTATTATGGACCTGCTTCATCTGGCCTGTTTCTATTTGTTTATTTTATTTTTGTTTGTTTGTTTTTAAATAAGTCTTACTGCTCTGCCTTTGTGAGTTGACACCCTGCGCATCCCGCACAAGAGCATGATTTGGGCACGGGTTAGTGTGTTTGATAGTGAACACATCGCAGGAAGTGATCACGAAACCTTAAAATGGCGAACCATGACTCGAAATAGATCTAAATGACGGCGAAACAATAAATTTCCAATATAAAAAACTATACCGATTTGAGACTTCTATTAAAAACTGTGCACCCTTACATCCATTCTGATGCACCATATAAAATTTGAAGTCTGAGTGTTGAGTGGTTCAGAAGCCTTTTGCAACGAAAAATCTCAAGTCCACAAATATATATAGTATAGATAATTACTAACTAGCTGAGTGCCCGGCCCTGCCCGGGATAAATCGATTTATTAGTTTCAGTTCTGGGTGATTATTATGGACCTGCTTCATTTTGCCTGTTCCTTTAGCTTTATTTTATTTTTGTTAGTTAGTTTGTTTTTACGTTTGACTGCTCTCTCTTTGGGCGATGACGTCCTGCACGTCCCGCCAGCATCCGTCAAATGGCTATGATTTGCGCAAGGGTTAGTTTGTTTGCACATCGCAGGAAGTGATAACGTCATATTGTGTTAATGGAAAAGAAATATTATAATACTTTCCTAGGCATATTGAAAACACAAACCTGTACTTTTGGCCCTGCGGCGTCAATCTCCCACTTCCAGACCCTCTCTTTTTCCTAGTCTAAGCACATTGAGAACACACAAAGTTTCATAACTGATAGTCTTAGAACTCAATCTCATCGTTCAAACCAGTCCTAACCGGAAGTTGTTTTGTGATTGTGATACAGATACCGGAATCAATCTCAATTTCATTACATTTGCCGAAAAAATAGATCGAAAAAAAAAACGGTGGGAGCCGGAATTAAGCGATGTGTAAAATCTGAGGGCCACCGAATCAGCAGTAACAGAGGAGTAGCGAAAGGCGCGCTGCAGTTGTCGTAAGGTTTCACTTTTATTAGTATAGATATTACTAGCTGAGATACCCGTTGTTGCGCGGGACAGATATGTAGGGATTCGTTTCAGTTCCTAGTGCTGGCATGAACCTGCATGTTCCTTTAATGGCATGTTGAAATTGCTGGTAGTTTCACAAAAGGCAGGAAACAATCAATAACACTTAATTCCGGCTCCCACCGTTTTTTTTTTTTTTTGTTTAAAACTTGATCAGATGCAGTATTACAGCACTTCCTGGGGCGTTAAAGTGCCAGATGCCCCACCAGCTTTTAGATGTGATTACTATCAGTATCACGAAATGAAAGCATGAAAACCAGTTACCCGCAAGTCTACCCCACAGTCTTTGAACCCAATATTCATCTGGTACCGCCATGGGTCAAGCCTATTTTGCGTCGGCTTTGACTAGCACTTGAATTGAATTTGAATCTAATAGCGGAATAGACTTGTTTCAAACTCACTCTTGTGGTAGATCCTTTTGAATGTCACAAATCCCAGACTGGGAGATGTAATAAGTTATGACAGGACAACAATCACGAACAAACAAGTTTAACACTTAACAGAACAACCCATCAGACTCACACATTTATTAACATAATTATACAGATAATAGCGCAATTACATATATTATATTATTGAACTTAACTGCCGTACAACGGCCTCATTCCCACATGCACTCTTCCTCGGATCCACAACCCGGTAGTTACTTCCTAAAGACACTTCGGCCTCAGCCTCTCCCCTCAGGGTCTTAATAGCACATTAATAATTCACTGGCACCGCAGTCTCTCAATATCACTTTCCTATTGCCATAACACCTTAGCACTCCACTAGCACCTCAGCAGGGCAATAACACATTATCATTTCAATAGCCCATCAACATGGCAATAGTACATTATCATTTCAATAGCCCATCAACATGGCAATAGTACATTATCATTTCAATAGCCCATCAACATGGCAATAGTACATTATCACATTCACGCTCATATCTACGTCCCTGTCCGTGGCCTGACTGCCACGACTTTATGTGCCTCTACTGTCCTGCACCGACAGCCTCACTCTTGGCCTATGTGTGGCCTCCGGCCCTATGCTGGCCTATCCCCTGTGCTCACCGAGGTGGCTCTTTGGCCCGTCCCCGACACCTACAAGAATAACATTACATTGGTATAATACCATACCACTTCTATTCACTCCACCTCTCCTTACAACTCATGAAGCGTACACACAATAGTTCACCTTTCACTCACCACACATCTTACGGTAACACACCTCCATCGGAGTACACAATACTCACTCGTGCTACAAATCCATGAACTCACTTTCATCTATCGCTCATGGCGCACATTGCTATATCCAATATCAAGGACTTCCACATTCCTCACATATACTTATTTACATCATGGTAATAGACGAATATAATATAATACATCAATCATAATTATCAATCAACGTTCTACCTACCAGTCATCACTGGAAAAACCACTCTCATCCGTCTTCCGACTGCTCCCCTTATGTTCGCCCGCTGGGCTCTTACTAGCGTCCGTTCAGTAGGACCTTCTAACTTGCAGTGATAGTAATACAGCGCTTTCGCCTCATTCAGACCCCCCACCACTCACAACATGCACGCTTTAACTTACTTGTCTACGTGCGTTAATTTTACTCTCCTCCTTTCCCCCCGTAATTATTAACTATCGCTCACTCCACTCGTGACATTGAACTCCACAATGCACAAAGCCGATGGAAAAAAGAACTGTCTTGGTTAAATGACCTATAGTTAGTCATTCCATTCAGCACCTTAATTAGTCCACCCAGACCATCCCCACTAGTGTTAGATCTAGTTTCTTTACGAAAAAAATTTTGTTTTTCATTAGTAATTTATTTATTTGTTGACATAATTATCTTTCCAAGAATTTGGTATGTGACATGATACTGGTAAAATATATTAAAGGGCCACAGATGGAGTACCATTTTAATTTTACTATTTATGAGTTACACAACTTCAGCTGGGCACAAAAGTCGAGCCGCGCATTCTCTATAAAAACATCCATCTTGAGGACTAACCCTGCTCCGTGAGACCCCTCCCACTGTTCACCAACGCTCCTGAAGTCACGTTCTTGTAATGGTATTATTTTGTGATACAAAGGGAACTCCTCCCAAAACCACGAATTTGAGCATTAGGCCTATGTCTTTTCCATTTTACACTTGTACAATTTGGGGAATTTATTTACACATTTCTTTTAAAGTGAGCGAAAATTCACAAGATGCAAGCGGGGTGTTTTGTTTCGAGAGTATTCCACGATAATTTGGCGACACCACTTGCTGTACAATTTTCAAATATTATGCGTAGAGGTTTATAGGCACACATTATTAAGAAAAATAGAAAGGGGGGGGGGGGAATCTCAGTGACCAAAAAAAAAAGTATATTTAAGACAAACTGCAAGTTTTCCAAATAATCGTACCGATTGGCACAAAAAAGTTACCCTTCCCCCTCAATTTTCTTTTTTTTAATGAAACCTTAGCAGTAATCATATAAAGGAGACCCCCCCCCCCCAAAAAAAAAAAACAACAACAAGAACAACAACAAACAAACAACTCTGATATGTGTACGTGTGTGTGATGGGTGGTGGGTGGACGGTGTGGGTGTCGGTGGGGTGGGGAGGGGGGAGAAGTAAGTATCAAGTACAACATTGCTACAGCTGTGTGCGCTAGGAGCGATGTCATCAGTGCACACACAATTCTGTACGTTATATGGAGCGGCAAGGGTAAGTCAGTTCGTAAAACATGTTACAGGCTCCGAAAATACGATTTTTTTTTCTATCTCAATCATTCATTCTTTCTCCCTCTCCCTCTCTCTCTTTCTCTCCGTGTGACTCTCTGTGCCTCTCTGTCTCTCTCCACTGTCCCTGCCTATTTGTCTCCGTCTTTCCGTCTGTGTCTGTCTATCCTTCTGTCTGTCTACCTGCCTGTCTGTCTCTTCACTACCATGAATTTATTTAATTAAACAGGTCATGTAAGCATTCACAAGGAATAAAACGAGGAAAAATGTCAGCACACGAAGAGGGTGCCTTGATCGCTGACAAGCTTGACGTGAGCTAGCAGCAAATGAAAGGTTTCAATTTGGTGGACTGGACGGCATCTGTCTGATCCGTTATCTGTGGACTGTTCTTCACACTCTGCTGTATACATGGGCTTGGTCTCTCAGTTTGAAGTGATCTGTTAAATTCAATGCAATTTTATGTTTTGCTGTTAACATGGGCTTCACGTTTCTGTTTTTTGTTCTTGAGATTTCATGAAATTTGAAATATATTTGGAGTGGTTTATTAGGACAAATGCAATAGTATGTTTTGTTGGGTACATGCGTTTTCTTTTGT
This sequence comes from Onchidella celtica, assembly GCA_963931925.1. Taxonomy (NCBI): domain Eukaryota; kingdom Metazoa; phylum Mollusca; class Gastropoda; order Systellommatophora; family Onchidiidae; genus Onchidella; species Onchidella celtica. The sequence continues at coordinate 20,404,191 of OZ007581.1, read as the reverse complement.
TTTGTTTTGCTTTATTTTGACATTTAGGTTTCACGATCGTTGACACAAGCTTGGAGTGATTATTACGCTGCCCCTACATGAACAAGTGGACTGGATCAAGCGAACTGGACAAGTCGGCGCGACAAGGATCGATCTCTCCTCTACGCGTTCAAGTTTGCTTGATCAAATCGTCTCATCAAAATGGAGGACAGCATGATTTTGATTGCCCTTGCGGTCAGCATAATACTCACAAGAAGGAAAAGAAAACGTTCTACTTGGACAAAGTCATAGCAGTTGAATAGGCAGACCCAACCATCCAATTTTATGTTCTTTGTAACGGATTCTCTATTTGCTTAGGGCTCAAAGGCCTTGGTAAAAGACACAGCTGCTCGTAGGCCTCTTCTTTTATCGGTTTATTGCTGTAATCTGTGGATTTTATTGTCTGTAAACAGTCGAATGATCGATAAAATTCAGTACAATTCTGCCAATTATCTTCGACCATTTTCTTTTATCATCTGTGCTTCAGCTGGACTGAGAGCACACTACACCAAACAGTTGTAGCTAGCGCTGACTCCGTTCAACACAGTGACGGTGGTGCATCACGGCGTGAGCTAAACGAAATAGGCAGAGCAGGGGGGGGGGGGAGGAGGACCTCGCTGTCTTGGCGACTTGACGGGAAAATAGGCAGCAGGGCCTGATCCTGTCAAACTGGCTTGGCAAGTCTTCAGTTTTCTCTCCACACGCTCAAGTTTGCTTGAATGCAGTTTTATGATTTGCTGTTTACCTTGGCTTATGAACCTATCTTTTTTTTCCCCATGCAGTTTAGTTTTCATGCAATTTGAATCAGGTTTGAGAGATCTGTTAGATTAAATGCAATTTTGCAAGATAATTTGTGGTATTAAACACTGCACAACCAAACAGACAACAGCAATGCTCTAGCTTGCCATACTTTGTACGTTTGCCAAAATAGTTTTGTGGCATGTGTCGTGAAGAGGAAAACTTTCAATTATTGGATCTTTATCGAAAATAACCAGAGCAGTAAATGATAGTACATAAACTTTTCATTTACTATTAAGACATACATGTATTTAAAATATTTAGTATCCTGTCCTTATAAATGGACTAGATCTGTGTCACTCTAATACATTGTGGAAGTTATGGAAGATTCTTAGTTTGCCTCCGCCGAAGAGCTTATAGTGTCGTTTAGTGTGTAATATTACATTATAACCTCTTTGGCCTCCACATGACTTGCATATTGTGTAGAGTCATAGTTTAATCGGAATGATCTATTTTAAAAAACGGAAGGAAAAGAGGAAGGTCGTACTGAGATTATGTCCAGGTTTAGAATCACTTTTGATTTTTCACTTGTGTGTGTGTATGTGTGTGTGCGCGCTCGAATACAAATTTCGTGTTATGTTTTTGTCATCGACTTATCTATGTAAGCTCGAACGTAGCTGAGCTTTTCTGCTCTTATAAAAATAGGGAAGGCATAATTCAAGATTTTCTTATTTGCAAATATTACACAATGAGCCTGGGCGAACAATTATAAAATGTATAAACAGGTTATCAATGCCAAAATATTGACTTTAACAAAAAAACAAACAAACTGGAAACGATAAAAATATTAGAAAATTAGGCATCTTTTCGAAAAAGTAAAAGAAACATTCCGTACCAGACGCTATTTTCTGGGGGAACACAAAGCATTAGAAGGTTATAGTTCCAATCTGTATTCTTACACAAACATTTTAGACAGTATTTATCTGATCTTTGATTCCTATGAAATATTGTGTATGGGGAAAGGTAACAACAATGGAGTAATAGTTATGTCTTGTGGGTCTCTGTTCGGAAAACTTGCTGAGATCTGATAATTGGTTTCTAGAGTTTAAACGCAATCACGTCTCATTTAAGTGATCTGCGTGTGGTATGTGCGACCTCTTCTCAAATAATGCTGCTGCTGCTCTTTCTCCCTCTCTCTTTCTCTCTCTCGCTCTGCTGCTGCTGCTGCTCTTTCTCTCTCTCGCTCTGCTGCTGCTGCTGCTCTTTCTCTCTCTCTCTCTCTCAATGACTGTAAAACATTCATATGCCTTCTCTGTCAACATATCTTTATGGATACACATCTGCCGATGACCACTTCAAAAAAGGACACTTTAAGGGCGGCAAAAACATTCAATAAAGCAAACTGTAACTGTCAGTTAGTGATAATTTCCATAGAGAAAGGAAAACACAAACACAGATACAAAAGATACACTTCACAGATCACATAATGCACTCTATGTATACACATGTGCATACCATCAACACCGTCGTCTACTTTACTAGACTCGGTTTTCTCCTCAAACCGGGCCAGAATTGATTAAACATTAAAAGAAAAAACAGACTCACACACACACCCACTAAATACAGGACAGTTCTAAAAAAAAGGAGGAGGGGGGGGGGCAATTGGCTGGTGTGCGTATAAGAAATTGAGTGGCCATCATTCAGTGATTGATTGACTGATTGATTAATGACAGGAATCAGAATCCTAGCACACCGGGCATCCCCATAAAAATTATGCTGGTCTCCCAGCTCCAAGATCCATTTGAGGGTTTTCCTACTAATAGACCCAGTGGCCAGCTGGTTCCATATCTGTTTGGTTCGTCCGGTCTTGTCGCATGTCCTTCCCTCACCCAGTCTGTATCCCGACTCAGTCATTCTGGTTATGGATGACTCCTCAGTGTCATTCAGTGAATATTAATTGTGCACTCATGATTTGGGTTACTCTGTTTTGAGTACGTGTGTGTAACTCAACACCAGTTTTATACTTCAAGTTGTGAACTTTGTCTTTAGCATTTGGTTGGAACTTCGGTACAGAATCACTCACATTTTATAACCCCCTGTATTTAATCTTCCCCCACTGCGGTCCCAATCCCAACGAAAATAGCAGCAAAAAACAACAACAACAACAACAAAAACCGCCTAAGCAGTTCTGGATTTCATTCTCCCATCAGAACTTCACTCCGTAAGAGAGTCCCAGGTTCCATGCCCTTCCACACCTTGCCGACAAAACAGAAACCCCGTGGCATCACTTTTAACTTGGAGATAACGTTTCTGGCTTCACGATGGATTTGGAGATGAACTTTCTGAGACGTGGAAATCGGTAGATTCGTGCACGGTCTTCTCCAGCGTCTGACCGGCTGATCCATTTTCATGGAGTAGATTTGGTGTTTCTCCTGTCTTGCCTTCGTCAGCAGAAATTGTCGCTCTCCTTTTCCCTTCCTTTTCCCATCCAAGAAGCTCTTCAACTTTCTCGCTGCGGTAATATTGATCATGTATCCCAACCCTAACCCTACCTAACCCTACCTAACCCTAACCCTACCTAACAATAACCCCAACCTTAAGCCTAAGCCTACGGTAATATTGAATCGCTAAGATAAGATTGATCATGTAGCCCCAATAAACGGGTGACCTTATATAAGCTACATATTATAGCCCCAGTAAACACTCCCTTTCCCTTCGGCTGTTGTTACGGGCCCATGATCTTATTGCAAAGCCAAATAGAGAAATACTGAATTGCGTTCATTGTTCAACTGTAGCTTACTATGTAAAATGTTACGCTCCCAAAACAACAACCTTTTCCTTCTATACTTACCAAATTGTAATGAAACAGTGTACGAAAAACAATCCAAAGTTTCGACTCGGAAACAGGAACAGAGTGATCTGGACTAAAAAAAAAAAAAAAAAAGCAGCGTTAAAATGATGGAAATAAAACCGCAAAGAAAATTGGCACAATATTTAAAATATTCATTGTTTTAAACATTTCAGCAAAAAATGACATGAATGTTGTTACAAGTACGTACGTCTTCCAAGTTTGCTCCAGGGGTACGTTTTGAAAGCCTTTTGTGGCTCCAGAGCTATAGAGCTCCTCCGAAATGCTCATGACTGATTAAGTGTTGATTAATTATTCTTTCACATTTTTTGTTTGTTGCCTCCTGTTCTTTTGGTTGAAAGGGTAAGGGGCAGGGTTAGGGATTCGATATGATATAGGATTGAGGATAAGGACGGGGTTAGGAATGGTACTTATAGATACGCACGCACCCCTAGGGCAAAACGCGTGGGGTGCATACGTACTTGTAATAACAACAGCCAAATAATATACATCTCTGTCTTTGACGATAACACATGACTAACAAAGGAAAATTGATTTTCAAATAAAATTCTCAGATACATAAAAATCTTTTTTATTGGGACAATATCTCTGACAGAAATCTTCAAATAAGAAGAAAAAAATGTGAAAAATATTGCTTTTCTTCAGTTAAGTCAAACTATGCAATATTGTAAAAATAGAGCGATCGAGTCTGTTAATCTTAAGAGCTTGAAATAATGGATAAAAAATCAATGACTAAAGTTGACAGTGTTAGGTGACGTAATATTTATGATTGAAATGGCGTAAGGTCATGTGCCAAAGACTATCTGAGGACACGCCTACTCAATTATAACTGAATAAACATCAGTACAGCGGAAGACGATCTGTTTGACAGCTACTTTTGAAACTGCTATAGGACGGGACCCAGGATGCGAGATCATTTTTAATACTGAAACCACATTAAGAGAAAATGAATGAAGGTTCTTTTCGAAATGGATGAAAACTTGCACTTTAAGCTTAAAGAATAAATTCATGCTTAAGTTTAAGCAGCGTAAAAGAACATCTGTGCTTCAAGAAGCATTAAAGATTATTCATGCTTTAAGCAGAGCAAAAGAACATTCATGTTTTTAAGCAGCATAAAAGAACTTTCAAGCTTCCCATTCCCATCCAAGAAGCTCTACCTAGTTAAGGTTACACTAGAGCTTGAAATTGATAAGGGGCTCAAGTTCCAGTGTGGGCATCGAGCATTTTGTTTATTGCGCCCACGCATGAGATTTTTTAAAAATTTGTTATTGTCAAAGTTAATTTTTCCTTGGTTTAGGCTAAGGAAGTCACTAATGTTGAGAGACGAGATAGGGAACAACAAATCAAGTAAGACACTGCGAAGGACTGACGTGTTTTAGTTTTCACTGTGAACTATCAGAAATTAAACATGGGACGAATTTATTAATGGCCATTCTATAATCCTGTAAGTCGAAGAAAGCCTAAAAGGGACATGGTATCATTAAAGGTTAATGGCAGGTGCAAGAGGTAATGCTCGACGGAAATCAATGCAAACAGTTGAAGTCAACAATGACGACTATTGACCATTAGACATTGTTTTTGCTCCGTGCTCAAGCAAGTAACGAATACAGGAGATCAGTAATAAAAAAGCAAAAAGATGTCTGGGAGAGTGAAATACCTGGCAAGGTTTAAAAAGTTAAAGTGATATCACAATTATGCATCTGGTGGTGCCTCACAGGCAAATCTTCTATTTTTAATCCACGCGAGGTACCTCGTCCCTCATGCGACTGTATACTATATCTGGACTGAGAGTGTAGACAAGGATAATAATACAATTTTGATTGCTCAGGGAAGAACTTCATTCAAAATTGTCTGTTTGAATCTGATATCATTATATATTGAAGAGCTGATATTATCATCTGGTCTCTCGTAAATAAATTCAGCCTCCAACAGTGCAGAGACAGCATCTATAAGAAAGTTAAAATACTCTGACATTAAATAGGAACCACAAGGAACAGAAGAAAATAACTGAAATAATACGGTTTATCAAACCTAAACATGCTATTAATCTACTTGAAAAGGTCGGAAGGTTATTAACCTATAGATATCTCATGAACAATATACATTTTTAGTTGTTTTCTAGAATCTTATGACGAGATAAATGTTTGCAGTTCGTCGTAATTTTATAATTACATGTATTCTCAAAACCTGAACTGGTACATCAGCACTATATCATTCTCAACATGGTGTCTCTAATTCAATAGGTTCAGGTCTTTGTATCAGGTCTTTGTTCAGATTCAGTCTTTGTATTTCAGTGTACTTAGCGTTTGCTTGGGTGCTTTTTAATTTTCGATTTCGTTTCATGTGTGGTTTCGAGTCTCTACAGGTTTAATTTTACCTGTGTGTTCCACAATGGTCACTGCATTAAATAAAAAGAAAGAAAGGAAAACAACAACAACTAGCTTGGTACTTTACAGCTGCTTACAAGATCTGATAGAGTAAGATCTTTGTTTCTCGGGGGCTTCAGGCTGAAGACTCTACTATTATCATTGAAGTCTGGATAGGCACGATTCTGCCGGGGCGCAACTGCAACTTTTGATTCAAAGCATTGCATTAGGCATGAAATAAGATTGATTGACTAGAGTTCTATTCTGCATGATTTGATTGAAATTCTTGATGTTAACTGAATTAAAATAAAAAGAGAAGAATTTATCATTTGAATGGCACGTAATTATTAATGTATTTTTCGTCCATTGTGAAATATTCAGCTTTTAATAAAACAAAACAACAACCAACAAAAAAACAGCACTTATGTCGACCTGGCTCACTAGCTTGCATGCAGCTACTCAAGGGTTTCATTAATTTAAGAGCATGGCACACAACTTGTCTGTTAAGTGAAACGTGAACCAGCTTTGCCCGTGAATGATAAGTGATCTAACTGCACTTCTATAGGAAACGGGTGGGGGGTGGGGGGGGGCACGGCGGTTTCAGAGCGGATCACTTAGTTAATGGCATTCCTCGCCAAGCCCGTCGGGTTAGGCACGGGTCAAGTTACCTGAGCCCAGCTGGGCTGGCTTGCGGTAATATAGCTGCTGTGTGCTATTACGTATGTGTTGAAAAAATACGCGTGAGCTTCACAGTTTAAGTCAAGTAGTAAATGTGAAGATATCAAAAGGAAGAGTTTTTAATGCTCTTAACCGACATATAATTTTCATGACAAAGTATAAATATGCATACAACGAGGAAGCGCTTGAAACAAGGGCATATGTATTGGAAGGTTAGTCACAATATATGTTTAAAAAAAATTCATATTAAGAAACTGACACTTTAAAATCATGTCTTTTAAAATTCAACTCAAAGCCCAGTGATTGACCTTTCACAAAAACTTACTTTTAGCGCAAGTCGTCTTCAAATGCGTTGTCAGATTCCATAATTTACTACATAGATAATGTGCTAACAGGATTTATACACAGAAACTTATTCTCTCGGGTAACTTTCCCACCAAAACTCCACAGTAATAAAAACAATATGAATAGAGCGCCATTGTTCACTCACTGAGGTTTCTCACGATGCAAATTTCTACCTACAAGATCTAACAACGCACTTGAAAACACGGAGACACATTGTTAAAATTCCCACAAAACACTATCGATAGCTCCTGTGACGGAATCTTTACCGTTGTGACTTGGTTCTTCAATTATTTTTCTGTTTTTTGTTTTTGCCGGGGAATCAATGATTTCAGCTCTAGTTGTAAAAGATGTTCGTTCATGGCTGTCTTTAACCCTGTATGTTCATTTCTTTCTCCTAATGCTTTTGTCTCAATTTTTTAATTGTCGAATTTAGTTGACCCCGTCCGGTTCTCTTTCTATGCTGGATAATTATCCTGTTCTCGATAAGTCGAGGCAATACGTTTAAAAAATATGGAGTTTCGGTGTTATTTTGTAGGGCAAACATATTTTCCATCTCCAGATAATACTGTGTTTTATTTGCCACGACTTGGTCCTGGATGGGCTCAGTGGGGACAAGAATGTGAAATAAATGTGTGGGCTTCGGAGTACGTGGACTGAACTTCTTCCTGATTGTGTGTGTAGTGTCAATAGTGGCTTGAAAGTCGTGTCGGTGTGGTTGCCATGGGTGTTATTCGTTTCGTGTATTTGTGACAGTGATTTACTATAAAAGGTTGGCTATGGTAAATTCAAATGATGCGACATGTGGGATTTAAAGCCTGTAGATTGTGTAGGTTTCTTCTGTGGTGTTGTTCTTTGCTGAGTTCGCTCGCCACAAGCTCTACGCAGATTGTTCTCACTTGTTCACACTGTCCGTATGGTGTTGGTGGGAGAGTTTTGTTGTTCAGTTACCAGGAAATCGATATCTAAACAATGTAAATTGTATCATTGCTCAGTGTTTCAAGTACTAGAATTTCTACAGTTTAATAGGAGTTTCTCTTTGTTTTTCCCAGGTGACACAACTTCACCTATTGATAAGTCATTTATTTATGCACGCCTAATGACAATTCTTTCTTTACTACACGTCTTAACGGTTGCCGCAAGTGAAGAAGCAACTATGGACAACTTTTAAAGAAGCAATTAATTTATGTGAATTTTTAGAAACAAAAAAATGAAAAATCTGACCAGAAATTACACACACTTTTCAAAATTTGCTCAAGATTGAATGAATACCTGTGGGCCTGTCAAGACAGGGATCGGCCGGTGATTAATGACCTGCCCGCGGGCGAACTAAGTGATCCGCTCTGGTAGTGAGAATAAGCCGCCATGGGGGGTGGGTGCAGAACTGTTTGAGAAATCGAAAGTCATTTCATTCATTAAACTTAAACTGATATAAAAGAAGTGGTCCACGCTCACCTTATGTAACACGCAAATATTGTTATTAATTATTTGGGGGATCATTTAAAAGCGTTCCTATGCTTGAACTACTATATAACACTGACAAAGTATTAATAATCTGCATTTCCTTCTCCAACAGTTATAGTGATAACAGCTTGTAGTATGAGAATAAACGCATTGTCAACGATGAGACTAACAGTGAAACGAAAGTGAAATGAGAAATAAGTATAAAATACGTTATACGTATAATATTCAGTAGTTTCAATCGTGTCTTGAGCATTTAAGCCAGTGGTGAAACTTCATGTAAATGCTGTTCATTCACTTTAATATCATTTAATGCTGTTAACCGTGTTTAGATCATCTTCACCAGCAGTGTTGATTTTTAATTTTATTAATCCACAGTCTTAACCATGTCCTGAGCAACCTTGGCCAGCTGTGGAACTTATTGTAAATACTGTTTATTCACTTTATTATCCTGTAGTTTTCACCGGGTCTTGAGCATCTTGCCCAGCAGTGAAACTTCATACATACGCTTATTTTTTATTTTATTATTCAGCAGTCTTAACCGTGACTCAAGCATCTTCGCTAGCACTGAAACTTCATACATAGACTCTATGCTTATTTTTCAATTTATTTATTATTCAGCAGTCTTAATCGTGTCTCAGGCATCTTAGCCAGCATTGAAACTTCATACAAATACCGTTTATTCATTTTACCAGAAGTACGACAGATGTCCCAGAACATGTACAGCACAATGGGTTAATCGTCTAAACATCACCGGCATAGCTCCAGTCTTTCAAGGTATCAGAAATACCGGTAGACCAGAAGCTGCCCAGGGCAAAACCTCCCCTTTTCCTCGAATCCCCTCCAACACTTCTCCCACCCCTTCTCTTCCCCCAGTTCCCCTCCCGTTTTCCAATTCCCGATTAATTCTGATTCACTCTCCGAGGACGGATGTACAGGACTTGCAGCGAAGAGCAATATGTCATGAGCAAATAATTAGTAGCAGTGGACTGTGGTTCATAATATAGCCTCGAGAAAATACTAAAAATCTCTATCCACCTCGTACCTAAGTTTGTAGCTGTATTTTTATTTAATAACAGAAGAGTGTGTTTTCTGAGATTAAGCTTGACATTGCAGTCCAGTCCTTATTTGGCCAAGAACAGTTTCAAGAACAGTTTCACGAACAGTCCACATGTAGTGGTATAATATTGCAGAGAACAAGCAGACACAATGAGTGATCTCCTTGAAAGCGTGACCCTTGGCGTCACTCAGAACGGTGAACGTAACATCATCAGTGACGATTTCATCCAATATTTTGAAATCATCGTTGAGATCGTTGTTCAAGGTATACTCAGCTTTACTGGCGTCATTACTTGTATAATAAGCATGCGTGTATTTTTCAAACTTGGTTTAAAAGATAGTATGTCTATTGGATTGTTTGCACTGTCGTTTTCTGACTTTCTGGTGACCGCACTACGACTGGCAAAATGCTGTGGCGATGTGGTAACAATTTTATACCCAGATGTTCCCATTAATTTGTCTTCATTAAGCTACTACATATTTGGATGGATTCGACCAACCGCGTATCATATTTCGTCATGGGTAACTACAATGATTTCCATAGAGAGGTGTTTCTGTGTTGTGTATCCTTTCTTGGTAAAGCGAGTCTTTACTCGAACCCGTGTTGTGTATATCTTGGTGGCGATATACATGATATTCATTGGGATGCACGTTCCGATATTTGCTTCTCTGGGTATAGAACAGAAAAGTATTCAGTCCCTGTCATCCCATGGAAATGTTTCCATAATATCAAGATATGTCACAACATTTGTTTTCTCAGATATAACAGGAATTTCAGAGTTGGTCGTAGATATTATCTCATCCAACTTTTTGGCTGCCTTGTCCCAAGTCATCATAATCATTTGCACGGCATGGATGATCTACTCTCTAAAAGCCACTTCGTCTATTCGTCACAATACAAGGACCACGGACGCATATGACAAACAGCTTGCTCTACACAAAGATGCCAAAAATAACAATCTCGCGCCGAAGGAAAGGAAGCTGGTGAAAGTTGTGCTACTACTGGCCATTCTTCTGACAATCTGCAACATTCCTAAATTTGCTGTTATCATTGTTTATCATGTCATACCTGATATGTACACAGATGCTTATAATAATGTCAGTATCGTCATGTGGGAAGTTGTAAACATTTTCATGACAATTAACTGTTCCATAAACTTCTTTGTTTATCTTATCCTGAACTCTCAGTTTAAAACAACTCTCCTAATGACCTGCAATATCATAAAGAAGACATAGATATTCCAGGAGTGCGAATACACATTTTTTTTTTAGCTATGTCTGGAGTAATTGTATAAGGGTATGTATCGTGGGTATTTTGTGTATGGCTCATAAGTATAACATTACGATCATTTCAGCTGATATCATCTCATGTTTTTTTTTCCACTCTAGCATTTCTCCTTATCCCGTGGAAAACGAAATTGAAACAAACCAGTGATTGTTACAATTTCTGTATGAAAAAAAAAATGAACAAAGAATTAATAGGTGTAGTAATCAGCCAAATGATGTTCCATGTTTCGATTTGGGGATTGAACATCAGATTGATTAAACCATATCTATAGTATGTCTTTTTTAGAATGAGCGGGATCATCTTTAGTTGTCTCGAAAACTGTCTATTCTCTGAAAGTTTGAATGGACTCATATTTTACATTAAACGTAATGGAACTGATTTTTGTATTCGTTACATCGCAACCTGATTGGGAGTTTGTGTCTTTACTCCCTGTAAACGTTAATCATTAGACCAAACCAACATGTAAAAATAAAGATCTACAGTACTAAAATGCGAAAGGCTGAAATGAGTGTTTATCTTAAATATTACTTGTTTAAGTAGCATGAGGATGAAAAAAGATGGAAATAAAAGCGAAACAGATGGGATCTTCTTGATCTGCTGGAATGAAAGACTGTGATTTAAAGTGATACCGTATTCAGACTGCACACAGTGACCTTATTAGTTACTGATATTTCATTCTGGGTCTTCACTCTAAACCAAATTGCTCCACCCGCTCATTGCTGCAATCAATTTAGACGTAGCGCAAAGTCTCTCCCCCCCCCCCCCCATCAAAAAAGACGTGAAAAGATGCACATGGGGTGCGCACTTTCACCAGAACCTGCTGCATGCGGTCCAAACACAATGCACTCGTTTGACGTCATATCCGTCAACCTATAACAACAGCGAACGAATTACTACCAAAGTGTAAATAAAATCCTCGTGCACAGTTTCAGAAACTCGAAAGAAAATGTTGACTCACCCAATACGATTTTCATGTATTCATCTGGTTTGTGTGAAACAAAAATATTTGTGGGCTTAAAAGATGCAGAATTCAAAAGGTACGTAGATCTCGATCTTCTCTAGTGACTAGATCTAGGCTAGATCTAGATCCAGATTCCAATCCAGGTCTCTAGTAGATCTAGATCTACATGCAGATCTAGATCTAGTCTAACTGCAGATCTAGATCTAGTCTAACTTTAGTCCTTTTTTCACAAATTTGATTCGCGTTCAAAAACTTAAATTTCTGACTGCTAGTGCTAAACAGTGCATGTAATAATCATTCATTTTCATTCTCATAAGAAAAAAAAATCACAACAAAAGAATTCCCGGACGTGAAAGGTAAGGTGGTAATAGACGTGAGATGAAAAACAGAGGCAGGAATAGCTTCACAGCGACTCACAAAGCAGTGATCAACAATCATTGAAGAAAACCCCAAGTAAGAAACATGCGATGGAGCATTAAAAAAGAAAACAATAATAATGGCACAACACTAAACATATCGAGAAAATAGGACATGAAAAAATTTAACTTAGACACCCTGTGATTAACTGCATTTGAGAGAGAAGGTATGGTTTATGCAGTGTTTTGTGTGTCCTGCGATGGACAGAATTGCAGAATTCTCCGGAAGACAAGGAAAGGAGGAAAGGGAACTTGGATACATTAATGGTCTTTGTTCGGGGACCGTAGTCTAATTACAAGAGTGAATATAAAAAGTACCGAGTTTTGTGCACTGCTCAGCTATATGTAGCTTACTAAATACCAGGGACCCATGACATCATCCTGAATTAATAGCTACTGTAAAGAAGGTATATCAAGGCCTGCTACGCTCAGTGCATTCGTTTTTACAGAGACGGGGTTAGAGAAATGCCTACTGCTCCTTTCCCAGAGCCGTCTTAACCCATTGGCGCACCTGGACAGCTGCCCAGGGTCCTCAAGGGTTCGGGGACCCCATGCTTGCAAAATTTACATTGGTTTTTGGAACCGGCAAGAAAAGCAGATTGCTTGGCCCAGGGGCCCATGTAGATATTAAGACGCCCTGTCCTTTCCCTCGTGTCGTGTATAGCTTGGAATTAGTAAGAGCAGTATACAGTCATGTTTATAATCCAACTCTCTACAAACTACTCAGCATAGACGTGCACCAGATGATTTTGATCTGTCGGCTTGTTGGATGGTGACATCGTACATTGATATACAATGCCACTTTGCCCCCCAGCCGAAAAGATGGATCTCACTGAGACTAATTGCCATGGCGTCACCATCCAATTATTCGGCCGATCAAAATCAGCTATATTATAGTGCCCGCCTACAAGGGTCTCCCTTTTTGCTGGCGGGCATTTTTTTTTTTCTAGTTAACCTGAATAATGTTTGTATATTGGAAAGGGCACGGCTTACACGCATGGGAGCTGAAAATTGTTCTTTCACCAACGTTTATAATAGAATCATGAATGTATTTTTTCTCACGGATTCCACACAGGGGCGAAAGCTTTACTTACATGACATCCCTCAAAAGACCAAGTGGAATCACAAAATGCACTGTTGACTGGCAACTAGATGGAACCACATATGTCATGGACTGTTCTCATCTTTCTTTTGACAGGTAGAGTGGGGACAAGGTGGTCCAGAGGCAAGGTGCTAGCCTCTCATGCCAAGGGTCCCGGGTTCAAAACCCGGGCAGTGCAGGCATGTTGGAAATTGGGATATTTCTCATATTTTTAAGTCCCTGATCCTATTGGGGATAGGATCGAGTACCTAGTCTTCTTCTCGGATAAGGACGAAAAAATTCTGAGGGCCCGTGTGCACGTTGCGCACGTTAAAGATACCTTGGCAGTTGGAAAAGAGTAAAGAGCAGGCCGAACAGGCCGCTGCCAGGGCAAAATTGAAATTAATAGATTAAAATTTACCCATATCATCCCCCCACCAGCAACAACAAAATTTATTATTCATTATTAAATATATATTATTATTAATAAATATTCAAATATTATTTGTATTGTAAGTTGTGAGTTGTGAACTGTTGTGAGTTGTGTATTGCGCCTAACAGGCTGCGTCGCAATTTGCTCTGAGTGAGATAGAGAGAGAGAGTGGGCGAGACAGGGAGAGAGAAAGAAGCAGCCTCGCCGGCGCTCCATTCTGCTCTGTGGTTGACAGGTTTCTTCTGTAAAGCGCATAGAGCATTTTAAAAATGGATATGCGCTATATAAAATAATAATAATAATAATAATAATAAAAAATGAATAATAAAGCACTGGACGGCCATTTTCAAAAACTGGACTTTATAACAAGTTGTTTTTGTTATATCTGAGATAAAGCACACTTATAACTGATAGTATTATAGATCTGAAGACTTCTAAAACTGCTTTCTGGTTGTAGTCCTAAGCAAAACTGAGTTCTCTTCGGTTTTTGAAATTGTTCAGGATAATATCGTCGGTTGGCTGTTGGAACCTGCTTAAGTCCAAAATCAAAATTTTACAGGAGAAGGAAAAAACTGTAACTTGGTATCTAGTCTATGTACTTGACCAGTAGTTGTGCCGTGTATTGCATTTTGACGACAACCCTACTGTAATTACGTAACCAGAGTTAAGCAGGTTATAAAACGCCGAAGTCGGCTGTTGGAACCTGCCTAAAGCTTTAACGAAGTTCAAGCGCACACATCGCGCCGCTTGGCTGATCGTATAACCTCGCTACCTTTCTTTGGGCACAGTAAAAAGATGTTTAAAAGTGCCTCGGAGGGATTTATTGCTGTCTTTGCCGTTTTAGTTCTGTTTTAAATTTTATCCCTCGAAACCAAGGAATGATGATTCTTCTTAACTTAGTATTTCACTTCGTTTATTTCCTATGTATCACACCATCATCGTTCAAATGAATGTAATATAAATGTATGATTTACTGTCTAGCCTAAACCAAACTATTTATTCACACTTGACTCTTTGGTAACACAAAGTATTACATGTCATTTGTTTACAGAAGGCATTAAATACATCATTAAATCTCTCTTTCTACTATTTCTACTATTTATCTCTCTCTCTCTTTCTCTCTCTCTCTTTCTCTCTCTCTCCATGTCCCCTTCCCTTCTCTCTGTATCTGCCCGTCTCTCCCTCTATCAGTCTTTGTCTATGTTATGTCCTTGCTCACTGCCCTCCCCTCCCCCAGCCGCATCCACCTGCCCCTGCCGCTCTCTTTCTCTCTTTGAGAGAGGTGCACCCTAGTTCTTTGAGAGAGGGCTGCATTTTGGTTCTTTAAGAGAGAGAGAGAGAGAGTTGCATTTTGGTTCTTCGAGAGAAATGCCATTTGAAAGAGGTGCACTCACGTTCTTAGAGAGAGAGAGCTGCATTTTGGTTCTTTGAGAGAGATGCAAATTGAAAGAGTTGCACCCCAGTTCTTTGAGAGAGGGCTGCATTTTGGTTCTTTGAGAGATAGGCAATTTGAAAGAGATGCACTCCAGTCCTTTGAGAGAGAGCTGCATTTTCGTTCTTTGAGAGATGCAACTTGAAAGAGGTGCACTCCAGCTCTTTGAGAGAGACCTGCATTTTGATTCTTTGAGAGAGATGAAACTTGAAAGAGATGCACTGCAGTCCTTTGAGAGAGAGCTGCATTTTTGTTCTTTAGGAGAGATCCAACTTGAAAGAGGTGCACTCTGGTTCTTGTATAAATCTGCCTTCTGGGTCTGTGAGAGAAACTGCACTCAGGGATTTTGAGAGACAACTGCACACTGGATCTTTGACTTAGGCGTTCACTCTGGTTATTTGACACAGAGACAGAGAGAGAGAGAGAGAGAGAGAGAGAGAGAGAGAGAGAGAGAGAGAGAGAGAGACAGAGAGAAAGAGAGAAAGAGAGAGAGAGAGAGAGAGAGTGAGAGAGAGAGAGAGAGAGAGAGAGAGAGATAAGGGTGTGTGTGAGTGCTGCACTTTGGTTCTTTATTAAGGGAGATGCAATCTGGTCTTTGAGAGAGCTGTCCCCCTGTCACAATGCCCCTCCCCTCCCCCCACCCCCACTCCACCCCCCCCCCCAAACCATAGCACCATAAGCTTAACGGCCTTACTTTAGGGCCTCAAACCTTGGCTTCAACCCTCAGGAAACAAAAGACTTGCACACACATTCCACACATCTGGGCTTCACTAGATAGTCGTAAATTATATGGAACACTGTGCATTCCTTGATAGCAACACAGTCTTGCAGCCTCCTGGTGGGTTCATCCTACAGTTATGCAAAGTTGGGAACAGCTGGATTCTGCTAAGCAATCGTGGTTAAGGCAATAAACTAAACCAAAGTTGCTTTGTCGCTGTTTTTTTATCTTCCGAAATTGAGATTTTGTTGCACTCTTTCTTGCAGTGGAGTCCAGAGTGCCGTCAATGATAATCAAGAGACCGTATCTTCCTGGAAAAGGACCGATCCTTCTACTTGAAAACCAGACAATTGAAGTTTCGTGTACGATGACAATTCGTGGTGATCTGAAGTTCTCTCATGTTCTGTGGAAGTTGTATCGTGACGGAGAGGTGGAGATTTTGGCAGCGAACAACTCTTACCTCAGTGTCCAGGTTAAACGTAAGGCAATCTTTTCTAGGACACAAGCAGATATTTATCAAGTGTATTGGTTTTAATTTGATCAATAACAACAACAAAAAAAAAAAGGGATTGAACTATCGAAGTTCATCTCTCAGTCACAATAATGGGACATAACCAAGAAAATACACCACTGTTACTAAGATGACAAAAGTTATTTTCCATTTGTTGATAAGCTGATAATAATTTTATGATTTTTTTTCCGTTTAAATCATAGGACATGCCCAAGGAAGTACATGACTATTACCAAGGATACTAGACTGATAAGATAAGACAGCTCCGGGTTTTCGCGTGCACGGGGTTCGCAGCGTCACCTAGTGGCGTAAGCGTGAGACATTTAAACAACCGGCATCTTTTACAAAGCCGAATAGAGAAAATGCCGAATTTTGTTCACCGTTCAGTTGTCGACCCTAGACCTTGCTGGAAATAGCTTACTCTATAAGTATAAAGTAATTCGTTGTAGGAAACCTCTGGCTATTTTTTCCCCTTTTTTAATAGTGGTAGCAATGTCACATTTACTATCATGCCAAAGACAGAGCTAGTATACTTTTAGCATAACATAGGACCGAGGCTGGATTTTCCGTTTGAGACGTAACTCGCACGCCCTGTCTCCCAGAGGCAAATGCAGGTCAGAAAGTAAACAAAGGCGGGAACTGTGAAGGGGTTTGAAAACGTTCAAGGGCTTTCCTTTAACAGTAACAGATTAACCTTGAATTTTCCTTCTTCTCGTTCTTCCTCCTCCTTTTTTTTTTTCCTTCTCCAAATTCACGAAAAATACACCATCGTCGATAAATACATCAACCATTTCATCAGAGACGCATAGCAGTACGACATCTAGCAGTACGACATCTAGCAGATGAGTTCCAAACGCTGTCGGTAGGCTCAGAATAGCTTCTCGCGAGAGGCGCCGGGGAAGCCACACGCACATTACTAGATTTATGCCTATGCCATGTCGTGGAGAATCTCTTTCTCTCTCTTTTTCCTTCCTTCGCCAGCCCTTTTTGTGCTTTGCGTTATTGAAAAAATCATTATTAATTAGATACTACATAGATACTACATATTTTAAAAATATTTTGACCGTGAAATTGCCTCTGGAAGCGAAACCGATGGGTGTTGTGTCTCATTTCCTGTGCAAATCCACTATAAGAAGCGCTGGCTCTGCGAGCCGAGAGTGGGCGGTGCCCAGGGCCCATTATAAACGGTATTTTAAGAGGCCAGAAGACGGGAGTGCCAGATCTTATCAATCTAGATCTGGCATCTTTGCTATCACTGAGACAACAACATTTATGTCCCATTGTGTCACAGTGAAGGAAGTAGCCAATAAAGAAAAAAACGTTTATCTCTCACCGTGTCACAACTCAGTGGGGCATAACCAAACACTGTTACCAAGATGACAAAAAGTCATTTCCCATAGGCTATGTTTACAGACATTAAGTCATGACCAAGAAAATATGAAACTATCAGAAAGACGCCAAGAGTTAACTCTCACTTGTAGTCATTGTTTTATGTCTTTTGTTTGCAGCTTCCAAAGTTTGCTTTTCTTGTATTCATAATTACACACTGATCAAGGTGGTGAAATGTTGATGAAAATGAAAACGGCCTCCTGTGCTAAACGCTAGGATAAATCTTAATCAATCATTGATAACAATCATAAAACAAGACTTTAGAATAATTACCTCAATCAAACGTTAATGTACTCTTAAATTTACAAGGTGTGATCCATTAAAACATATATTTATTTTTGGTGAAACGCCAAAAGTGATATACAATAAATCGAGGTGTAATCCTTAAAATTTAATCATGATGAAAGGCCAAAAGTGACCCCCCCCCCCCCCCCCCCAAAAAAAAAAAGTATGTCGCATTGCCATTCTAATCCACACGCGGTATTCTGGAACTAGAACTGATGACTGATACACTGATTTAAAAAATGTGTGACAATAATTATTGTCCGTTTTTCTTTGACTTTCCGACCAGCCTTGGCAGCAGTTCCGCTTACGAGCGTCTTGACGTCCAAGCTATTGTATTCTCTCAGTAGACAAGACAAACGCTTCATGTGGGCTTGCTTTTATGTCTCCAGCCATAGGCATGAAGCCACACCAGATCGGTGTTCAGACACGGAGAGTCATCGATGTAGACGCTCTCCTGAAGTTATTGCCCAGTGTAAGTGTGCAGTAACCTCTGCAACAATCCCAATCAGACACTGATTTTTTATTTGAGTGTTCATCTTCAACGGCTTGTCGGCACGATAACTGCCACTCTGTACCTTTCATGGGTTTCTGTATACCTTACGGTCAGAACTAGATCAATTTAAATTTTATTATGTGACTGTAAATAGAGGGTCCATATAAACTACTTTTATCTGTGAAGTGTTTAAAACATGTTTGCATAGCTATAGAACAGATTATGTAAATATGTTAAAAATCTTTAAATCAACCTGTAGATTTAGAATGCACCAGGAAGGACAAGATGCGCCGTGGGTCCATGTCCAAGTATAAATTCTTTCATGGATCGGTATAAAGTCTGAGATCATAAAGAAAAGAAAAACAATTAATCATTAAACACTGGGACAAATTAATCGGTGCCAATCGGATCAAACTCATAATCTCCGTGCTTCGGTATAAATATGAAAATTATTTAACGTTCTACGGCTCTACCAACGCAGCCAAGGAAAGGGTTACTGAATTCAAATGAAGTATTCTACCACAAAACTTCTCCGATCGCCCATGAAATAATATTTGTGCAAAGTTGTTAATCACTTTCCTTATATCGTTTCCGCAATTGTAGATCTGGTCAAACTTTTTCTTTCTTCTATTTTCTGTAATAACTGCGTCAAAAAACGGACACAGTGACTTGAGGATCGTTTCTTGTTTGGAAATTGTTTTGTTAAGACTGTACCGCGATGACACCATTCCCAATGGTTTTACAGTTGCAGGCTTATCTGTAGGAGATTGATAATTAATTTAAAGGCTTCACTGTTCCCGTGTTGACTTTGTGACTGGTCTCTCAAGGTTGATCCTGGTTTAGTTTTAAAGGTTACCAAAAGGCTAGCATTTTTATCCTCATAGTCACAAGTGTGTGGTGGTAATGAACAAAAAAAAAAAAAAAAGGACAGATTAAAGTACAGAGATGGCTTCTTGTCCGTACAGGAAAAAACAAAATAGAGTGACTGATGGCAAATGTGAAGTCTTATCGGGGGCCTCTGGGTGAGAACATGTCGATTTAGTTACAAAATATCGAATTTTCAAAAATCGGGGCAATTGATACTTCATTGTCTTTAGAATGGACAACACAAACCCGTTTCCTTGTTTTCAGCATAGAAGTCCGTGAAAAAAAGTGTTTTAGCAACCCCCCCCCCCCTCCCCACCCCCTCACCAAAAGTCACGATCATAAAGTTTTGAATGTGATTTTCTCAAAAGTTGATTTTTCATGGGGGTAGTGATTTTATAATCCCAAAGTCTCAACATCTATTGAAGCCAGAGCTCTGGAATTTGGCATGAACTTAGAGATATGAAAATTATAGGGAACTGTCTATTTTTTGTAGACTTTGCTAAAAAAATTATATAAGTTATAGCTAATTACTTGTAAAGTGAATATGTAATTTCCGGCATATTTTGAAAAGGCAATTTTTCAACAAAAAAAAAAAAATAAAATTGTGGGACAAGTGGAAGATTCCAAAATTATATAGTTCCCTATAGGGTCATTTGCAGTATCATTATCAAAAGAATTTTGATTGTAGCTTTCTTGGATTCAGAGATTTTGAGATTATAAAATTATGTCTCTAAATCCAATATGGCCGCCATTACCATGGCAACGACAAGTGAAATTCCAAATTCAATGGATGGAAGCACATTAACGTACCCCTACTTAACGGGATCTATTTGGTTTCTGTCACCAGATGGGGTGTCCTCCAAAACTATGCAGCTCAAAATTGAGTCTGGAACACCAATCTATGCGGATGATGATGTCGTGCTGATGTGTAAAGCAGAAGGGTACCCGCTGCCTGATTATTATTGGGCTAAGACAGGAGAAAACGGCTATGTCAATACAAGTGCATCTCATCCGCAATTGCATGGAGTCCCGATTGGCAATGCCAGCCGGCTTACCATCCTCACTGTCGATATTCAAGATGACGGAGACGAATATTTGTAGGTGTACTCTGGACAGATATCTGTGTACAAAAACTTGTACAAAAAATATGCGTATTTTTCTGGAAGAATTAAAAGTCGTGCTTTATTGTATCAAAGTTTTTGCCGTAGACAGCACAGAGAGTAATTAATAATGTAAACAGTGCATTAAAAGGTATAATTTTGTGGCTTACAATGTTTCCTGAGCTAAAATCACACTGTATCGGGTATACCTACTGACTGACAAAAAATTTCTTCATTAAATCTTGTGTTTTTTGCACGGCTTGAATAGGAGAGAGAGAGAGATAGAGTGGGAGAGAGAGAGAAAGAGAGAGAGAGATAGAGAGAAAGAGAGAGAGAGAGAGTGGGAGAGAGAGAGAAAGAGAGAGAGGGGGGAGAGAGAGATAAAGAGAGAGAGAGAGAGAGAAAGAGAGAGAGAGAGAGAGAAAGAGAGAGAGAGGAGATGGAGATCGTAACTACTTCATTGTAAAGCCATTTTGTGGAGACAGTTGTTACACAGACGTGCTCCATCATTATCATTAGACCCTATTATCTCCAAAGCTGCAAGACTGTTATTACATCCTCACTTTGATCTCCTTAGCATAGGCTTTCATGGAATGGCTCAGATTGTACACAATGTAAATAACAAATCATGCAGATACCCTGGTCTGATGTATTTCTTGAAACAATTTCTCTGTTCACATTTAGATGCAAGGCAAGTAATAGAGTTAACGGCCAGCTTTACACGGCTGAACAATCAATTCAGTTACAGATCAAAGGTAAGTCTGAAATTCCAGTCTATATGTAGCCAACAGCTCACGTTATTCAGACGTGCACGTGATTTCGTCATATTATAACAACTTAACATACAAGTATAAGTGGAAATATCAATGTACTGAAAAAGAACTGACGCTCTCGGGAGAGCAGGTGGAACTAAGGTAGATATACAGAAGAAAGAGCTCCCGCCCAGGGGCGAAGCGTGGCCCTCTGCAGAGGGTAATCAGAATTTAAGCTAGTAAGATCCTTATAATAGGACCTATCGCTACATCATATTCACATAATCATAAATGCAGCGACTAAAACAATGAAACGGTTGCTAGGCACTGCAAGAATCTGAAGAGTGGACTATTCTTGTCAACAGGACAGGAATGCAGCAATTTACAAGCCAAACTAATCTGAAAAACTATTCATTCATACTAACAGACTTATAAACGCATATTTTTCACCCATTTTTTAAAATATAATTTGAACGGCACGTTTTCATGGTCATATTCATAGCCTGAGATTTTGTTATTCTACCATCTCATAAAGTTTCTCGGAAAGGACCCATTGACATTAAATGGTAGAAAGAGCTTAAATGGCATCCCTGTGACACAACGATGTGCAGCGATCTCGGAGAAGTGGCTATCTGCCGTTGCGGTTTAGGTTCGAGCGACCTATCAAGTGAATTGATGTTCTTAATACGTTCTGCTGATTTTGATCACAGATATCTAGATCTAGACTATAATAATTATTATTCTTTGATAGCTCTTGCTGTGCGCAGAGTAAATTATTCTTAGATTACCTCAAACAAAAACAAAAAATCCGCACAAACTCTTTCACTCTACTCTTTACCTTTCGATTGGGATGAAAACGACCGCATAGTGAAAAACTTGCATAAGTACGTAAAATCAGGTCAAACCTTGATTATAAACCTATTTTTTTCCCCCACTATTTTGCTGTCTGCGGCGCCGCTTTGACGAAAACAGGCTATGCTCAAGCTCGCTTCTGGGTGTAGTCAAGTGTTCTTCGTCTTTGTTAATCACTGATTTTGGACCAGTTCATATGGTGTAAGACCCTGCAAAGATGCTTTTCGGTGAGGGGTGTTAGGCTATAACAACAAACCCAAAATAGCAAGGTAGACTAGAATGCTGAACTGACTAAATGGACTTGGAGTTGGGATCGATCTGAAAAGCGTAGTAATTCTAGAATTAATATTCGAAGGGTAATCACTGATTATTTGATTATGAGGAAGCCTCGCCCCTGCTCCCGCCACTTCCTTATATTTTACGGAGGCGTCAGGGTGATTCTCGTAGTTTTGGGGTGGTTGTTGCAGTCGAACCAATTCACCAATTGTCACCCAAGTACACGACTACTGTCACTGTTACTTGCCATTTCAATTATATTTAATTTATGAATGTTTTTCCCTACTTTTTGAGAACTCCAATGCCCCTCTCAAGTATGATGCGATTTTGCAAAACTAATGACCAGTACTGGCTCAGTCCCCATCAGCCCCTTTATATAGTCCCACAAGCTGCAAAGAAAGGCCCCGGTGATAGCTGTTGCAGAGGTGCAAGGGTGGCTACATGTATTCTTCACGGGGGGGGGGGGGGGTCCACAGATGGGGCAAGTGCACCAGTCACACTGGTGACTACGTGGAAACGTAGCACAGTACTCAGCAATAGTAGTGCCAGTAAACTGTGCACAGTGTTTTATTTGCATCATAATAAAAATGTTACATGAGTAAATGTTTGTACTTTTTTGTTTTGTTTTTGACACCCCATGTGTATTTCAGCAAAAGAACTGGACTTGACTGACAGGATTGCCAAAGGAGCAAACAAGGACAAGGGTATGTATAAGGAAGTAAACAGCACAGAGGTTTCTTTTTTTTTTTTCGAGGTATCCCTGCCCTTGACATTTTCACCTCGTTTTGGGGGGGGGGGGGGTTGAATGTTTTTTCTTTTCCTTCTGGTTTCCTGTCTTGCTTTGAGTTCGATTGTTTCTTCTGGTTTGTCTGACATCTAGATTTTAGGTCTTTCATTTAAGAGGTTCGCTGCCATTGGCATGAACACTTCATTTTTCTCGTTTTTATTTTACTTGTTCTTAGTGGTAGGGTTAGTTCTTTTTTTCTTTTGAGAACTAGCTGCCCGGGATAAATCGGCTTTCTTAGTTTCACTTCTGGGTGATTATTATGGAACTGCTTCATCTGACCTGTTCCTTTAGGTTTATTTTACTGTTGTTGTTTGTTTTTAGAAAAATCTTAGTCTCTTACTGCTCTAACCTTGCGCGTTGACACCCTGCGCATCCCGCCAGCACCTGTAAAATGGCTATGATTTGCGCACGGGTCAGTGTGTTTGATAGTGATAACGTCATTTGTTTAGGGAAAAGAAAGGATCGGCTGGCGAAATTAGCGATAAAATGAAAACTCAAAAAAATAGTTCTCCACTATTTCCAGTCTTCAACACGTGACGGCAAAAGCGATTAGGCCAAATTACTTTTTTTTTGTGCAAAATTTCAGCAACATTCGTTGCCAAATAAAGTCTGCAAGGCTTGACTAAAGTTTGTATAGGCTGGGGCGAGCTTTTAAAAAAAAATTATATATTACTAGATGACGTACCGGGCATTGCCCTCAATAAACAATCATGGGCTCTCTCTCTCTTACAATAAAAGTAGTAATATGCAGTCTTGCTTCAGAACTCATGCGCGCCAGGACACTGCACACCAAGCTTGATATGGTTACTTTTTATGACATGCACGGTACTATACAGAATGGGGCCAAGATGGAGGATGAAAATGACAGCACGATGAAACAATGCATTTTCTATAAATTCAAGAACCAAACTAATCAAAATAGTAAAAGCTTCTGTGCACCCCCCGCGGTATTTAATGAACATGTAAAATTGGGTTAGTATAGGTGGTCTAATAAAAAGCCTTTTGCGTTCAAATGTGGAGATTTTGTGAAATTTATAATTATGTCAAACGAAACAAACATGCAAAAATACAGATGTTACATAGCAATAAACATTGTTATTTTAAAAAATACATGCTTGAAGTAAACAACTTTTAATTATAGCCATCATCTTCCTTGTCTCAATTGCCACCTTCCTGCCAAATTTAAGGCCTGAAGAGTGTACAGTTTGGTCAGTGACCCATGCCAAAGGTTGCAAGTTACTAAAATATATAATAGATACTAGATTTTGCACGTGCAGCGGTCTGTTCAGCCTGCTCATTTTGATTTCTAACTGCTAAGGTACCTTTAGCGTGCGCAACGTGAACACGGGCCCTCCGAATTTTTCGTCCGTTTCCGAGAAAACTCGGTGCTAGATCCTACCTACCATAGGACCAGGGACAGGAAAATATGAGAAAAATCCCAAATTCAAAAAATAGTAAGAGATAGAGGAAAGGACAAAGAATTTCTAAGTTAGCTTTGGTGGAGAAGAAGGACATTGGAGTATTATTTATTCATTCAGTCTGAAATCAATATATACTTAATTTATGCAGGGAGAAATCATGCCCCGGTATGTGTGGATATGTGATTAAGTGTTTATGTGTTGTTGTGCTTCTAGCTCATTAATGATTAAAACACTTGCATACGATTACACCATAATAATGCTCTTTTCAACAGAAAAGACAGACCTCAACGACAATATTGCTAATGGCAGAAACAAGATCAAAGGTAAGTGTAATTGAGTGTTGCCTGGAAGCAGTCAATCCAAAATCATTTCAAACAGTCTCATAATTTATGTATGTTTACTCATAATTTTGTCTTACGCTGGCCAAATAAACATTGAAACGTCCACCACAACACCTAAAAATACCACACACTGACTTTAAACCCGCTAGTTAATTAACTTCATTAAATCGAGATGACAGGAAAGATGGGATCAAAAAACATCAAATAAACCACACTTTGTCCAAGATCAACTTGGACAGTGGGCTCATGCCTCCCAACAAAATAAGAGAGATGAAATTGTCCTTAGTAGACTCCGTTTGGGTCATACCCACCTCACACACTGTTTTTTGCTTGGGGCGGAGGAGGAGGGGGGGTCCCCCTGAATGTGTGGCATGCAACTGCCAACTAACAATAAAACACAGTTCAACTGAATGTGTAAAACTTCGTGCATATCCGAAGAAGACATATGCCTGCGGTTCCATGAAAGAATGATTCTCTGACGTGGACCCGCAGCGCATCCTGCCATTTCTGAAAGAGGTCGAACTCTACAAGTTGATTTGACAGACTTTTATCATATTTGCAAAATTCATAGACATACTTTTCAGCACTAGCCTTTTCCCGTTAAATTCCTAACTTCATTTTTATCTTCTGATCTTATCTATAGTCAACTGAGGGCTGAACGCTAGCCCACAGAGCGAGAACGAAAAAACCGTGAGAAGCGCAAAGTGGCCTTTATCTTGCCGGCGCGCCGTTAAACCCAAACTCAAACTCAAGTTTTAATATACAGATCTATTGAACGTGCTATGTAGGTAAGCTAGAACATTTCACTGCTACATTCATCCTTGATGATGACAGTGTCATTTCCCCCCTAAATTTTCATTTAACATAATCAAGTACTAAATACATTTCAGGATTTGGCAGTGCCTAGCACAAGTTACTGACTCAACAGCAAACAGTATAGGCTCCTCATGTGTTGTTCACTTTCGGCAAAACACTTAGCAAAACGCGCCAGTGACCCAATTGAGCCAATGCTCTGATGACACAGTTGTGTCTTAGGGTACCCATATAAAGGCCACCGAATTCGGTCACCGAGCGACTAGGCGCTTTAGGTGAGAAGAATTGTACTATATAATTTCAACAACTGCACATAGAGCCCACCTAGATTCGGTCCGTTTATATAGTGCAATTCTTCTAACCTAAAGCGCCTAGTGGCTCGGTGACAGAATTCGGTGGCCTCTATGTTTGTACCCTAAGTCTTAGGTCCACATTCCGACTGCCATACTACTGCTATGCAACAAAGTCGCATGTGAGCGCCGAGAGTAAATTTATATTGTGTCTGGTATTTTAGTATTTCAAATGTCACCACAAACATGCGTTATTTCTGCATGCCGAGTAACACTTCAAATCATCAAATTTTCAGCAAAGAAGAAGAACTTTACTGACGGGACTGCTGATAGAGAAAGCATGATCAGCGGTATGTGACATGAAATACCAAATGGAAATACTGAATAATTATAAACACTTGTATACTGTAGACATTCAAAGAGATATTTGTTTGTTGTGCAAGTAATTCGTCATTTATGCAAACATGGTAGTAAATTTTGTTTCACTACAAGCTTTTCGTAAAGATAGAAAAAAAAAATATGGTAAAAATTCGGAAATAGTGCTGGTTTAAATGACGTAGAGAATTATTTTTTTTTAGAAAGATTATAGCACGACAGATTTTTTTCCCTTTTACCACCTGAGGCACCCGGCATTACCCGAGATAAATCTGCTTCCACTCCTTTCCCTGTATCCCTCTCTTTCTGTTCCTGTCCCTCCTCTCGTCACTCCCACTCCTCCGCCCCTCCCCCTCTCAAATAGATTCTATAAAGCCAGATTTGCCCAGATTTTCCTAACAGTTTGGTTTTCGTTACTAGCCGGGAAACCACGCCAAACTGAACATGTGTCAAATATGCCCCCACCCTCCCCTGTCCCATGAGCATTGTTTTTTTTTTTTTTTAATATAATCCCTGGGAAACAAAATTATCGGAATATCTGTTTCTCTAAACATTCGTAGATATAGATAATACTGGGGACTGCCAAACTTTCAAAATAACCTTCAGTCTTAAAGTAAACTGAATTGAAAGTTTCAGGTGAATCAGAGCCAGACTAAGGCCACCTTGCGTGACTTCAGTTTAGGGGTGTGTTTTATTCTATTGGACTATTATCATTATTGTGTGTTTACCATTTGACCAACTCCACGCTTATAAATATCATTTTCAGGAGAGAAGATGTTTTCCGACGGAACTGGCGGTCACAGAGGAAGCAAGAAGACACGTAGTGACATCAGCGTTTACCTAAGAACATTCATGTTAAATTTTAGTATCGCCACTGACAGTTACCCAGTTTATGCAAACATAGTGATCGCTTATGTCTCATTCAAGTTAGATGTACACTCGGTCATAATGCCATAAGTTGCAGGGTCGGCTTAGGTCAATTGCTCCTTGTTCGACTCCGCGCCCTAGCAGGCCCGGCTTCACGTAATCTAGCCACGTCAAGCAACACACAAGAACACATTGCAACAAACACATAACCCAGCGCAAAGTTAAGCTAGTCTTGTCAAGTGCACACAACAACACGTTGGAAAACACACCAAACCCGTTCTCAGTGGGACCGTTGTCTTGTCAAGTATACATAAAAACATACACCCAACATTATATGACAAATTTGACAGAGAACTGCAGCGACTAGTATTATTATTAGGGCCTGCAGCTCCTAGGCATGAAGAACTCTCATAATGATTCTATAGGAGAAAAACCTTCACAAGGTTGTTAGTCTGAGAGGGTGACACGTTCTTTTATGTTTTTTTTTACAATGTTTATGCGATTAAATGTCATTTCCACCCAAAACAATGTGTCCCCTTACAATGCCAAGGTTTTAATAACTCTCGTCCGTCAACTTTTGAGAAATCAGGGATTCAAGTTTCATGTAATAATAGCTTTCAGAGCAAAGAATTTTTTTCGTTTTTTTGACTACTTATAAATTACACGTCGAATTTGCTTGGTACTTTGTCAGACAATGAAGAAGGCCCATAGAAGTAGCGGGAAGTGTGTAAATCAGTTCAGCCAAAAAGTGGACAAAGAACTTTGTCATTCTAAGGGGGCGATTGGTAATGAAGAAATTAAAACCAAAGTAAAAGGAAATCTAGTGTCCCTAAGAAGCACGGAGGTTCAATGCTGCCGCAAATGTATTCAAGTAGCGGTGGACAATATTTTTATCTGAATTCAAGCGTTTCGTAACGCTCTATGGGTTGGTGTGGTCGATGGACATAATGGAGGATTGTAATTTAATTTCAAATATCGTTTTATGTTGCCCATGCTTGGCAGGCTCCTTGGTAGGGTTCCCTACTGTCCTATCGACCTGTTATATTCTGTCTATCGTCTTGCTTTTCGCAATACTAACAATGTGGCCGTTAATGTGACGTCGTGCTTTCTCCAAACTTCAACTTTTTATGTCGGCACAGGTTTTTCTTGGTATTTTAATATGCTAATGAGGCGCCATAAGTCAAGTTGGCGTTGCCGCAGTTTTGTGGACGAGGAAGTTAAATGGGTTCTGGGGCATTAGTGAAATGTGCAACAGTTTTGTCTCACTAGTTGACTCAAACAAAATCCAAGTCTGCGTCAAAACTGATGCAAAACAGACTTCACTCAAGTTTACTTACGTAAGGACGACCGTTTTGTTGTTGCTGTTAATGATCAAGTAAATGACATTATACTGTATGATTACATGTGTGTCCCTCGTCAGTAAATGTCATTTCTATAATATTATGATTAAATGCCTTTTCCTTATGATTATTTTCTATATTACTCAGTGCCATTCCAGGAGATAATGAGGCCTTCAACCTACAATAATACCTTGGGTGAAAAGAGACTGAAAGGTGAGAGAGCTCGATTATTAAATTTTGATGTGTGGTGCTTTTTAACACTTGATCTTCGATTTCAAAAGTAAATTATGGTAACTGCATTGTATGGTGATTGCAGAGTAAAAACGAATGGGAATATCTAAAACAAGGAGCTTGGTGTTGGTTTATTTCGTTAAACGTAACGCCACGAAAAATGGGCTGTTTTTTTTTTTTTCACGTCGAGTGATTGACTCAAAATATTGTGGAGTTACTGGCTTTTTTTTGTTTGTTGTGGCGATAACGTTAGATTTCTTACAAAAGCATATAATCATGCGTCTCAAGAACCGCGCGGCAAGCTATCGTAAAGAGTTTTTTTTACAAATGTTTCAGCTTTTTCCACGTTTCAGGAGAGGCAAAAACCTGAATAACTTTCTTATTAGTCTCAATAGTTGTGCACAACCTCGGGGGCTGTTGGGAGCTACAGGCATGCGATATAACTGAATATTTGAAGAATGTCAAGTTACCATAGTTTACGATACGGCCATCAATCTCTGAGCATCAGATTTTTATATTATAATATTACAAACTTAGAATATCATGGTTTTCATTGTAAACCATTTACCACCAACTGTGCGCCAATTTTTGGCATTTCTAAAAAAAAATTGTGCACACACCGGGTTGGTAAACTTGACGTCACATGGCTTGCACTCCTCCGGGTCTTGAAAAGCTACTTTTACACAAAATAGCATGGCAGTGTAACACTGCACATCTCCTGGTGAAGTGAATGGAATGTACCACTACCAGTTTAAAATGTCGCTGTGGGCAATCCTTTTTCGTCATGGAAATATTTTGATTTAGCTTGATTTTGGAATTCTTTAGTAAATATTTCAAGTAAACTTCCCCAACTCTGCAGTAAGTAGTGCAATGATAGTACAATGTTGTTCTTCAATGTAATCGTTTATTTATTTATTTATTTATCATTTACTGCTGATCTCCTTCATTGTGTCACCGTGCACTCGTTTCTAGACAGAGAAATTGCACCAAACATGTGACAACAAATAACAGCCCCGCAGGCGTTAGGCTTATCAAACAGAGCACCACACACACAAACAAAAATTATATTTTACCGTCATGACTATATTTTTTTAAAAAGATTTCTGAAACATCAGGAAACACAATGGATCGATACAAAGGAGACCAATAGATAACTTGGCACCTAAGAAAATTAATCCTATAATTTTTGAAACTGGTATTAAAAAAAACAAGTCATAGTTGCTCCCCTAGGAAATTCGTCGACTCCCGTCATGATTGTTTATTACAATAAGATTACCCATTATTATCTTTATTTTGTAATCTACTTTCAAGCGTCTTCGCCTGAGCAGAATGACGAATCTACAGGTAGAATTACGTTAAAGAGTTTGTCAAATTTCTCTCTTTTGGTTATTATCTTTAGTTTACCTCAGGGAATTGATGATCATGGGTTCATTTGCAGTGGTAACTTAGTATGGGCTATTGTTTTCAAATGTCTTTGTTTATTTTGTTTTTTTCCATTCCATTCCCGCTTTCCTGAATAAATGGGTTGCTTTATGTTTTTACTTGTGTACGGTATTTCAGTTGATAATCTGCCTTTTTAAAAAAATTGACTTGGTTTCTTTCCCGATGTTACTTTACAAAGGAAGCCTAGGAAACAAGGATTCATTTCTCTGATTCATTTGGCTGTGTACAAACACATATTTGTTATTAAAGTGTATATTTGTAATTTTTGGCTTATTTATAGGTTGGGGTTATTTATAGTTTCTTCGTATCTTGTCTTATCTTATAGAGGGGCTTGTTTTTGAGCGGATGGTTGGTGGGTGCTTCTAACATGGTCTCTTCCTGTCCTCTCGGTCTATTATAATGATTATGCTTATTATCTTGCTTTTTCCTAACATACTGTCACCGCTGTAGTGTTGACGTGCTTGCGCCAAACTGAAACTCAAAATGTGTTTTTCTGATAGCAGCACTGAAATAATCTCTCTCTCCCCCCCCCCCCTCCCCTTAGCTCTATGGCGGGTGGTTGGTAGATCTTTCTGGTAGGGTCACCTTCTGTCCTATCCTTCTCTTATATTCTTTCTTTTTCCTAGCATATTGTGACCGTTGCCGTAGCGGCGTCTTCTCTTCAAACCCAACAGCATCCAAGGCAGGCTTCCATTAGTTTCATAGTAATGAACCGACGCCAAATACAATCGCCTGTGGTCTATGGTATCACCACAATGTGATCGTTATCGTTTTGCCACAGTGCAACCTGTCCTTTCTGAGAAAGGCTACAAATTGATTAAAAAACTTTTATACTCATTTATAAAACTCTTTTCACATCCATACAAAATTACCAATGTGGCAAAATTTTTACGGAACTATTTAACTCTATTAGGGAATTTAGAACCTCTGAATGCTTAACATAAACAAAGTATCCAAATAGATGGTGATAGGTGCAAAGTGGCCTTTACCATGCCGACAGGGCGTAAACCCAAACTCAAACTCGTGTCACCATGCTTTCTCCAAACTCAAATCAATTTCTTTGCTCCATGAATTCTTTTGCAGGCGGTGGATTTGGCAATCTGAAATATTTAATGCACTTTATTTTGATGGTTGGTATCCCCTTGGCGGGGTTCGTCTGCCTGTACAAAATTTTGCCCTGGCAGGCCTCCCAGAAAGTGAATGTGGTCGATTATGAGCAAGCGCGACACAGCCCAGTTTTGAAAGAGAGAAAGAGACGCAAGAAGAAATCACCAAATGGATCCCCGCACATTCCGGGTTATGTCGTTAGAATCACAACGCGCGAAGACAGCAGAGATTCATGGATTACAGGTGAGAAATAAAACCCGGAAGAAGGGGGTTTTATGTTATTAAAAGTTCCAGTGTCAGAAACGAACATTAAAAAAAGAAAACCACAGTGAAGCACAAAAAAACTTGTCTATCAACGCACTAGCAGATTTTGATCAGCCCACTAGTTGAATGATGACGACACGACTCAAAACTTGCGTCCAGGCTCGGAGGTAAAAAGGAAGAGGCCAAAATAAAATGAAAAATTCAAGCTTTTGTCATGAAAGGCATTCCTAGAAAAAACAACAACGTAACAAGTACTAGTTCAATGAAATACCATTAAAAAAGATTCTTCCAAGAGTTCTGAAGGGAGGCTGTAGATTATTGGAAGAGAGAGAGAGAGAGAGAGAGAGAGAGAGAGAGAGAGAGAGAGAGAGAGAGAGAGAGAGAGATCCATTACAATGCCGGGTAGCTATCTATTGTTATAGTAAAATGAGATATAAATGCCAAGAAATGCGAACCCCCTAAAGACCTAAGAGAGAGAGAGAGAGAGACAGAGAGAGTGAGACAGAGAGAGAGAGAGAGAGAGAGAGAGAGAGAGAGAGAGAGAGAGAGAGAGAGAGAGAGAGAGAATCTATTGCAATGCCGCGTAACTATCTAGCAGGATTATAGAACGAATAACTAGGCCTGTCAATACTTGTTCTTTTTGCCAAATATTGACATAATGTGAGGTCACAATATACTGTACTGAGTGAATTCGCTTCACGATGTAAACGCCATCCAGACTATGTTCTGCGGTCTTTGGCATTGACCAGTATTTCAGACAAAACAGCATGGCTCCCTGTGCTAAGGCGAAGACATTCCCGAAGTCCCATTGGCGGTCTCAGTAACTGTTTTATCCGTAGTGGGAAGGCATCTTCGCCAGGTATAAACTAACTGATTCACTTTCTCTATCTGCCACTACGTTTCAGAGACCGGGGTGTAAAGAACATGGATTGGAACAGTCTTGGGACCAGAGGATCCTCCACAGAATGCAAACTTGTCCAATCCCCACTTCTGGCTCTTGTTCCAGCAGGACTGAAGGATTGGCTTGATTGATTTGTCACTGTAAATGAATCAGTGGTATTGATAACGTGTGCTTGTATGAATATGTGTGTATGGGTGGGCGTGTGTGTGTATGTGTCAATGATCTACATGTTTGTATACACTCTAGGCACTCTTTGTGCTCTTTGTAAGAGCGCCTAGTATACACTCCATCCTCTAATCGGACTGTGTGCATGTAGGACCAGGCTTGCCGTTCAGGTAGACTTTTAGCTGGTTACTTAATTTAATGTTGAGATCGCCACGGCTTTGTGATCTCAGCATTCAGGATTAAAAGCAGTAACTGTCAGTCAGACTGATATAATAAATTAGATTTCCCACAGAAGTCAGGAATAATTTTTTGTACAAAAACATACGCTGTATAGAGTGTAAGGCGATGTTTGGCAAATTCAGGGTTTGAACACAGTGGTGCACCAAGGGAGGACGAACAGTCTTTCAACCACAGTGGGCGGGGTCTTGATCGGCTCAGACGCTGTATGCAGTGATGTCAAAAGATTTGCGGAACGCACGCCGTCATCTTGCACTTTTGTAATAGTAATGGTATCAAATTGTAAAAGATTGGTAAATTTGTATGAACTAAATTGTGATTTAGCATGTATATTTACTTTATATATTTTCCTCACGCTGTGGTAAACCCAACGTTATCCATGGTCTATCTCACCTATGTGCCACATTTTGTATCTACACACGTAATAAAATAATGTAATAAAACTACTTGGCATGCAACAAATGAATATAATTACCTGTTGTGTGTTTCAGTGCCATACTTTCGACCATCATCGCCTTCATTTCGTTTATAAAAACTCACAATTTTGTTTAAATACTTCTTATAAACGATAATATTGCAAATAATTTATTGATTAACAGAACTGTGGGCAATTAAACTAAACGGTGAAAAGAATACAGCTATGAACAGAAATTGAAAGTTTATATATCAATTTACGAAATATTATATGTTTAAAGCACCGGTCGCTGTGTACTAGATACTCAAAGATGCACTGTAAATTAAATCCTATTATATTTTGCAATATCTGTCCATCCTCCCATCCAGCGCTACATCCACAGCGCATCTTGTCCAAATGAATCTGAAAGAAACAAAGATCTACAGTTTGATTTAAAAACTTGTATGCACATTTACAAAACTCTTTTCAGATCCACACAAAACAAAATTTGAGAATTTGACCAATGTAAGAGATTGTACACGGAACTATTTAATTCTATTTGTAAAATTCAAATTGATGAAGCCCTGAATGCCAAACATATATAAAATACCCAAATAGACCGTGAAAGGCACAAAGTGGCTGCTGTCGTACCTTAATGTCTTCATAAAGCCTAAACTCAAACTCAGAACTCAAATTCAACGATAAATCCATATCCATCCACTCATAAGTACATCCAGCCAGCCACCTATCCACCCGCATAGAGGCTGAAGAAAAACGTGTGTGTGTGTGGGGGGGGGGGGAGGAATAACATGTAGATGGTGTGATTTCCACGGCAGTTTTTCTTACAAATGAACACTGACATCATCACCGCAGGCTGTACATGTACACAATCACACACATAAACATACAGAGACATGGTATTTTACGAAGCCTCCAGTGGATTAACGAAGACTTGCATTTTTAATTTCATTCTCATTAAGAATGTAGATTTCCTTTGGAATTAATTGAACAGTTTTATTATTTTAATTTTTTTGTTGTATTGCCCCATTTCAAACTGTTGGACAGAAAAGTTGGGATACCCCTATTTATCAACTGCGGGTGCAAAGTAACGAGAGAAAGCTAATGATTAATAAAACAATCAGCATGATAGAATGTCTAGTCATGGTAAGGGAGATGTGTCATTGAAGTGTTTCCTTGTTGATTAATGATTAGAACAGCTAGAGTGAAACAAGCAAAGACAGGTGACAGGAGAGGGACTCGAACCCGAGACTTTCGCTACGGCACCAACAACCTTGCCAGGAAGACGAAAACCAGCCTGTTTTGAGTACTATTAGTATTACGCTAGGCCATGCCCATGCCAGCCGGCTCACTTGTCGTTCTTCCTACTACTCTTACTTTCACTTCCACTTTTAAATTATAAGCGCTGAGTAGGCAAACACTTCAAAAAAGGATCACGCTGTTCATGAATAATTGTTACCCTGCGCTCCGTCTCCCATCACAAACTGTCTGCTTACCATTATACCCGAAACACAGAATACGGAGGCGAACCATTCCTTCTCCCACCGTATAAATAATGTCCATAAATTTGCACGCGTATAAATACGGTGAGTACTACTACTAACTGCACTAGTTGCTAGTAGTAGTACTATTCTTTTTCCCTCAGTTATGAAGGGGCGTGGTGCGAATTGTTGCATTGTCCACATCGATGGTACACGCGCAAGAATATAATTATGACGAATTGATTCGTCTCGATATATCCTGTGTGTCGGATTATACCAAACTAGCTGAGGTGCCCGGCCCTGCCCTGGATAAATCGGTTTGAATATTGGTTTCAGTTCTGGGTAGTTATTATGGACCTGCTTCATCTGGCCTGTTACTGTTTGTTTATTTTATTTTTGTTTGTTTGTTTTTAAATAAGTCTTACTGCTCTGCCTTTGTGAGTTGACACCCTGCGCATCCCGTACAATAGCATGATTTGCGCACGGGTTAGTGTGTTTGATAGTGAACACATCGCAGGAAGTGATCACGAAACCTTAAAATGGCGAACCATGACTCGAAATAGATCTAAATGATGGCGAAACAATAATTTCCAATAAAAAAAACTACACCGATTTGAGACTTCTATTAAAAACTGTGCACCCTTACATCCATTCTGATGCACCATATAAAATTTGAAGTCTGAGTGTTGAGTGGTTCAGAAGCCTTTTGCAACGAAAAATCTCAAGTCCACAAATATATATAGTATAGATACTTCAACGCTGTAGAATTCAAGCCAAGGAAACAGTAACAACAATAAAATTTAGAAAGAATGTAAATAAGAACAAACAGTGCCCAACATCTGACAAAATTGTAAAGTGACCATTTATGAAATGAAAAAGAAAATATAAATAAAAGTGTTGTGATTTTATGACAATTTCTGGCGCGCAAGTGCCCAAATGCAAGCAAAACAAATAGTGCGAATTAATGAACAAAATTACTTTAGTTATTGGCGACTTGAAAAAAATACGCAGGGCTCAAAGTCAAAGACACAAATAATAAACAAGAAGTTTTCTTTCCCCACCATACGCTAAGACAAAAAATGATTATAACAAAAATGGTTTATATAAAAAACAAACAAACAAACAAAACAAACTCACAGAAAATGTGTGGGTCGCAGCAAGGCTTGAAGCAAATTCATTTTCCGTGGCGTTTTACTTAGTGTATCGCGTCTGTACTATTTCTGGCCCACATAGACGTTTTCTTATACCCATACTTTGACTGATTATAACAAGGTAACGTAATATAATTTATAGATGAAATAATGTAGTTGAATGGTGGGTCCCTATGGCAATTATTCAGTCTTGTATTCACTTTGCACTAGTAATTGGTTTTTGCGTTTGTTTGTGTGTTTTCCTGTGTGTTTTCATTACTATCTGTACGTGTGGCCGTGCCTGTTCGTAATGAACAACAAAAAGAAGAAGGGGCCCCACAGAAAAGAACGCAAACGCTGCAATGCAAGCCACAAACCCCAGCAGAACGGAGACCACCACAGATAATGCAACTGCTACTCCCGCATTGGCCAAGCGACGCTACTCAAGTAGAGGGGACAGACAAAACAATAAAAACAAAATTCTTTGTTATTCATGACCAATGGTAGCCTGTTGGAATCAGATTGGGTGTCTTGACATTGACAATCTTTCTCAAAAACCTCCATACTGAAAGTGAAAAGAACCAACCTTGATATTATGTTTTGAATAAATGAGTCTCATTGTGGGTTAAAACTGGCACAAAGGAAAAAGTATGTTGGAAAGTCTCGAGTGAGAAATTACAAATAAAGGATACAATAAAAGACAAAACAAACTGAAAGACAAAAGGAGGAATTCACAATTTGCGAAAGAGACGTGGCTCTTGTGGACAGGCAGGGCCGGATTAAGACCAACTGATGCCCTAAGCACAGACCAACCTCGGTACCCCCCCCCCCCCCGCGCCCCTGCTGTTGGTAATACATTCGGAACTGACAAGACGCTGAGACTTAATATGGTTGTTGATTGTGAGATATTAGAACCAAAGTTCAGTTTTCTTCCAGGGCAGACCCCACAACTCTACTGATATCTTAACCGTTTTATGTTTTCACTTTAATTTAACACTATGTAGCAGAAAGATTATATTATACAAGCATTTTAAATTGTTGGGTTAATATGCAGTCTTACAGTATCGATAAATGTTTTTTTTGTGTGTCAATTATTTATTATGAGTTCTGTATATAAACTGTCCTCACGTGACGTCATTGTTTACCATTTTTATCTGAACTCCATGAGATTTCTGATCACGAGTCCGGCGTACTGGCTTTCAGAGCTTCACTTCTCACCACAAACAGTAACGTTAAATCGCATTATATAAGAAGCTTTTTCAACCATTGATAAAATTCACAACATGACCTTCACGTATTTATGAAGTATTTTGTTCCATCTGCCATATCTTATTAAATTTCACTATTTCCAAATTTGATTTCCTTTGAAATGGTACCCAAAGCGAGAAATATTTCATGAAATGGTGATTAAAACATGGACAGAAGAAGCCGCAAGGACCACCGAGAATTCTTTCTTTTGACTGGCGTTGGAAAAATGATGGAAATAAGACGAAAAGACAAAATTTGTGAAGTGATTGTCTGAGAGCGACGAGTCACAGGCGTTACGAGTAAATACCGGAGGCGTAACTCTGATTGACGCCCAAGGCAAGCAACAATAATAATACACGTATTATTCATTTGAAAACTTCGTTCATTAATTAAAATTGTGGCCGAATACATTATGTTTCGTAGACTCAAATACTTAACTCTTTGTAATAGGGTACCAAAAATAATAAACGTAGAATATATTTTCACTGTTAGTAAAGCAACCGGTCTATGAGGTGGGGAGATGGGGTTTAAAAGGGTTAAGAAACGCAATATCAGGGTTCCCACGGGTCTTTGAAAATCGAAATCAGCGACCTTTACGGACATAAAATAAAGATTATTTTGAAAGGACTTTTTAATACTTTTCCTTAGTTATTTTCGAATGTTCTAGGATCCTATGTTTAATGTACTCGCAGTAAAACAAATCCGTACATACTCCACATGTTAGGTGTTATGGTATGCTATCAGAGATGTTGCACAATGGTCTAAGTAAAATCGATATAGACTAACCTTTAAATACAAAAAACAAAGAAATTGTGAAGCATTTTTCTCTGCACCACAACGTCTGGTATTTGAAGAACTTTTAGGGGACTTCTGGACAAAGTTGAAGGACTTTTAAGGACCCGTTTTTAAGTCACCTGACTACGCATCGACTTTTTTTTTTTTTTTTGACAGCACTGTGAGTACCCTTCAGTTTCAGTAGATGAGCGAGGAAGTGTCATTATCGTTAGACATTCGTTGGACAAGAAAATATATCCGCTCTTTCTTTGTACACCCCTCCTTCTTATCTGAGTTTCTAGTTTGTCAACAGTTGTGCGAAAACTTGCGACACAGGCTTTACCTCTGGCACAGGAAGAATGTCTGTGTCACCCCTTTTCTGCGGCGCACCCTTTCCCCTTAACGCCCTGAGCACGTGCATACTTTGCTTAATGGTTAATCCAGGCCTGAGGACCGGCGGGTGTACACAACACAAATCACATCTTTAATATTATTGTTGTTGAAGCCCTTTTTTCAGCGCATAATAACATAATTGTCGAATCAATGACATAAGAGACTTATGGCTACTCAGGTAGCAAGTGCCCTTTAACTGCAGTCGACAATGGATGTCTTACGCCATGGAATCCCACGGGATCTGTTATAACAAATCCGGGGACTATAAGTGTCGGTAGCAGTCATCATGCTGCGGAGTTGTCAAAGAGCTACACTGTACCCTTTCTATACCAGTCATCTTAATATAGTGTTGCCAGAGAGCTACACAAAGGTCTTTCTATAGCAGCCATCACAAACTTGCTTTGTCCAGAGAGCTACCGTAATAATAATAAATAACCTCTCTACAGCAGTCATCTTAATAGTCAGCTTAATATGGCGTCAGAGAAATTATATGAAAGCTGTCCTATAGCAGTTATCTTAATCTATGGCGTTGTCAGGGAGCGACAGGATAACCTTTCTTACTACAGGTTGAAGGCGTTTAGAATTGAACTTACTCTAAGATCAAGGAACATGGCGTCCTATAGTGATGACTCGCTAGATCTCGTTGCTAAAAAAAAAAAACGGGAAGAAAAAAAACGCCGATAGAATCAAGCATTACAAAGCATAGTAGGCGTTGATCTGTACAAGCTGCCACAGGACAAAATGGGGGATGGCCCCAGCTAATTAACTGACCGAGCTACCAAACATCGCATTTATCCTAACATTTGTCATTCTTTAGTACCGAATGCAGTGCCTGCATATTTAATCAGTTCAAAGTAAGCGGATTTTTCCGAACTGTGGAGCTGGAAATACCTTTTGTGTTTATGATCTTGATCCACCAACGTCTTCTTTTCTCACTCAGTTCCTCTGCTACTTTACCCTCGCTTGTACGAACCCCAGATGTAGTATAAAAGATTTTTCTTTTGTCCGACGTTTTCGATGTCGACAACCAAACATAGCACAAATAGTAGGCATTGTGAACATCATTTACAAGAACTACCCGACCAGTGCAAGATAAATCTTGCAGATTCTTTATAGTAAGCCCAACCGTATATCTAGATCTTGACTACATTAAAAGCAGCATTTGGATTCGATGCAATGACTAATAAAACGTATGTGCAAATACACATTATATGTGATTAGGTTGAATTTCGACCACCTGATGTAAAAAGAGGTGAAGGACGAAAATTCCGATCATGCTTTTTGATTCTACTCAAAGAAAATGAGTCTCTATTTTTGCGGCTCAAAATATTTTAATATAAATAACAGTAAAGACTGATTTTAGTTCAAAATGAATGTGTCCACGCAAAAAATCTTAGTAAAAAATTGATGCAGTACACCAAGTTTCATAATTGTTGATGGCGTAGCCGCAAAGGTTTAGCTGCTTACAGGTTCACCCTCTAGCTCAATAATTTACAACAATAATAATTGCGGGCGGAAGTAAATAAACAAAGTAGGCGTGTGACGTTATGTTCCTCGAACCTGTAGCAGCCATCACAATAATGGCTTCGTCAAGTAAGCTAAACTAAAACGTTTTGCAAAATTTGCCTCTTCGTGTCTTGCACGTCATCAAAAGAAAAAATGGCGCACGTTTCAAACCGCAAAGCACCAACTACTATCCGCACCCCGCACCATAATTTTGATTGGCTGCCCAGACGTTTATGAGTCACGCCCATGGTCACGCCCAAGTAACATCATGGTAGTACCATCTGTTATTCCATAATTCAAAGTCGGGAACCGCGACGCCACATATTATTAGTTGGCACCGGTGCCAACCACCCATTTTTGTCTCGGGTAAAAAGACAAATGGGACTCGGAGAGGACATGAAAGTTGAATCCCCCTAAAGGTACGGTGTTCTTTGATATTAGATCTAGACTCTAGATCTATCATATAATAATGTAGCTTGGGCCCAACTTTGCGACCGCAAAGGCTTTTTTACTACGCAACGTAGAGAAATGAAACTTGGCACATGTATGTAACATTTATTAAGCCTGTACGTGTCGAGCTCATTTTTTCTCGAAACTCTTTACTTTCCCCAGAAATTCAGTTATAATTATCAGTTATCAATTCATGATTGCGAATACGACGTGATAATGTACTTCCGTCAATTTCGTCATTTCCGCCTCTTACCGGAAATGTAAACTAGAGTTCACGATCCAGCCACGCCAAGAAAACTTTGATAGTGATACCGAGTATAGTGTTATACAGATGAGGTGAGTGCCATTCATTCATTCCAAGAAAACTGTGCGTAAATATTTAGATCATTTTTTACGAACACATGAGCCCATGAAAAATGCTCGGTGCGCACTACTGTGCACTGTGTACTACAGTAATACTATCCTATCTATCTATTGATCGCCGATTTTATGTGGATGACCCAAAGTGTCTCGACATCAATGCCTTTGTGCTGATTCCTTTCGGTCTGGAGTGGTGAGCTTTGTTTTTTACCATTCGAAGAATGGGGCAGTTACTAGTCTATATAATAAAGCTACAACAAAACCCCTAATAGTCCTATGGACTCGGAAACTACACAACGCACCGACCTGAAATTTGGCACAAAGAATCATGGGATAGCGAACATTGTTCGTATCGCTATACACAAAACAAAACCGTTTGTTATTTCTGAGTTAATCGGTAAATGATGTTATAATTAAAGACTAAATTCACGAGAGCGTTTGATCCGAAATTTACGATCAATAAGATATTGATGTATGTTTCTAATAATAGCCCACTTCCGCCTACACATGACGTTATCACTTCCTGCGATGTATTCACTAACAAACAAACTAACCCGTGCGCAAATCATTGCCATTTGACGGATGCTGACGGGATGCGCAGGATGTCAACGCGCAAAGGGAGAGCAGTAAAACGTATCTAAAAACAAACAAACTAACAAAAATAAAAATAAAGCTAATGGAACGGGCAAAATGAAGCAGGTCCATAATAATCACCCAGAACTGAAACTAATAAATCGATTTATCCCGGGCTGGGCCGGGCAAGTCGGCTAGTATATCTAGATTTCTAGTTGTCTTTGACGTGGTGGGCGTGGAAAAGGTCCAGGCATTGGCCACGGCGGGGATATAATGCAATCCCTGTTATCTACCGATTTCTTTGATTCTTTTGCATGTTATTTTGATTGCCTGTGTTATACAG
The DNA here is from genome assembly GCA_963931925.1 of Onchidella celtica. Lineage (NCBI taxonomy): Eukaryota > Metazoa > Mollusca > Gastropoda > Systellommatophora > Onchidiidae > Onchidella > Onchidella celtica. The sequence goes on along the minus strand of OZ007581.1, from coordinate 20,362,554 downwards.
CACCACATGCCTATATTGGTTTGGCAAGGTTCACCTTCGCAGCAAAAGCTAGGGCACGCGAAATTATGAAATGTGTATGTGCAGATGAATAATTAACATCATGGAAGGACTTCCGAATGCGTATAATGGCTAAATTTTCTCACAGTAATGAAACACTCCAAACTGCGGGCATATAGATCCCTACAGGAAGGAAACGACCTTAGGGGCGGCCGTGAGGTGTCTCAAGGGGCGGGAGGTGGTGGTGGGGTGAGGAGAGCTAGTAAGGGATGTGTTTACAGTTAATGCGTGTCTTGGTTAACTGCTTAGTAGTCATGCAATCTGATATTAGATATATGAGGCGCATTCAGAGGTCTTTCTAATATTATCATCGTCAACAGCACAAACAACTGAAATGGCAAGGTGGTTTACACTGACCCAACCCCAGCGAAAGGTACCAAGGACAGCTGAACAAGTCAAATTTCTGACATTGTGAGAAATGGATTTGTACATGCAAGTCAAGTTTTCATCTTTTTTTTTTTTTTTTTTAGAATTTTAGGTGTATACTAGATCTAGATCTTAATCTATTCCTGTTGTTGTAGTACCTGTAAAATGTTGTTTTCGACCTGTGCCTTGGTGTAAGTTCAACGGCAAAAACAGAGAGCTTTTAAAATTGGGCTTTGGTGGGAGGCTGTTTCGGGCTTGTACGAAATGGGTGGGTCTTTTTAAAAATCAGCTTTCGGGGAGAGGGGGCTGTTTTTGGCTTGTGCCAAATGGGTGGATCTAGTAAATTCAGCGGAGAAGACAGAGAGCGACAGTACCAGCAGCCCCTGCTAGAATGAATATAATTGTGTGGAGGCCCAGAAATATCCATAATCAAATTCTTGGTGATCAAGCCAAACTTCTCACAAAGGTAGTAATTTCTTATCCGGCACGGGATGTCAAGTTTCCATCCTTTCTCTGTGGTTGTGTTTGTGGAGATATGATGTATGGGCACAGGCAAGACCTGTGCGGGTGTGTGTGTGTGGGGGTGGGGGTGGGTGGTGGGGGGGGGGGTGGGTGGTGGATCCTTTGATAAAAAACATCATCACTGATTAATGTAAAAAAGAATCAGTGGAGAAACTTTAGCATAAAATATTTTTAAGGAAATCCATGAAAGATGAAAACATAAAATATAAAGAAAGTAAGGTCTCCAATTTTTAACCAGTGAGCCTGACATTCTACAAGATATCATATTACGCATATAAAGACGTAAAGATGTGTGTGCGCATATTTTAAAAGGTCTTGGATTTCGCTATCGTTTTAACACTATTCGTTGATTTATTTGAGTCACAAATGAGTTAAACATAAAGAAGTGCTCCTGCATTCTGAACCGGAAAAAAAGAATCATTTTCTTGAAGTAGAATTAAAAAGTATGACGGGAAATTTCGTACTCCGCCTCAATTTACACATTGGTGATCGAACCTCAACTTTAAAAATCACGTTTGTGTATTCTCCGAGCCAGCTAGTTTAGATGATAACTTCAGATTTGAAAGCGAACACCTCATCACCTTCCAGTTTGTGTGTGTGTGTGTGTGTGTGTGTGTCTTCATTAATTAAAACAAAAATACTTCATGAGCACTTTGGAAGTGGGTCCAAATTTCACATCTAGCATTGTCAGCATCGCAAGAGCCTGTATGGACACCCTAGAGTGATGAATGTAAAATATTATGTTTCTGGGAGCATAGGTCCTGCCTATATTGATTTGAATCACCTAGATGTGTCCCGTAACAAGGGCATACCTTCAGAATTGAAACTGGCTTTCAAATGATCTTTTATTATCAGAGAAAAGGTGGATACAACATAAAAAGAAAATGGATCCACTGGCTGTATTGTACCTGCTCCTGGCACTTTCCTCGTTACTGAAAGGTAAAAATTAAACTGAATGTTATACGGTGCCGGATTTAGATTTGGTGAGGCTCTGATCTATATAAAATGCTGAGGTTGCTTGTTAGAAGTACACTGGGAAGTCGCGGAAAAAGTGCCAAATCAGGATCTTTGGGTCCCTGTAAAAAAAGAATGGATAAATAAATTTAATAAAAAATATAATATGCCCTTAAATTATTTAAGAGCAGGGTATTTCGGTTGAGAATACACATTAATTTCAAATTATTACTACGTTCATGAATAATTCAAAATTTAATGGTCTTACGATCACTCGACTGTGCTATTTTAATAGGACTGTTATTATTTACATTTTTGAACTGCTGTTTCCTGTCTTATTTATTATGTAAAAAACAACAAACAAACGAAGAAAACAAACCCCAGACCTGTTGCTTCAAAATTGAGGATTCACAGTCATCAAGAATTCTTCCTTCTCCCACTTCTTGTTTTCATATTGTTTGTTTATCTCTCCCATAATTCATGTTCACCAGGTTCTTATCAGGTGGACAATTACACAGTAATGGAAGCATGCTACCGAAAGGGTGTGGAAACGGCTGGGGTTAAAATGTTTCGGGGAGGAAGAGACTACTTTGATAGTGGAAATGTTGCAGATAAACCCAAGCTCGTAGATATATATATGAGCATTCTAGGACATCCCCTATTCGTAAGTGTTTCGCGGCCAAAGTGGTAATAGAATTATCCTAATTATTTTGATAGATACTATTGACCCCGGTTGACGTGACAGCAATGTACTTGCAACTGTGACTTAGGGCGATGTTCCCATATGGCACACTGGTGGAAGATCTGTCTTAAATCCATTGCTGATGATTTTGTTTACATGAGAAACAGTGAAGAACAAATGGGAGACACCAATGGAAAACAGCTGAGGCGTCATGGATCCATGTTTTTGTCATCCATATGGGGATGGGAATGCTCAGGAAATTCCTGATTTCCGGACTTTTAAATTTCTTTTCCCAGCAATGAAAAAAGCATGAGTCATATTATATGTGTTGGAGTTGATGGTGAAGTGTTAGGTCAAAAGTTAAGGACATTTTTCAATCACTAATTCCCACCCCTCTCAGTACGGAAAGGTTAGAATTGTTTGTCATATCCTATTGTTCATAGGTTGAAGGAAGTTTGCAAGCTGCTAGCTAGGTAGGTAAGTAGATGGGTGGGAGGACTGGCGGACGGATTGACAGACAGACAGACAGACAGACAGACAGACAGACAGACAGACAGACAGACAGACAGACAGACAGACAGACAGACAGACAGACAGATAGACAGACAGACAGACAGACAGACAGACAGACAGATAAATGGGTGGATAAAGGATTCAGGGAGAAAAACGGAAGAAAACTATATTTGTCTTTGCTCGGTTTTCCCCATCATGTACATATGACAAAACTCACTGTCAACTTAGGGAGCCGATGTTCACACCGCAGATCCCTAGTCTTCAAAATCGATAGAATTCATCTGAATCTAGGTTTCGGCAAAGAAAAATGTTCAACTTTCACTTGCGATATTTTTGTTTGTTTGTTATGTATTTTAACCATCTTAACCAGTGTATGATTGTTGTCAACTTTTAAGGCCCCCCAAGTCATCATCCTATAACGTATTGCTGTTGACTAATTAGTCCACACACAAGCGCACCTTAGGAAATTGACTCAGTTTTGGTGCCAGATCATAGAACTCACAAATTTGAGGGTGTTTCAAATTTTAACTGGAAAGTGCTTCAGTGGGGACGGTTGTCAGCATGGGCTTTACTGTAATATCTATGTTTACAAAGTATGAAATCATGGCTGCTATTTTATTCTATTCAGGATTGTAACTTTGCAATTAATAGTCCCAACTGCGGCCGCTGTCAGTGTCATGTTAAAAAACCTTTAGAAACGGTTCATCAATATGCCTCACACACCAAATATCCTGACGCCGATATCTTATTCTTCATGGCACCTCGGTGGGATCCAAGGCACCGTGAATGTTACAAATATGGTAAGTCCTGAGATATACATAGTAGACATATTACGTCTTTCTTTTGATACGGCCTTCATTGCATTAGTCTTAATCCAGACATCATTATCAACACGAGTTTTAAGGAACACCGATAATGTTTTGATGAAAACCGAAGGAATAAAAGCTGTATGAAAAGAAACAAGCAGTAGAGCTCTTAATTTTTGTACCATAATTCTAGGAACTGAAATTTAAGAAGCTCTGGTTTCTCGTAGGGCCAGCTGCTTAACGGCCGGAACGTGACGAAGTAAAATCAATGTGTCCAGTACAAATTGTAAGCGCCCGCAATGAAAATTGTAGTGTAGGATTGTGGACTGGACGGCAACAACTTCAACTAACCAAAAAAAAAAAAAAAGTCACAAAGCTGAACGCAAAAAATGCCTCAGTGCAAACAAATAGATAGCATTTGTGAGATGTCAAACTTAGTTTGACACTGGTATGTTCACACATCGAACATCTAGAATATGAAGCAATGCTCAGAAAATTCACAAAAGGAGGTGTCTGATTCCATAAGATGTTCCAATTTTCGGGATCGATTTTCCTAAAATAGGCATTTTGTGATTTAAGTACTTTTACCACTAGGGTGTTCAATGGAAAGGGCAGTAAGGGTGAAACAGAGTGTGCGAATCTATTTAATGTGGTTTGTTCACATTTTGGGCTGATTGAAACTTATAAAACATCCCTAAGCTCTTTGCCCCACCGACAAAGTACGAACATGCCATTGTTTACCGCCGTGACCTACTTTTAGTATCATGCTAAAGGTTTTTTCTGGGAGCCTCCGGCGACTACCAGAGAAATCAACCAATGATAATTCCTGTAGTTACAATACCAAGGGTCGCACACTGGACTGTCGTAACTCGGATTTTACATCATTTTTAGGAGAAGCAAAAAAATAAAAAGTTCTTTATCAAACTTACAAGTGACGATTTATAATTGAAAAAATGTTATTTTACCCCTTAGTTCCAGAATTTAAGCCTCAACTTACTACACAACATGCGCGCTACGAGCACACCAGATATCTCAGTGAAGAAAGAAAGGCTTCTAGTTACGTTAGTTACGTTCCGGGCCTCGATACACACTCTATGGTTAATTCGTCACAGAACTATGTCTGTACACAATATCCCCGAAATTTGGGATAATGAAGGGCTTCCGTCAACGCCAATTTTAATCATTATCTCTTCATAATTATCATAGTTCTTCATAAAAAGTTGCTGTACAAGAATCAACAATGAGGATGAAAAGGGGAGAGGAGAAGAGAAGAGAGGACGGGAGGATCTAGGACAACAAAGGGGGTGGGGTGGGGGGGATGTACAAGTATAATGTACAAGTATTGCCCTCTCCCTTGTTGTTGAACCCTTATTATATGAAGCATGGACAAGAAACCCAGCTAACCTTCTTGCTATAATTATCTCTTCCAATATTTACAGCGGATCCAACAGCTACTCTCTGGATCGGTACCAAAAAGATTGTCTTCGAGGGTACAGTCTGCCCAAAACTAACTATACATGAAGATACAAACGTAGTTCTTCAAGTGACCCCATTGCCCCAGCCGATTATCAAAATGTCATTTGATGATGAACCGGCACAGACTTCTAGATCAGAGACCGGCTTCCTTAACCTAACATACCATTATGACAGAAATTTCCCGAAGAAAAAGCTGACTATATCGTACGGAGGGCCTTGCACCAGGACCGTGTATATTACATGCAAGTATTCTTCTCTTCTTTTTTCAAGCAAAACAACAACAACAACAATAAAAAAAAAACCTCTGGTGAACACCTGCTGAGCAAACTGTCGCCACTAAAACTTGACGCAGTTTTGCATGCTAATTTCGCATCTGTAGAAACTCGTCCCCTTAGAATGACAAAAAGTTCTAACTCCCTTCAGTCGAGAAATCGAGGCTTTTAGAGCCAACATGTTTTTTGCTCTTTAGCAATACTTTGCAAATTACACACCGGATTTGCTTGATACTTTGACACACAATGGAGAAGGCCCATAGAAGTAGTCTGTAGTGTGTAACTCAGTTCAGTCAAAAAGTGGAAATAGAATCTTGTCATTCTAAGAAGACGAACTGTTACGCTTCAATGGTTTCGTCACTGTGTGAATCCATAAGTGGGAAGTTCGCATGCCTTGTTCACGAATTTTGGACCAATACTTTTCAACTTTGGTTGCGCACTTTCCCGGGAAATGGGGGGTGGGGAATGATATGGCAATGGCATCACAATGTTTACCTTTATCATGGGAGATAATATTTGACACTCGTCAACTTTGTGCTGTCCTAATCTCAAATGAAAACAGTTTAGCTAAGCATAAAGATGCTTGGCAACTTGCTTGGAGAGGTCTTCATCAGACCAAGTCCCTGGATCAGATTGTTGCAAGCCCTGTAGGCGGACGAAACTCCTTAGATCGTCTCTGAATGAAGTTTCGTTAGGCACCTTGTGGGGGGGAAATTTAAACATATGATGTAAATGTATTTCTTACCTTCACCGCCAACGAAAAATAAAATAGTGTCATTCGTAAACGTGCAGATTTTGTTTCTTTTTTCGCACATTTTATTATATGCATGTATTTCACTCCATATTTAGTTCTCCTGGGAAAATACAGTTCCTCTGTTTTTTTTTTCTTTTATCGTTTGCGTGCAAAAAGGATCCTTTTCGTTGTTTGAACAGATCAAATATTCGGTCCCTCGCACCGCTTTTACTATCTTCTTCTTATGACATCAAAACAGAATTTACACAGGCACACTTGGAATGACATCGCCGGTTATTTGTCATTGAAATCTATATCAAGTCTGTATAAAATTTTTAAAAAAAGAGACGAACAGTTTTCCTTTGCAGGTGTGTACGAAATGACAAATTACAGCTTTGATCTCACGACCTGATGTAGTCGCCTCAATTTAAAATATCATACACCCAAAGTCGATGTTTCGTCTTGGGTCCCCCCCCCCCCCCCCCCCAGATACGGTTATAAGACACGCTTTACGTGAGGACAGTTTACATCTTACATAATTATTATTACATGAATATGTCATAAACTCTGTAACAGAAATAGCACATGACGAAGTAACATTGCATGGAACTCAATGGCTGGTGACTAAAATGCGGTGCTGATTCGATTTCGCAAAAACATTGCGACTTAAGTTCTCTCATTTTCGACTCGAAGTGCTTGCACAGATTGAAGGGGGCCTCTTGGTGTGAAAGAAAATTCAAGGGTAAATATGGTGCCCATAGATTGTAGCTGTAAGCTGTAACTTTATTCGCATTCTTTCACATACGGTGTTTGCATCAATGTTTCAGGGCAACTGAATTTTAGCTTAGAGGGAGGAATGATGAAACTGTCATTTCATGGTAAATAAATGAACCCTTTTGGCATTACTGAACTGATCTGTGGGCGTACACCGGGCGTCCTACAACCGAGAGTGCGTATGCTGCTTGGCCGTACGCCGTAATCCTCAAATCCATAATAAGAGTGCACCGTGCAGGATACGGCAGGGGAAAAACCTGAGATAATGAAAGGGAAATCGTTTGATGCGGTGGTTCTCACCGTGTAAGTTGGGGGGGGGGGGCGACAAACAAGGCCACAAGGGGAGGGGGGCGAAAGCAACAAAAGGGTGCGACAATGCAAAAAAAAAAAAAAATGGTGAAACATACTTTCTGTTTTTCTTTTTCATGAATAATCAACAAACCTATCGCCATTAATAAAGCTAACATAATTTCTAAGTAGTCTGTGTACTTGTGTGTGTGTGTGTGTGTGTGTGTGTGTATGTGTGTTGGGGGGGGGGTGATAGGCTAAGGTTTGGGGAAGAAGGATGGGGGATGGGGGGTGTGTGTGAAAATTTGGGATCCATCATGGCGATTGTCTAAAGAAAGACAAAATATAATCAAAGTCCTTGAAAACTGGCAACATATTGTGGCAATTTTCGAAATCAATGACAATTTAAAAACTGGCCCGCAAACAGACACTTATTTCAGCGTTTATTCTGTGTTTATTTGCAAGAAGTTACCATCCCTCCCTTCATCAAATTTCTAGATCACCCAAAAGCAATGGAGAAATATGAAAGGAAAGACAGAAAGTTATAGAATATGATTTTTTACTATCTGCAGTTCTCCTCAGCAACGTATTCCAAGCCATCATGTTAGTAAGAGTTTATGCCATATAGCCCCAACTCTGTTCAGCATCATGTTCTCTGCAATGCTACAAGAAGCCTTTAGCTCTCCTCCTCAAGGGGTAAGCATCAAGTACCGAACTGATGGCAGTCTATTCAACCTCAGGAGACTTCAGGCAAAAACCAAAACCAAAAGTACTCAAGTCTGTGACCTACTATTTGCTGATGATTGTGCACTTCTGGCACACGATGAGGATAGCATGCAAAACTGTGTTGATAAGTTCTCTAGTGCCTGTGACAACTTTGGCCTCACAATAAGCACAAAGAAGACGGAAGTGCTCCATCAGCCTACTCCAGACGACAAGTATCCTGTGACCCCAAATATCAAAGTCCATGACAGTCTTCTGAAGGTGTCGGAGAACTTCACCTATCTTGGCAGTACACTGTCTTCCGCGGCTCGTGTTGATACTGAAATTCTCTCAAGAATCAGCAAAGCCAGCTCTGCATTTGGCAGGCTTCGAAAGAGAGTGTGGGATGTTGCCGGCATTCGCACAGACACTAAGCTGAAAGTGTACAATGCTGTGGTCCTTCCCACCCTACTCTATGGGGCTGAAACCTGGACAGTGTACCAATCGCATGCCAGAAAGCTAAATCACTTTCATCTGGCCTGCCTTAGAAAGATCCTAAGGATCAAATGGCAGGATAAAATTCCAGACACTGAGGTCCTCAATCGTGCCAAGGAATTGAGCATCTTCTGCCACCTGAAAAAAATTCAGCTACGTTGGGCAGGACATGTTGTCAGAATGCCCGACTCCAGACTCCCTAAGCAAATCTTCTTCTCTGAGCTCTCCAATGGAACGAGGAATGTTGGGGCCCCAAAGAGACGTTACAAAGACACTCTCAAGCAATCACTGAAGGCCTTTGCCATTGATGTAAGTGAGTGGGAAAAGCTCTCGCTTGATCGTGCAAATTGGAGGGCGGCCCTTACCAGAGGCAGCAAAGCATGGGAAGCTGACAGAGTCCAGCAGGCTATCAAAAAAAGAGAACGGCGCAAGAAAAGGCCCAGTGGTACTGAACCAACGGAGCACTCTTGTCATTTATGCGGAAGGGTCTGCAGGGCAAAAATAGGACTTATCAGTCACATGAGAAGCCATAAGTCATGAAAGAACAGTCTTTCCATTCTGTCCTCTGTGTCCTTTAGTTCTCTTTATTGTCCATGTGTTGAAATTCTCAACAATTTCTGTTCTTTATTCCTCTGGTGTTGTTAAGGTCATCATCATACCTGATGGACGAACTATTATTATGCCATATTACTCCATAGTTGTGTTATCCCCAGAGAGACAGTGGTATGTACCGTTTCAATTCATGGAATGCAAACAACTATTTCTGACTGTTGATGCATGTTTTAGTATTGGTGCAATGTTGTTGTTAAGGGTGTGCAGCATTTTACATAGAAAGCTATAGATGAACAGTGAACGCAGTATTTTCTTTATTTCGCATTGTAATTAGACTGTCCTGATCTAACAACATCCATTGGGGAATTGAATGTTAATGGTAGATTGATAATAAAGCACTTAGAGCTTGTATAACCCAAGACCCACTATACCAAGACGGTGCAATTCAAGCACTTCCGTCCGCCGAGCCAGAGTTTCTAAAAATAGTCCGGCGCGTACAGTCGTAAACATAGGCACGCGGTTCGTCGTACGTGTTCATCGAGGAGACCAGTGCTCCGTTGTGAAGAATCAAAATTAACACTTTGCAAGGCTGTTTGCCGACTTGAAGTTTATGTCTATTATAGTAAATTGGACTTCAGACAATAAATACACCTTTGCACTCCTCATACAGTCCCAATATTTTTGTGTTTGGACTAGTGCCTGTGTGCTATGGAGATCATCAGCTGTATGTTTGTGTTTGCGAAGAGGGAGGGGCTTAAAACTCTAATTGCTAATTCAACTTTCGGTACAACGGCATCGTCTTTTTGTTTGTTTAAGGAAGCCGCAAAATGCCATCGATCAAATAATGATAAACTTTCTCAAAGCTAAGGAATCCCGTACGTACAATCAATAATTATGTGAATGAACTTTTCCACTTGATCATCCCGAATTTCTTTTAAAGGAAGTGTTTTGTTGTTGTTGTTTCTTTCTTTCTTTCTTTCTTTCCTTTTTCCTTATTAATCCTCAAGCAATAGAAATTCAATCAGAAATAGTGCCCCAAAACAGAAAATTTCAGGGAAGAAGGCTGGAAAACTGAAGAAGCTGCAACATGAGTAACACTTTTTCAACGTTCATTATCATCAGAATACTGCGGCTGGATTTTGTTGAGTTTTTGTTGATTTTTTTTATCGCCCATCTGGTCATTATTCCTACTTCATTACCCCTTTTCTGCCACCCTGGTTATCTCTACACCTTTTCATAAAATTGGAAGATGTGAATTTCCTCTCTGGTCTGATGTATGTGAGAACTTCATTGAAAGTTTGTGTTTTATACCCATTTATTTGCTTTAATAATTTAAATAATGGCCCATCTGGTCTCTTTTCCTACTTCATTCCTCTTGTTCTGCTACCCTGGTTATCCCCACACTTTTTCCATAAGATTAGAAGATGTACCGGTACAGTTCCCCTTGGTTTTATGTATGTAGGAACCCCATTCGAAGTTTGCAGTTGATACTCATTTATTTGCTTTAATCATTAAATTAATTCTTTGAATAGATGCTCGATTGTACAGTTCTTGGTAGTCTTGGTAGTCTATTAATCTCATCTCATCCAATGGGACATAAAGAAAATATCACTGTTTACTTCATGCCACCATTAATCTTTGCTAAGCGAGCCATGTCTGGGCACGTCATACGCGCTGCGTCAGTCTAGAAGACAACGCACGCGGCGGAACTCTTCGCCTTTGTATTTAACGATCGATTGCACCGTCTTGGTATAGTTGGTCTTGGGTATAACTAGACGAAACCTTATTCAGTGTTATTTGTAATTATTAATAACACAGGCAAAATAGCACAAAAGATGGATCTAGAGTTACAGCCAACATCGTCCTGCCATGATGCATACGTCGCCAAGCACGATATTATTCACCTGACTGGATCGTTGTATTTGCTTGAGGCGGACGCCAGTGATTTCGATCACAAACTGAACGCATATTTAGGCTACCCGGATTTCTCTATTTATTACTTTGTGAGTATTTTCTAAATTCGTGCCCCAACTAAACTGGCAATATCTTTTAAACGAAGTGTCTAGGCACACGACATATCGTGGAAAAGGCGTGGAGAGATTTTTTCACGACACGTTTTTCATCCAATCAGAGTTGATCGTTTTCTGACTCAAAATGGCGGCTCCCACTGAGCGGGAGGTCGGAACCTGGAGGGCGTGCGGGTCTAGTCAGTTTGTGTCAATGGTCGGTAGTCAGATTGACTAATCAGGCAAAAAGGGGCTGGGGTAGCTGTAATAACTCGTGAAACGCCATGAAAAATTTCACCAAGGCCATTTTCATGACATGTCGTGGAAAACTTCACGGAGGGATTTCCACGACGTGTCGTGAAAATAGCCACTTCCATCTTTAAAACAGATGATTGACAATCACTGAAAGATTGCGTACAGTGTTTTTCTTGAAAAAAAAAACAAAAACAACAACGTACTTTTTAACAAAATACTCAATTTACTTTTGGTTCCTAAATCTAGAGTTGTTCTGATGTCTTATTAGGTTGTGCCAATAAAGTGCGAGAGTTGTATTTCCTTTTCACGCACAGAACCGAAGTCATGCGTGCAACATTTATTGCACTGCCTTTACAATTTGGAGAGACCTTTTTCCTTGATAAAAGCTATACTTTTATGAAAGGATACCACTTATTTCCACATAAATCTGTACTAAAAATAATGTCCCACTAAGGCAGAGACAAAAAACGCTGCATACAAAGACTCAGCTATTCCCTTCCACCCATTATAAAGTTGCTGCCATTGTATTTGCGCTACGACTTTTGAAACGCACTACACAGGTTAAAGACACTGACTGCAGTTTACATGCATGTGCATATTGAACCTTCAGTAAATAATCGAAAATTTCTCGAAACATATAAATAATAACAATAGTTTCCAATGAACGGGCGCAAAGATCGATATTTAAAAAATGCTCCATCGGGAACATGTGAATATTTATAGACCACTAGTGAGACCCGAGACCCAGGATACCGAGAAGGTTCAATCTGCCAAATTCCGTCTGCCGGCATGCCCGCGTATCACCCATGTCAACAAGGCAACAATTCGCACCACACCCCTTCGTAATTGAACGAAAAAGACAAGTACCACAGAGCTCTGTGAGTCATATTCACCGAATTATTGCGAAAGAAGAATTGTCCATCTCGGTATTCTGTGTCTACGGTTACATCTTGCGGTAAATTCTTGACTGAAGTCCATACAGACATAAATGAACTAGGATTTCTCAAGAGAACTTCCACCCTTTGGTGTTTCCAAACTGGCATGGCCTTCTCAACCATTTATTTCTAACTAAGAAGTATTTTCTCATTTAATTTGCAAGAATGGTGAAGGAGACTGCTTCACAACCTTATCTGAAAATCGGTAACAGGTAAGTTGCAAGTACACTGGCACTTTTGCCACGACATGGGGATGGAAGCAAGATTTCATCAACAGAAGTAGTTCATGTCATCATTTTCCGTGTATTCAACGGCAAAAAACACCTTTTCGCGTCGAGATTTTACTATTTCTCATAGTGATATAAACGTTTGTACACATTTAGAAAAATCTTTTACAGATCCACACAAAACAACAAATTTTGTTTCTGAGAGACAGGCTTTTTGGCCACGACACTGACGGTTTGCTCTATGTTGGATGCTTATGTAAAAAAAAAAAATATCTATCAAAATGAACTTTGTCATTCTAGAGGTCTTGTCCACAGTATCTGCTCCGCTCCGCTGTTTTCACGGGAAGTGACGTATGAAAACGTTAAACATTTTTTGCCTTTGTGGACTTGACCACAGCATCCGTTCCGCTGTGCTCCTCACTGCTACCGCTGTGGAGGCAAAGAGAGTTTTCCATACGTTATTTTCCATAACTATAGCGGAACTAATGCTGTGGGCAAGACCATTAATACAATCCTTATAATAACCAATCTTAACACGTTTTTGTCTCTTCAGCACTGCGGATTCAATATTGCTCGGGGACATTGTGTGGACAAGAGTAGCTTGACCACTGGTTGTTGGTGTTCTTGCGTCAGAGAAGGCAGAAGGGTCTTTGATATCCACATCAAAATACGTGCCAATACTCATATGAATAAGCAAGTCATCAAACTCCTCTGGCGATCAAATAACACGGCTAAATACCATGATCTAATCTACTTATCATCACGTCTTCTTGTAGTTGGTAAGCTGTCCAAGAGTCGCAACGGAATAACTTAATTATTATAGTCCTCGCGGAAATAAGTGAACTAGGTTTTTTTCCTTTTTTTTTTTTTTTCAGGATAACGACTATGAAGCTGTCTTCTTGCCCATTGTTGCAGTTTAGATTAGGAAATATATTTTGACTAGCCGAGGCACCCGGCATTATCCGGGTAAACCTGTGAACCAAGTGTTCTCTCTCTCTCTCTCTCTCTCTCTCTCTCTCTCTCTCTCTCTCTCTCTCTCTCTCTCTCTCTCTCTCTCTCTCTCTCTCTCTCTCTCTCTCTCTGTCTTCGGTCTGGAAAACTTCCCATAATTATCCTAGAGCTTTACTACAGATTTCATGCGCACCAGCACACAGCGCACTCATTTCTGGTAGGGATTTGCACCTTCACTGTTTTTCAGTTTCAACTTCGAAACAAACATAATTTGATTAGGACAATATGGTATAGAGGCACATGCGCAATTTTGATACGAGGGTTTATCCAAAGGCGGAGTCATCTCGGAAGAAATTTACTTCACCTATTTCCGCGGCGTCTATAATAAGCTGGTTATGGGAATAGGCTCTCTGAGAATGCGCCGTTGGTTTCGTTAACAATCATGTTTGACTTGCACATCCAATAAACACAATAAATATCTATTTCCGTAACAGCAAGACTTTTGTACGGGCCACACATACAGCATGTACGCTGCAGCACACCTTGGAGCTAAGTGGATTTACAAGTTTATAAAAAAAACAACAACAACAAATAATCATTCTACTGCTACACAAAACATCTGAGGGTGGGGAGGAGGCAAACTGTAGACAAGTTAATTCCCAGATTCGATTATTGTTGTTAGATTTGTGTGTTTGTGTGCTTGTATGTGTCTATGTATGTGCGTGTGTATGTGTGTGTGTGTGTGTGTGTGTGTGTGGGCGTGAATGAAATTTTAATTGATCAAACTCTGAGAATCAAGCTACGGTAAGTGGCCAAAACAACAACAACAACAAAAAGCAAACAACAAATAAACTTGAAAGGTGCAAAATAGCTGCTATCGTACCGACATTCCTTTAAGCTCACATAGGTGTTTCATAGTACTTGGTACTTCATAGTACACCCACCCCTTTTTTTTTTCTTTTATGTTGGAAGGTCATTGGAATGGTGAAATACCCATGAAAAGGCCTTGACGACCATTTGTTCATGGGCTATAATGATTGCGTTATTAGAAGCGTGAGTTATACATAATCCAACGACTCAATTTGCTAAGACAAACAAACAAACAAAAATACGAAGTGATGCGTTCTTACTCTACCAGTATATATTCAACCAGTCTGTGGTCAGTTTCCCCGGAAGTGCCACTGTGTTTATTTCGCTAGAAAAAACTGATAATTTGGCCAATTAGCCACAAATCCAATTCAGCCTAGTACGAAGGTAGTAACAGGACCGGGCCACATGGGAAACAACCCCCCCCCCCTTTCCCCCATTTCAAACACTCACACTCATTAAGAATGTGTTGTAATTAGTGCTAAATACACCTGTTTATCTATTTTATCTGAATTAAGTCTTAATTAATGAAAAGGAGAAAAAAAACCCATCTTTTTAAAGTATCAATATTTTATACTAAAGCGTCTCTCATGACGCCATTTCTTATATTCTTTACTAAAGTCCCCCCCCCCTCCCCTCCCCATCCTTTTTTATTTTTGCCACTGTCAGGAGGTGCCCCCCCCCCCCCCCCCAGGCCCTGTCAAAATCGTACGCCCTTACCAAGTGGCCCACCCAAGTCCCATTCCTTTCCATCCCCGTTCTGGTCTGATTCTAACTCATAATTATCCTCACGCTACAAAACAATTCGCAAAGGTCACTCAGCATACAAAACTGCCACATAACGCAAATGGTCACTTTGAAATAATTAAAAGTTTGGTGAGACGCCCTGTCTCAGAATAATTTTTGTTATCTCTACAGATCAACCAAGACCTGCAGTCATCGTTAATGGAGTATATCACACAATTCTGAAATCCGAATGCTCGATGAGAACAACGGACACAATTCTAAAAATGTACTGGTGTACCGGTCATAAGGAAATCCCGAGACTTGTTATACTTTTTGGTGTCACTACTATAAAAGTTTACGACGGGGAATGTGGCGAGACCATTGCCGGATTGCATCCAAATCTTCTTGGCAAAATGCACATTTTTGCTTACACTAAAAAGTGCGTATTCCCGACTTCACCCTATTCTTTCCGAGCTATAACAAGTGGTGAGAACTTACATTAAATTACTACTCTTTTTGTTTACATTTTATTTTTAAAACTCCTAGGTAATGACAGAAATCAATTGTAAGATTTTCTGATTTTCCTCTTTTTCCTTGAATTAAAAAAAAAAAGTGCATATATTTTACTCCCATGCAGTCAGGGTAACCTGCCGAGCCGCTTGATTAATAAGCACTTAATTTTACTACAAAAGGTCTACTGAGCCGGATTTTTTTTGAGTATATTATTATTGGTCGTCAAAAGTTCTTCCTTAATCTGTTCCTCAGTCTTTTTGCGTCACTATTTGTTTTTTGAGATTTGTGTTTGTTTGTTCTTTTGATTTGTGACCTTGATCTATAATTAAGACTTGACTGCCTTCCGGTAGCCTTCAATCCTGTACATTTTTTCCAACAACATGGACAGCATAATTATTGTCACTAATGTGCAGGGGAGACTGTGGGGCAGATCTGGCTTTATTGAATTGGGGAGAGGAGGACGGGGAGAAGGAGAGACGGAGGAACTGGGGATGGAGGGGGGTGGGGAGGGTGATTATGCTTATGTAATGACTATACAGTATATTAAAAAAAAAAAAACCTTTCTCGGCATATAAACCTATGATTAATACATGATACATGTACATGTACGTGCATGTGTAATAGAATTTCAGACTGAAACGACATTGTGACCCAGCCGACATAACTTGATATGAAAGAAAGAGTAATATTATCAGGTCCAATATCTACAGCATCAAATTATTTTACAGCAGGTGCTCATGACTGAAACTTATTCCCAAATGTCCTTTCATGGTTTTTTAAGAAAATTGAGTTAGAGTTATTTTCTTTGATTTAATAGTAGGCTAAAAAAAAGAAAATAGAAGTAATTAGGCTACTTTATTTCTTTTCGGAAATAGTTACGCCTTTAGTCCGTTGAAAGATTGGAAAAGTTTCCGTCTCGTGTAGAGTTTTGATTTACATGACACAGCACAATAATAATTTTACTGGTTTACACTTCTGATACTTTCCTTACCAGAGTCTTGCAAGCCACAGGCTATGGACAGTCTACTGGCTCTCATGGCTATTGGCTACCTTTTCATGACCACTATAGAGAAATAGAATCTTCTAACCAATCAAGTATGCTTTCGGAGTATTTTTTATGTCTTGTGCATTTTATTTATCAAACATTGGTTCCGTTGAAAGAAATCATGACCCAATAAAGGATTTGCAGATTTCATGAACATTTATCATTGTTCTCCATTACTGAAAGCACGTCCTTCTAATTCCAACCCCTTCAACGGGTAGGCCTATTAACTGACAAACGAAATATCGACCTTAGTTACAGGCAGAGATAAGGGTTCACTTGTTTACAGATTTTAAAGGGGGAGTATTCACTGGGCCAGAATGTGTTTTCTAGATCAATTCAAATTCTCGAAAATCTTCATATATTATAATGGGAAAATAGTGTGGGGACATTTTACTATAAAGTATCTATTCAGGGGTACCATTTACAGTATAGCATTTTGTTACTGGGGCACCGACTACTCTACAGTATATTTTCCCAGGAGAACAATCTGTAATGGGATAACAAATACTTCACGGTTTCTACAAAGTGTAAACCACGAAATATTTGATCGGGGCAATGCCTACTAATACTATCATGGGGGACAATTAATACTTGGTCACACCGGCATGCGAGTTGGACAAAAATGGGTAGGAGAGGGGGATGTTCAAGAAAATTATTCGTCTCGTGTCTGTTTGTCAGTGGTCTGATACTAACCCGCCATTATTACATCACAAAATCAGCTGATGCCGTGGCTAAGATCCAGGTCTGATCTATTCATCACATTCTTTACTGGCTGGAGGGCAGTTATATCGTGATGCAGTTTACTGTTTCAAGTGTGCAGATTTAGTTATGATAGCATATTTCATTTAGGGCACCAGTATTGATGTGGACAAGTAGGTTTTGCCATTTTTTTGGCCACCAGTTTGAGTAGAATTACTTTTAATGTCCGGGGAAAGCGCAGCAATTGTGAGATCGGTGATACCAGCCTTCACCCCCCCCCCCTTTTTTCTCTTCAAAATGCGTTTCTCCCTCGTAGGCAGGGGGAGAGTGAAGATTAGTGTGTTTACAAATTGGAGATACTTTTTAATGTGTAATACATTAAAGAAATACTGATGCCTGAAATCTGTCGCAATAAATTTTCACTTTTTTTTTCATCAGGAGTTGTGGAACTCAGTATTCGTGCTAAGGAAGAGTGAGCCAAATCAAGGTAGGCTGACAAGGTACAGAAGACTGAAAATGGAACTGAATCATTGGGTATTGACTTTGAATTCGAGAAACGAAACCAACTCAAACTGCCAAACTGCACGGGCATCCACGGATCCCCACAAGGGCACAACTTTAGGAAAACACCGGTTGGGGAGTGGGAGGTGGCGAGCATTGAGACTGTAGAGATAGTAGGATGGTGCTTACCTGCTGAGCATTTTAACGAAAGGGCACGTGATTCC
This sequence comes from Onchidella celtica, assembly GCA_963931925.1. Lineage (NCBI taxonomy): Eukaryota > Metazoa > Mollusca > Gastropoda > Systellommatophora > Onchidiidae > Onchidella > Onchidella celtica. The sequence continues at coordinate 20,344,413 of OZ007581.1, read as the reverse complement.
TCCTTTTATTACCGTGTGAAATTGTGTGCAGATATATGAATGAAACTGAGGATGCAAGAACTTGATGGAACAGCCGAAACGTGAATGACTTACGCAGTAGGAAGGGGGAGGGGGGGGAGGAGGGGAGAGGGGGGCTAAACGCTATATGTTGGGATATTTCTCGCCCATCGATATAATTATTTGATTCTCCTGTCTCAGGCCAATCACGACAAGCATCATCCCACTGAGAATAATTATGTATACTTCTGTCTTCCGAATGTCCCCGCACCCCTTGTTGGACGAGGTGGCGGGCAGGGAGTTGGACAGAATAAAGACAATTTAATGTTAATGTCAAGACCGACTACTTCATGGGCCGAAATTTACCATCCAGTACGGGGCATGGTTCGCCCACCTTTCCTTACCTGCAGCTGTTTGAAGGTTCATGGGCATTAGAGAGTAATGATTGTAATGTTTCACTAGGAGCCGAATTATGTATTGTATTGATGAGTTTCACGTGACTGCTCTGCGTGTATTCGAGAGGAATAGAGGCGTATCTGTACAATATTATGTATTACAATCCTGCACATTTAGACATTACTTGTATACGTAAAACTGTCTTTCAATTTTCTTTTTATTGTTATAGGTGCCGGAAAACGTGAATATAACCTAAAAATGGGCCTACTGGATGGAATACAATTGCTCCTGGTACTTCTCTGGTTGCCAAAAGGTACACTCGCGCCCAATGTGATAATGAATGACAGAAATAACACTCAATGTACACAGCGATAAAAATCTCTTTGTCTTTCTTTCAGTAAACATTGGCCATTGTGGCTAACAATCTACTGATTTCCTTCCATTTCATTTTTTTTTTCATTCTATAGGGCTGCATGTCCTGTAGTTGTTTCATTAACAACTCGAGAGTAGAAAACAAAAAAACTCGCCATTACTTTAAAGAATTTTTATTCAAGCTTACACACGGGGAAAAACGCATCTGTCTTCATGCACTGAAATGATAATTTTTACCGTGATGAATACGCTGAGCTTATGATGGTCAATGTCAATAGTAAATTGGTTACTTGAGAATGGTAGATGCCTTTGCATAATGCACAGGCACAATTTCATGAACTTACAAAGAAGGTGGTGAAGAGCAATCAACTTTCTGTGGGTGTGGGTTTCATACATATTAGGCAAAGAAGGCACCATGCGCGTGGGACCCTGAAAGAATTATTTTCTGACGGGGCATTTTATTCATTCTTGAGGCAATCTAAATTCTACAGGTTGATTCAATGTTTTAAAACATATTTACAAAATACATCGTAAAAGTATCGTGCTTTTTTTTTATGTGATGCATACATTTTTTAGACATTATATAATTATGAACTATTTCATACGAGTCTTTTTCTGCGAAGTTTTAATTTGTGAAATTTTAATTGATCAAGCTCTGAGAATCAAGTAACAGTAAAGTAATCTATTCGATGACTTTCTGTGTAACGAGGCTTATTCTCCGACCTAAGTGTTTAATTTCCAAATTTTCTCTTCGTGACCATAAAGTTAAATAAATAAGTTAAAAAGGAGGAAAGAGAAAACTTCACAAACCTATTTGTCGAAAATTTCAAAAATATTCAAACGAATACTCGAGACAGGCCGCTACTGGTATAGTTGAATACTTGTTTCGAAAACCATAGTACTAGCAGTGAGCGAAGTATAAATATTATGAAAGGGTTAGTTCAACATTAGGGAAAATCGCATTTTTATTGCTAAAAAAATCATTACACGCACACTCAATTGAACGAATCAATTAAAACATTTCGCTTCACCTTTCAATGGCCCTATGGATTCTGGGATATGACAATATTAAATGATAGATTGAAATTGTTTTTTGGAGGCAGGATATCACCCCAGTCATCGTCTTTTTTTACTCACTAAATATTTATTTTGAAACACGGAGAACAAGACCAAATCACAGCTGACGTCATTATCATGATTGTTTACATCCCCTGTTGCATCAGATTGCTAGATCTGGCTAGATCATAAAGAAGTGGGCGGATAACAATATCCAAAAAGAAACGGAAAACAATTCACAAAAATTATGTTCGCCATCTGCAGTCCATCACATTAGCGCCTCCTAATGCTGTATGTTATGATCTTCGTTCATTTGCTTGGAAACCCGTATACATTAGTATGCTTTACCTGCGTTAAAGGTGTACACGTGGGGTGTATGTACAGTGTTTGTGTAAGGTGGCGTGTAGGGTCCGTGGGTGATATACATGACGTATGAAGTTATGATGGGCAATACAAATGGATGAAAAATGACCCCGGAACACATTGTGTCACTATGAACCTGCCGCGCCGTATAACAAAACCAATCACATCAAAAAGCTGGTTATATATTTGAAAGACAAATGCAGGGCGACTGTGCAGATTACATGCAAGTACCCTTCCCGTCTCACACAACGGATGGTTGGTGGGCATCATGGATTTTAAAATGGTAATTATCCGTGCTAAGGTCATGAAGCCGCCCAATATATTTCGGCCTGCGTCAGTGGTAGCATGACGTTTGGAGCACCAAAATTTTTAAAACATGACATTTGGAGCACTGCCTAAATCTTGGTCAAATTGCAGTATGACATTTGGAGCACTACCAAAAATTAATAAAATTTTAGTATGACATTTGGCGCACCTATACCGCTGCTGGTATTCGATTACATTTTCACGGACTCATATCAACATCAAGTCGCAAAGCTACTGAAAAAAAAAATTCTACCTTTTACACTCAACCATTTTTTTTTTGATCATCATCTTCATCATCATCATGAATTAGGTGAAAACAGACTGGTCTATAAATGATGACCTTGACACACTGGTAGGATAGACACTTCAGAGGAACTTTATTTACTCAAGATTGACACACAACATTTTTTTTCTTTAGCAATAAAAATGTGACTTTCCCTTATGTTGAAATGGATACACTAAATACAAACTCAAGTGATATGTTGTAATAAAGTCAACAAAAGCGGTAGGCGTAGGCATAGAATGCCCTCCCGCCGTGTTGAGTAAATAAAAATAATAGAAACTAGCTGAGTTCCCGGCCCTGCCCGGGATAAATCGATTTATTAGTTTCAGTTCTGGGTGATTATTATGGACCTGCTTCATTTTGCCTGTTCTTTTAGCTTTATTTTATTTTTGTTTGTTTGTTTGTTTTTAGATATGTTTTACTGCTCTCCCTTTGCGCGTTGACGTCCTGCGCGTCCCGCCAGCATCTGTCAAATGGCTACGATTTGCGCACGAGTTAGTTTGTTTGCACATCGCAGGAAGTGATAACGTCATGTGTTAATGGAAAAGAAATATGATATTTTCCTAGGAATAATATTGAAAACACAAACCTGTACTTTTGGCCCTGCAGCGTCAATCTCCCAATTCCAGACCCTTTATTTTTCCTAGTCTAGGCACATTGAGAACACACACAAAGTTTTATACTTGATAGTCTTAGAACTCAATCTCATCATTCAAACCAGTCCTAACCGGAAGTTGTTTTGTGAGTGTGATACAGTCTATACCGGAACCAATCTTAGTTACATTAATTTGCCGAAAAAATAGACCGAACGCCAATGTGTCGCAACCTAGAAACTAATACAAACGTTCTGCGAGTTATTAATTATTCTTTTATTTTCTGTGCCGGGGACACGACGACAGTCTATACTAAGCGCTGTATAAAATCTGAGGGCCACCGAATCATCATTAGGAGAGGAGTAGCGAAAGGCGCGCTGCAATTGTCGTAAGGTTTCACTTTTATTAATATAGATATAGAAAAAGAATGTTCAGTGTAAGATCGAGCAAAACCAATCAATTATCTCAAAGTCATTAAACTATTCTCGACAGATGAGCCAAGACCCGTAGTAGTAGTAAGCATCTTTACGCCATCGGGAAGAGCTATCGCACACCGACATCCGTAATGGATTTATTTCTTGAAATATTGTACCAAACTTGGGGATACGTTTAACTTGTTCTGAGTTTCTGGTCGAAGAACTTGTAAGGTTTCCAGTGGAGAATGTGGTGAGGCGGGTGTGGGGCTACTTGTAGGTGAAGCCCATCTGCGGAAAACCTCGTTTTCTGCTCCTGCCTGCAAGATGAGGCCGACAGTGGAGCAAATATTAAAATGGTGATGACATTTAATAATCAATCCGTTTGTTTAAATACTGTTACTATCTATAATCACCAGCCATCCCCACTCCCACCAATCCGACCCCCATTGTCTGCACAGAATCGATTTTTACAATCAAGTTTTACCATTAATACAATCATTATCATACATCTATCCGAGTCATCATAAAAAGAACAGAAAAACTGTGGGGTAGCAGCAGGGCTGTAAGCAAAGACAAAATTGGGCAAAAAGAAAAGTTTGTATGTTGCAAAACCCCGCGTGAGAAATAAAACCCAAACAATACAAAGCAAACTAAAGAGAGGACGGAAAATACACAAAATGTTCGGCTTTCGCCTTTTTCAAGTGAAAAAAAAAAAACGAACAATAAAAGACTTCAACAGGAATGAAGTGAAACAGTTTATTGCTAAGTAAACTGTTTCACTTCGTTACTGTTGAAGTCGTTTATTTATTTTTTTTTTTCACTTGAAAAAGGCGAAAGCCGAAAATTTTGTGTATTTTCTGTCTTCTCTTTAGTTTGCTTTGTATTGTTTGGGTTTTATTTCTCACGCGGGGTTTTGCAACATCTATCCGAGTGCATGTGCATTTTCACAGCATAAAGTGCCAAGTCCAGTCGAAAAAGTTTCTTGACATTCAAAATGAGATCACCACCAGTAACAAGGCTACAACTGATAAAACCACGACAACTAAATCAAGTTAAAAAAAAAATATTGACAATAATTGTGAAAACTGTTTCAGTGATACGACAAATAAAATTGTATTGCTGCCTCCACTGTCTCATTTTCCTGGATCCACAGCAGAAGTTGCTTATCTGTCTTTTTTTGGGAGGGTAGAACCTGTGAAGAAATAATGCAAAAGCCTTTTCTTTAAACATCTCAAAAACATAACGCGTCTTTTGAAACACTATATCGAAGTCTGGCGCTATGGTTCACTAAGAAAATGCCATCTAGAGAATGTTACAGGCTATATATTATGTAATTTGCATAATTACGCATGTTTGTTCAGGTCTATTTCACCTTATTTGTTGACAACATTGAGATTCTTTTAAATGTTAAAATCTGTTTTAGACAGAAATCCTGGCTCTTAAGTGGCTACATATGGGGCGTTGTGCAACAAGGGCTTACAGTAGATGTGTCGATGTTGTCTTCTTTGTTACACGTATTATCTAGTAGCTGCAATCACAAAAATGTCTTAACATGTACAATGATGAACCAGTGGCTTTGTTGATGAACAACTACTAATAAAAAGAGAAACACACGCTTATTCATTGTCCTAATTCTGATTCCATTGTGTTAATAAAGCCGAGTGATGAGACTGTTTGAATGACATCCAAATCATTGGCCGAGAAAAAACTCGCAAAATAAAGCATTTCTAGTTCTACAGCAATACACACATGAGAACACCGGGGAAAATAGAAACCCATTTTGTAAAGTAGACTCTCTCTCGCTCTCTCCATCCCGTAGTCTTGTGGACCGTTTGGGGCGCCACAGGTGATCTGGCAACCACCGTCTTCCAATCCTCTCGGTTTTCTAACCTCCTGATTGTATCAACCTAGACTACCCTAGCTTAGAAAAAAAACCAACACTAACAGAGAGAACATTTTTTTTTTAAAGAATGCATGCTCTTTTCACACAAATCTTCTATTCTTGTAATGCATTATCCATTAAACTCACTTTAGTTTGGTGATAATGAATTCCCATCCTGCCGGCTTGTCTACATCCGCGGCCCATCCATAGCATGTTTGAAACCCTTAAGGGTGACAAGCTGAAATCAGATTAGCTGGATTTATATTACAGACTATAATTTACAGTCCTCGATGAAACAATATGTTAGCCACAGAGCAATGCTGAGACTCCAACGTTCTTTAGGATTAAAATATGTTATTTGCCATTTCACTGATCACACAGCTGGTTCCAACACTGATGTACAAAGCAGCACACACAATGAGTCGTGGAATAGAATACATACACGACACTCCGAATACGAAAGTACACAAAAAATATAAATATTAAAAAATTGATAAGCAAGCGCATCAGCTTCTTTTTTTCAAATCTACATGGCCCTTGAAAACATGATATGGTGATGAGATGAATGGGACAAAGTCGACAAAGAACTCTATTTTTATGACAGAGAATGACATGGCAATTAACTATCAGTGATTGTAGGGTACTACTGACACTAGTGACAGGGTGAATCATTATTTCCACTTGATCATGACTTGGACTGAATGATTTTTTTTTTGTGTAGTGGAAAGGGATTTTTAGAAAGACTGAACATGTTTTATAATAGATAAAAATTACTTATTGACATATCTGACACTAGGCTTATTAATCATTCTAAAACTGCTCGGTGTCCAAGACTCCATACCTATGCCTATGCCATCTCGTGAAAAATCTGTTCCATTCTCTTTTTCCTTCCTTCACCCGCAGATTGCTTTATACAAAAATTCATTATTAATTGGATACTACATATAAAAAAAAAAAAAAAAAATTTTGACCGTGAAACTGCCTCTGAAAGCGAAACCGATCAATGTTGTGTCTTATTTTCTATACTGATTCATTGTACGGAGCGCTGGCTCTGCGCGCCGAGTGTGGGTGCCCGGGACCGGATGTAAACAGTATTTTAGGAGGCCGGAAGAAGGGAGTGTTTGATCTTATCAATCTAGTATCTTTGCACACGGCATGGGGGTGGGGGGGGGGGGGGCTCAGCAGCAATTACAGTATGGAAAAACATAGCTTGAGGTCACTCCCAACCTAAACCGGGGGGGGGGGGGAGGTGGTAGAGCTTACGCAATACGTGTAAGTTAGGTCAATTGCCATATCCAACAGTCAAGAGAATTTGATTCAGCGTGAGATGCATGGAAAAGAAAGAATACAAAATAGAATGTACTTCACAACGTGAAGGAGAAAGAAAACAGGGCCAGGGGAAACTGATTATTTCTAATTTGCTCCAGGGTCACTTTCTTCATTAATTCCTGTTCATTGATGCCGACAGTTGCTGGTTAGAAATAAAAGTGTATATCAAATTTTAAACAGTCATGCAAATAAAAGATTCTTTTTTTAAACAGTGGAAACAGAAAATTTCACCTCTGTCATTTCGTTAACTTAGATCTGCCGTGTAGTTACCGAAAAGAAAAATTACCGAACATGAGATCTATACGAAAAACTGAGAGAGAGAGAAATATGAAAAAAGTAGTATGAGCAGACAGAAAAGAGAGTGGTGAAGAATAGTGATACAACAATAGTTATGTGGATAAAAGACAGGAAAAAATCGGGACGCATATTATGGTAAGGGTGAGCCAACGACAGCTGTAGAACAAAAATCGTTTATGCACACCCGCACTGCCAGATCGCGACCGTCATGTTTCTACTTCTAATTTTTTTTATAATCTATTTTCTTCTCTTTTATTGGGTGTATGTGCCATAATTATATACGCTCCAGTGGCGGAAAGCTGGCGTGTTTTAAATTAGCTGTGTATTAAGGGATCTTCAAATGCCAGCTTTTTTATTTTATTTTGGTGCTAACTGTCGTCTTACTTCTGGCCTTTCTGGGACTCACAACCCAAGGGCATGTGGTTTGTTTTGCCATCTTGTTTTAGATAACAATAATAATAATAATAATAAAAAATGCCCGCTTTTTAATAAGATCTACCGCCCCTGATACAACTCGGATTGACTTGATATTTTACAGGTGGCTTCATTTCTACCTGTGGAAAGTTCTTTTTAAATCTGAGTTTGAGTTTGGGTTTTACGATAACGGCCACTTTGCGCCCTTTACGGTCAATTTGGATGCACGTTCTTTTTTTTTTTTTTTGTTTCTAGATCTGAAGACTTGAAATGGTGGGGAAGTATTTCTTTGAGATTGCTTTGTGTCACTAGTTTCACCCCCTTTCTTTTCCACAAACACATGTGCCCACAAGTTTATTACTTGTTGCGACGTGTTGTTCACTGAACGGTGTGCATATTATTGCCATTTCATGAATGCTGACATGGAGTGTAAGGCACGAAGGGGTACAGTAGTGGTAAGTGGTAAGAAACTCATCAGGTAGAGTGAGGCGGATGACGATTTTAAGTGTAAGAGTGGAATTCTGTCATTTGATGTTTCGGCCTTTAACTTCTGGACATCTTCCACAACCCTTGACCACGCTGAGTTCATGACCCTCGCTGTTCGCCACCCACATGTTTTTTCTTTTTTGTCGCCAGGCTCTTCTTTGGGTTTGAACCCGTACCGCTGGTTTCTGATGCAGGTGTCTCATCTTTTCCACCAACACATGAACCCATGATGTTATCACTTCTTGCGATGTGTTGCTCACTGCCCAGTGCGCATATTATTGCCATTTCATGAACACTGACGGCGGGCATAGGGCATTAATGGGCAAAGGGGAACAATAAGATTTATCTAACTACAAACAAGCAAAGAACCAACCACAAAATAAACCTAAGGGGATGAGCAAGGTCAAGCAAATCCATGATAACCATCCAAAACTTATGTAGGTCTCTGTTCCCCACCATTTGGAGCCACCATAGCAGTGTTCGCCATACGGCACCATTTTCCATAGCAGCCATCAACGCCAACTGACGTCATCAGCATCATGGCAGTCGTACCTATAGTTCCATAATGAAAATAGGATATATCTAGCTCACTGTCAATGGGCTAATATTCACCGTAGCGGATCTATCCGCCGACTTTTCCTGCAGAAAAATAGACAAATGCCATTCGGAAAGGACCGGAAAGTTGAGTCCATCTAAAGGTAAGAAGATCACGCCTTAGATAGCAGATTTAGATCTAGGTTGTCTTGAATGGACGGAAGGAAGAAATCCCGTTAAAAGTGCATCTTAGCCCTAGTATTTTCTGAGCATCCATTTGCTGCAATATTCCCGTTTTCGAAAAGCTAAACCAAACTCACCCTTGTAATGGCTCATGAGTCCCACAAGAACGCAACTTTAGGAGCAGCCGTGGGGGGTGGGGGGGGGGGGGGTTGATGAGGGGCCGAGTTATAGCCCCTGTAGCTAGTTACACTTCTATAGGGATATTTTCAGAGTAGGTAAACGGTTTGGTGATTATCTGCTGGGAATTCCAACTGAGGCACGTGACTTTCCCTTTTTATGGACCGTGTGAAAAATGTCAGCAACCTTTTAAATGAAACAGAGAGTGCATGCACCTGAGGCAACTGCCGAAGCACGCATAACCTGCTCAGCAAGAATGTTCTTTGGGGGGGGGGGGGGGCTAACCACGATGTGGTGGAATCTTCCTTGCCCCCATCGATTTATTTGAGCCTTAAGCACTAGTCAACACATTTGTTAGGAAAACGCTTCCGAATGCCTCAGAGTGTTCTCAAGATCTCTAAGCGATAGGGTCTTGGGTCAATTTTGACAGGCATCGTCCCTCTGAAATAATGCTTACCTCTGCCTTGGGAATGTGACCTCTTGTTGGATTCGGTGGCCGGTGGGCAGTTCCAGAGAAAAATGACAATGACAGAATTTTATGTCAGGACCGACTACCTCAAAAGCCGTAATTTATTTCACAGTACAGGAGACAGTCCGCCCATCTTTCCTCGCCTGTAGCTGTTTGGAGACATATGGGCGCTAGAGAGTCATGAACGTAATAATTTTTCACTGGGTTGTTCATTATACTGATGTGTTTCACTTGACTAGTCTGCATGTTTTCCAGAGCAAGAAATGCCCTAACTTATACGTGCATTACAATCTGGACCTCTAGAAATTGAATGTGTAAATGACACTGCCTTTCCACTTGCTTTTTATTGTTACAGGTGCCGGAAAACTTAAATACAACCACAAAATGGATCTAGTGGCTGGAACACAATTGCTCCTGGCACTTGTCTGGTTGCTCAAAGGTACGAAGCTCTGAATACCAGAGAGAAATAAAGTACCCAATAGGTTTCACTAATTTTACCAAAAAATTCCCAAATTCTGTGACCTTAATCTTGCTCTTAGGTGAGACAAACGTTGCATATCGCATTTGTTGATATGAGTAGTCTGAGCTCTACAATAGTAGAAACCAAGATTTTGGGGAAAACCCATCAAACAGAGTGGTGGGTGGAGAAGGTGAGGCAAACAACTGGCCATGAGTAAAGCTCAGACTACTCATATCAACATTACAGAAATCGATTCAACCTCTGAGTAAATGTCGAAACATTTCCACCCTTTTGGATGACGATAGATATCATATCCTTACACGAACACTACTTCTTGTATTAGAAGCGCAGGTGGTGAATGGACGAACTCTAGTTTAAAGGACTACAATGGTCTATTTACCTGCAGCTTCGTTGCCTTTTCTTAACTGTTCTTTTTCTGACCCATATTGATTTTATGAAAAAAAAAAAATCGAAGTCAGGCCAAGAGATTCGAAGTCTGAGATAGTCATCAGAGACAACATTGTTTCTTTTCTCTCTTCTTGTTTTCAGTATATTTTTTTCTTCCTACACACCACAATTGCTACATTATCGTTCGCCAGGAGCTGTACCCGCCGAAGGAGAACAACCTATACTCTGCGGCAACAGGAGACGTGATCATGAATATATCACAGGTAGGGTGTTCAGATCTGCCTTCCGTCTTGGGGGAAAGCCAATGGAACACGCCAATGCCATAGATGTGTATGTAGGCCCTCTTATGCATCCGATGTTTGTAAGTATTAGTCCTGTACATTAATTACTGTTTAACCTTCGGGGTAAAAATAGACATTTTTGGAAAAGAGATACGTTTTCCACCACCATTATAGAATTATTTTTCTTGTTGAACATAAAATGTATACAAACAAGTCATCTGCCAGCTCTTCCTATGTTTGATGTTGAAATCTGATTCTTGATATATATCATTGTCTCCTTGTCCCGATACAAACGGTGGAAAATCTCAACAAAATCGGAGAGATGAAAATGTCCTTAGTAGACTCCGACTGGGTCATACGAACCTCACACACCCTTTCTGACGGAGGGGGTGGGGGTGGGGGGGGGGGGATCCCGGCCGAATGTGTGGCATGCAATTGACCACCAACTATTAATAAAACACATTTTAACTGAATATTTAGACTTCATGCATATCCGAAGAGGGCACTCTGCCTGGGGATCTGTGAAAGAAGGATTTTCTAACGTGGAAACCGCAGCGCATCCTGTCCTTTCTGGTAGAGGCTAAGATGTACAACTTGATTTAAAACCGTTTACACTCATTTACAGAACATTTTTCAGATCCATACGGAACAACTTTAGAGAACTTAACCAACGTGATAAAATTATATAAAGTTTTTAATTCTGCTGTTGAACATAGAAGCTCTGAATCTTCTTCTTCTTCAAGTGCCGGATCTGGAACAGATATCGACGATCATGGTTCGCCATTCATTCCTCTGCCCTGATGCTCTCAAAAGGCCCATATTGTCCTGGTTTTTCCCTGCCGCCCATCTGTTCAAACTCTCTGTATATATTATTCTTTGTCTACCTCTGCTTTTTTTGCCCTCTATTTTTCCAGTTAGAGCAAGGTGTTCAAGACCTTTGTGTCGATGCAGGTGTCCCATGAACTGCAATTGTCTTCTCCTATTTGTTTTTATTAATGATCACTCCGTTTTGGCGTCTTTCATCACTATTTCATTCGATTTCCTTCCCGTCCATGACATATTTAAGAGTCTCCTTAAAAACTACATTTCCCTTGAATACAAAACATAAATAAAGAACATTCCCTAAATTGACCGTGAAAGGCATAAAGTGGCAGTTGTCGTGCCGACGCGCCCTAAAACCCAAATTCAAAGTCAGACAAGCGTTAAACAAATCGAACTAATAAAAGTAGTAAGACAAGAAAAAGTAGGAAACAAGAGTAATGAACAGGCACGATAAGTGTTTCAGCCAGTAATAATATCATCAATTTTATCTGTTCGTGTTGTGAAATTATTTCTACTGTTCTTTACCTTACAGCACTGCGAAATCGGATTGTATAACAACTGGTGTGGCCCCAGTAGGGCCAATAGGTGTTTTTGCAAGGTCAGTAGACCAATTGCAGGGTCTCATATTGGAAACGTCAGCTATGCTGACTCAGGTGTGCACGTCCTGTGGCTACCACAGTGGAAAGGCATTACAGAAGAATGCTTAAAATTTTTCAACATGAAGCATGGTAAGTAATGTGGCTCGAACAGCAAATTGTGTTATTCGAACGAATACGGAAAATCCGTTATCCATTATTCGAATATTCAACACAGTTTAGAAATACGGGGGCATTACCGTACAAGTAATACATCCAAAACAACGTTAAAAAATGTCTTCACCTGAGACGAGCGGAAGTATTGCATTTCTTGCTCCATTCCTTCAATAGTTCATTCTATTCGAAACTCTTCTTTGTAAGCAGGCTTATTCTCCCATCAATGTGTTACATTTCGAAATTTTCTCCACAATGTCTCTTTATAAAAAAAAAACACAAAACAAAACACAAAAACCTTTGCAAGCCAGAGTGTCTAATAACTGCAAAACTATTCAACGATACAGGTCGCTGTACGAATAGTTGAATACTCGTTTAGAATAATACCTCAACACTAGCAGTAAATGGTCGCGGAATTGTGCACGTTCAAGGCGGTTCCGGAAATAAAACCTCATGAAAGAATCAATTCAACATAAGGAAAAGTCACACATTGCTCAAAGTAAAAAAAAAAAATTACACTGACACAAAATTCAGGGAATCTGTTAAAACATTCAAAGTACCAGTGGATTGGGAGATATGACATGTATGACATGTATTGGGTAGGCAAAAACTATTTTTGGAAGCAGGCTCACACCCCAGCTATTATCTTCCTTTACTCATGAAACATTACTTGGAAACGTGGAGACAGGAAGAAAGCACAGCTAGCATCATTATTATCAGTATTGACATCCCCTGTTCCATCAGATTATTATATCAAAAAGTAGTGGGCGGATAATAATATCCAAAAGAAACGGAGAACGATACAGGAATTCATTATTTGCCATCTGTAGTTCACCTGAGTAGCGTCTCTTAATAATGTATGCCATGATGTTTGGGCATTTGCGTAGAAACTCGTATAGATGTAGAGTTTGCGTGCCAGGGTAAAATGTGTATGTGTGGGGATGTATGTAGACAAAATAATGTAGGTTTCGGTGGGTGTTATATATGTGTGTAGTTAAGATGAAGCTGTGCAACCAAATTCCGAGCTTCTTGTAGGGTCGTCTCCTGTCATGTCCTAATGTCTTTTGTCTTTTTTTTTCTCTCTAGCACAACGTGACTGCTATCGTGTCAACGTGCTTTCTCCAAATTCAAACTTTTAACTGTCGAAACCCACTTTTATATCTCTTGATGAAGTTTCGTCTTCGTCTCCATGTTCAATTTCTACAGGAGGAGTGGTGGTACCTTCACTCAAGATCAATGGCAAAGTCTTCGTCATAGAGAATAAAGAATGCCCAAAGCTTTTAATAACTAGGAATTCAACCGTACGGTTTTGTGTGACCAACATGTTGATTCCGACTCTCGAAATTCTACCTGATGGGCATCGTGCCAGGATGAAAAATAGCTCCGGAACACATTGTGTCACCATGAACCTCCCGTATAACAAAACCAATCATATTAAAAAGCTGGTTTTAACTTACAAAGACAAATGCAGGCCAACTGTGACGATTACATGCAAGTACTTTTCTCATCTTTTTCAACGGGTGATTGGTGGGCACTTCTGGTGGGGTCTCCTGTCCTGTCATTCTGCTGTACCTTGTATGTCGCTTTGTTTCTTCTTAGCCCAATATGGCCGTTGTCGTGCCGGAGTGCTTTCTCCAAAATGGAACTGAAAATAATCTGTTTCAAACATGGAAAAATTTTTTTTTATTATTCAGTGTAAGGGCCATTGTGGTGCTAGCATGAAACGTTACGCCGTTAGGTTAACTCTGATTAAATAGGTTTCTATTCGCTTAAAGGGCAGCGAGGAGTATGCCCCCTCTTTTTGTATGGTTTAGATCAGTGATTTTCAACTGAGGCGATATCGCCTCCCCCCGGGGCGATTTTGAGACACAGTGGTGCGAAAGCGACAAAGGGACGATGGGGAGAGGGGGGCGAAAACGACAAATCCTGTCAAGTACATGCTGTTCAATTTCCTAGTCCATTCAGTAAATTGATAGCAGATCTAAATGATATAGGGTGCAGGATTACTTTAGAGAGGTAGCCATACGATGACCAATATAATTCAGTTGCTACAGATGGAGCACCCATCAATGATGGAATGGCATCAGAGCTCCATAGACTTAATAAAAATTGAGGTTTCAAGCCTTCTCGCGGTCCATATTGAGAAAGCTGAAAGATTTGGGCAACTTCTTCTCTCGGTCCGCTGCTTGTCAATAAGTAACTGACTTCGAGGCTCCCTGGACGTGTTTCAATCAGTGCGGAAGTTTTTTTGTTTTTTTTTTAAGCCAGTAAGACTTAGCATGCACACCTGGAGAGAGAGAGAGAGAGAGAGAGAGAGAGAGAGAGAGAGAGAGAGAGAGAGAGAGAGAGAGAGAGAGAGAGAGAGAGAGCGAGAGAGAGAGTTAAGGCGCTGCCTGCATGCTAAAAAAAATTTGGCAAGTTTAATGAAGTGAACTTTAACAAGACAATCTGGTAAAGGCAAAGTATAATAATATCCTGTTTCTCCGTCAAGCCAGATTTCTGGAAAACGGGGGCGAATCTCTCACTTCCCTCCAATTGGCAAAGTATGTACAAGCGATTTTAAGACCTTCGAGATCAATGTGTCCGTGGGTGGATTATGAACCCTAATGGTTACGATGCGCCTTGAAGCCCAGGCATTTTCAAGAGGAATTGCTAGATTTCCAGCACTGCATCGAGGCGATGGCAGAAAATTTTGGACCGTGTGGGAGGAGGGGAGGGGGGGGGGGGAGCATTGCCCGAAAAAGGTTGAGAACCACTGGTTTAGATGATACCCAGAGATCAACTGATTGTTCAGAGTTCGTGGACACGCGCACATTTATTTCAGATGTCCCTCTATGAAGAATCACTTTGCCAGGGTTTAAAGACTATAGGCTATGTCCCTTTGTTTTGGTCCTCCGGACAAAAGCGTCTCGATACACCTTATATCCGAACTGTTAGAGCAACCAAACCCTTCTCATAAGGCTGCAGATCCCGATGACAAAACATATTTGATTGTGGCTAGGAGCAGCAACAAAAAGTCTATGAACGGTAGAATGTGCAGCAATAACAGCGGATTTCCTCTCACTGAAGTGAAGGCGCTAAGCGTCCTATCTTAAGCTATAAATTTATCGTTGGAATAAGAAACCAGTAAAACTAACAAAGGCAGAATTATGATATTTTAGTTGCTCGCGTACGAGTAAGCTTTTCTCGCCGAAAGCTGTGATGACTAATAGACCATCATTTTAAACTTTGTCGTTCCAGATTTCACTTTGACCATGACTCACAAAAGTCCCCTTTCTCTCTCTCTGTGTGTCTCTTCTCTATCTCTCTCATACATACACGCACGCACGCACACACAATTACCTGTCTAGGAATATCCATCTGGGTTTAGTAAGTGGTATGGTGCGGATAGTTGTTGGGCGCTGGTGGGAGAGTCTTCTTTCTTCCTATCATTCTGCTATGTTCTGTCTATCATCTTGCTTCTTCATAGCAAATTATGGTCATTGTCGTGTCGGCGTGCTTTCTCCAATCTCATAATCGTCTTGTTTAGCTGATTCATCTCTCCTTTTGTAATGCAATCCCAGGTCCTGTAATCCAGAGGATTGATCTAGACCTATTGCCAACATCGTCATGCTACGATGCCTATGTCCAAAGGCTTGATTTTATTCATCTGGCTGGACGTTTGCGGTTGTTTGAGGCCAACATAAGTGATTTCGAGGATACGGTTGAAGTAACTCTAGGCAACTCCAAAGTCGGATACGATACTCCTGTGAGTATTTATGTAATAAAAATGACGTGGGGAAAACGTCAAGCAGAACATAAGTCAAGGGGAAAAAAATAAAAAGATTTTGACGTTGTTTTTTTTTAAAAATA
The DNA here is from genome assembly GCA_963931925.1 of Onchidella celtica. Lineage (NCBI taxonomy): Eukaryota > Metazoa > Mollusca > Gastropoda > Systellommatophora > Onchidiidae > Onchidella > Onchidella celtica. The sequence goes on along the minus strand of OZ007581.1, from coordinate 20,328,288 downwards.
AAAACGCCCGTACATAGTACTAACTCGCCAGCTAAGGCTGGGCGATACCTGAAATTTAGGTAGCGATATCAATACAATGCTTAAGCAAGATATCTATGAAAGTATCGATACAAACCCCTTATTCACTCTGATAGGAATGTGCCAGGCTCGATTAAAATGACGTGAAGCTTTGATTGAACAAGGGAAGTTCTTGGTATACGAGACACTGACTGAAGTACACGGTGCATCGGCTGGTATTTTGCTGATTAAATCATGGTATTTATTAAAAGTCAATTGCCAAATTTCTAGGATTTACATTAGACAAAAAAGTAACTTATATCCCTTATATAAAACACACGAAACTCTCCTGTCAGGAAGCTCTTAGCATACTGAAGATACTCTAAGGAAAGGAGTCGGGTGCTAATCGCGTTTTCGTGCTACATCTCTGTCGTTCCCATATCAGATCCAAATTAGACTATGTTTATATATCGTCACTGGATCGGCTAAACCGTCATGCCTGAACATGCTAGTCACTGTGCACCACCAAGGGCTGCGTCTTGCTGTGGTTGATTTCCGCCTCTCTCCAATCGAAAGTCTGTATGTGGAGGCAAATAAACCGCCACCATCAGACAGAAAAGACAACCCTCTCTTCCTTATGGATTAACAATTGCCTTGTCATCCAGACAATCCCACTTACAATTTAGTCATCAACCAAACATACATTCAAAAGTTTGAATCTTTTCAAGGTATCACTCCTCCTTTTTGCCTTCAGATTCAGACTTTACTGGCAAAGGCCGAAATCCAACGGCCTGACATGGAAAATGACCCATTCCCTGCCATCCCACCATGGCTAATACATAAACCAAACATTATTTTAGATCTTGCGGCATGTTTGAAGAAGAACATAATGCCAGAAACGTACTAACAAATGTTTAGAGAAGTGATCCATAAATACCCTGGAGGTAACGAGGCTCTTTATACAGACGGTTACAAAGACCATGATGCGGTGGAGTCCCCTCATTCTCAGAATCAGATAGAATGCCTCAGACTCAACCCCAGAGACTCTCTCTTTACCATTGAAATTCATGCAATCAACTTGGCCTTAAATCTTATATCTAATTCCCAACCAGGACGCTTTATTATCTTATCTGATATACTACAGATATGAAAATCCGTGAAATCAATAATCTGTTACAACGTCTTCACACACTGTCCAACAGGCAATACCAAATTGTTCTCTGTTGGATCCCTGGCCACACTGGCATCAAGGGAAATAAAACAGCAGACACCCTGGCCAAAGAAACATTGAAACATCTACTAGAACACCTGAAAATATCATACACCGACCATAAACCTGCTGTTAATAACTTCATTAAATCGAGATGGCCGGAAAAATGGGATGAACAAACAACAAATAAATGACACTTTATCCATGATAAAGGTGAACACTAGACCCATGCCTCGCAACGAAATCAGAGAGATTAAATTGTGTTTAGTAAACACCGTCTCGGTAATACCCACCTCACTCACCGTTTTCATTCACCGGGGAAGATCCCCTCCCCCCCTCCCCCCGAATGTGTGGCATGCAACTGCCAACTATCAATGGAACATATTTTGACTGAATGTGTAGACCTCATTCATGTTCGAAGAAGGCACTATACCTGCGGATCCATGAAAGAGTTATTTTTTACCGTGGACCCACAACGCATCTTGTCCTTTCTGCAAGAGGCCAATATCTACTACCTGCTTTGATTGCTTTTAAGTTCCTTAAAAAAACACGTTTTTTTTTTCACATCTATACAAAACTTCTGAGAATTTCAATGCAATACAATTAATACTGGACTTTAAATCCTGTTTGTAAAATCTAGAAGCTGTGAAAACCAAATACGATTAGAATATCCAAGGCCGGGAAAGGCACGATGTGGCCGTCATCGTGCTGAGGCACTAGAAACCCTAACACAAACTCAAACCCAGGCCCCGAAGGTTAAAAACTATAAGGCTACCACTGCTAGTGCAGAAACCCATGACATGGCACAATAATACCGCCCGTGACAGTGATACGGTTAACCAAACCAAGAGCATCCCCACTACCTCGCAAAAAAAAAACAAACAACAGCAACCACAACAACAAAGACAACAACTACAACAAAAGGGCGAAAATAATGGTAGGGGTGTGTAACGGCTCAGGTTGATTTCACTACGTTATAGTAGGCAGAGTTAGATGATCTAAACTGCCAGCCTTTAGAAACGAAACTGTCACAGCTGTAGTCAAATCAAACACGAAATTTGTCAAATACTAACATTTTTATGATACTGAAATTTAATAACTCTATGATGAAATTATAATCTTAGGAAGGCACCAGGGAACACCTAAACAAATGAATATCCTCGCCCACACGAGGAAACACACAAAAGCTGAAGACTCACTCACTCACCGCTCCTCATATTTACATGGATTTATTTCTATACATAGTCATAGAAGATTCCCGAATCACCCTAACCTTTGCATTCGCCCGAGACACACAAACTAACCAATCGCTTAACAATACGTCATTAGGTTACATCATCTCAAGGCCAAACCTGGCGTAAACATCTATATGTACGATGTTATCGGATATTAAGGGATGTCCCAATATTAAAACGAAAACTACTCACAAGAGGGGGGAGGTCAGGTCGTCGAGTGCAAACACTGGGAACAACAACAAAAGGGAAAAAAAGAGAAGTGAAGATCAGCTCAGACACCAGGGGTAGCCTGCAAACACTCCAGAGTGGCAGGGTGACCACAGAAAGGCCACCTAATAAGTCGGCGCCTATAACTAGTCGGAGCTTTCGGTTACCACCTAGAGCGCCTATGCTACACATAAAGGCCGCGCCTACAATTTCGGTGCATTGCGCCTGGTAGGTTTTATTTGTACTTTTTTTTCTGCTCACACTACTCACTGCACCACGTGGAATTGTGCAGAGTGAAACTGAGCTGACCAGATGCTCGCTTTAAACATTTTGAATTATCATGTCTTTAAAATGATTAAAATTAAAAAAAAATTGTTCTCTTTCAAAATAAACAAATTCTGCTCGGTGACTTTGATAATTTAAGGCGGCTGAATCCAAATCTTCACTCAAATTTCCTCTATCAGATGTGGTTTGGTCAGTAGAAAATGGCCCCGCTCACCGTAAATGAGTATGACTCTTCACACCTTCCTGTCGAGCGACGGTCTTGCCCGTTACCGAGTCATTGGATCGGTGTCTTTCGGCGCAATAGGAATGTCTTTTGGATTCCGATAAAAACAGTCAGCGCCTACAGCGCTGAAACGAACCGAATGTAGGTGGGCTTTATGTGCAGTTATTGAAATTATATAGTACAATTCTTCTCACCTAAAGCGCCTAGTGGTTCGGTTACCGAATATGGTGGCCTTTGTGTGGGCACCTTTAGGGTGTGATGACATTAATTCAGTTGGTGGTTAAAAAAAATGAGAAACGATTCCCCAGAATGAGAAATCTGTGAACAGCGATCTCTCTCAATATACGCCTTTCTTGCATCAGAAACAAAAGCGGTCAGAAACACTTTTTTTTGTTGTTGATAATTTAGCCATGATGCTTTACAGAAAGGCAGTGGCTACGGTTACGCGGCAGCCGATGAACACAACTCACGATTTTTCTTTGTTCGGCTTTACTCCCTTTCTTTGGTTTTTTTTTTTTTCTATTGGGGTCTGAGCGTAATCTGCGGTAAACGTAGACACTGCCCTACAGGAAATGAGGCAATTCTACCTCCTGTTAAATCTAAGCTCACCAACCTAAAACGCAGTTGGGAATACAGATGGCTAATAACGCTTGAATCAGAACTGTGGATGTTTTAACGATTCCCTCCTGTTATGCATTGATATGTTTGTCTTCTCTTCAGGTTTGCACTTTTAGTATTGGCTTCGGACATTGTGCCCGGTATGGCTGGGTAATTGGGTGTTGGTGTGCTTGCACAAGCGACAATAGAAGAATCATTGATATTCACATCAAACTGCGCTCGTATGAACATTCGAATGGCAAATACGTCAAAGTAGTTTGGCGATCAACTAGCAATACATATGAGGATCAAGTTTACCATTCTCCCATGATTCAAGTGGCTGGTAAGTTGTCCCGTGGTAGCCTTGTGTTTAATGATTATAGGTTAGTGCTGTAGAAATGTTTTCTTTACAATTCGGTCTACTTGTTATTATTGTATAAAGTGCAAAGAAGCAAACTAAAGGTCAGGATACAGCAGAACAAAATGAATAACAAATAATTACCACATAAGGTTTAGTGAGATTTAGAGAAAATCAGTGTTGTCTTTGCTCATTCTAAATAATTGTTCCCACATTGCTGAACATACACAAAGACATGGACGTTTATATTATACTTGACTTGATGAAGACTCGTCACTGATGTGCTCACGTTTACCACGTACTTGACAAATAACAGATTTTCAACTACGTAAGATATAATAATTTAAAAATCAATGGAGTTATCATAGGCCATACGAATTTTTAGAGTTTAGCTAAATTTAATGTGGTCTTAGAAAATGACGTGATGATCTCGCCAATACGAATTGTATCCTTGCCAGATAGTTACTAATCTGATCTATACCCGACACTAACGTAAAATCTTTCACGAAAATCACTCTGCAAATTATATTTTTATAAAAAAGTTAATTTAGCCACATGACCTAAATAATTATATACTCAGAAATCTTTAAAACAAGTGCGCACTGTCTCATGGTAACTTTTGTAATCTCAACAGTCGAACCAAGACCTGCGATGTTTATTAATGGGAAAGCACACGTCCTCATGGGAAAAGAATGCAATCCGCAAGACTCTGGGACAGTTCTTGAGATCATATATTGTACTGCTCATGAGAAAATATATGAACTCGTCATACATGTCGGTATTGATAAAATTAAAGTTTACGATGGGAATGGAGTGTACCTCTGTGGCGAGACGAATACAGGAGTGCCCAGAACTGTCCTGACGCGACCCTTCTGGTTTACTTATGAACCCGAGTGCAAACTTAACATAAGCAACCGTGCTTACATTAAAAGTGGTGAGAATTTAGACCCACTGTTCCATTGGTGTCAATTTCACCCATACGTTTTGGCAGGGAACTTTGAATGATTTCATGAACCTCAGCCATTTTCCAAGTCTTCCTTTGACCAAAATTTGACAGGGTCAGCACAGATAAGCACTGGTAGCTAGTGAGTAGTGGGCCCATCTGGTAGTGTCTCACCACGTCCTATTGTTCTATTATATTCTGTCTATCGTTGTGCTTTTTCTTAACACAGTGTGGCCGTTGTCAAACTGCACAGATAAGCAGACACATTTCTGAACTGACATTACAGTTTTCAAATCTGACATGCCTTATAAGCCAATCTCATGATTTAAACTAAATATTATGCAAACAACATAATACGTTCACATAAAATAAGCAGTATTAGGTCCAATGTTTACAAAAAAGTAATAATAATAGCAAATTAATGCATCGTTTTTTTGCCATGCAGGAATTCTGCATTGTCCATCTTGATCAAAGTTGACAGTGTAAGTAAGATTTGCCATGAATGTGACTGCTGAAGAAAGGACACAATAATGTAATGGCCAAAATTACTTTTGGATTTTGGGGGGGGGGGGGGGTACTCTCTCTATGAGTTGCAACGTTTCATGTGCAGTTAGACCGAAAACCGGCCCTTCTTGCATGCGCACCAAAGAAGCTGGTTGAGCGACAGATATTAATGAATCCTGAAATTGCCGCTTTCTATTCGGTTTGGCCACATGCTTTCCTGGGACTGACTTGTTGTAGAGCCAATACATTAATGAATGATTCTTTATGGGGACGTGAGATGGATGGACGGATAATTTTTCACTCCCAAAATCGTTTAAATATCCACCGAAAATGGCAGCCTATGTTTGTGTTAAAGTCCTATAGCCACCCGGTTTAGTCCGCCCATTGCTGTCAAGACGGGAGTAATAAACAAAGTAACAACTTGTTCTGATGGACGTTCAGACAAAGTTTATTTACACAGGATTTGCACCATTTACATCTGGGATGCCACAGAAAATGTATGTACATAATATACATAGCTCTTTGAATACAAATTTCTTACCCGCGTACTAACGGACAGACATAATAAACCTCACTTATGGGATACATAATGATTTCTACATATTGCATTAAGCTAGAAAGCGAATATACTCAACTACAATGCATGGGCACCAAACACTGAATGGCAGAACCTAATATTTTATTTTTCTTAGTCATCCATTTGTCATAGAGCAGAAGAAGTTACTTACCTTGTCTATTCCATATTGCCATAACAATGTGTAATGTGTGATTGTTACAATGATGCTGCTTAAAAAACTCTTTTTGGATAGTTTTATTTTATACAGGCTTGAGGATCTATAATATTATATATTTGAGGACTGAAAAAAATTGCCACTTTTTTGCACACTTACAAGTTTGAAAATTGACATAAACATTTCAAATTACTTAGCTTTCGAAATGATACCCTCAAAATTTGGCTTACCGAAAGTGCTAGTTATTTAGCAAAAATTTACTTATCCGAAGATTTACACCTGAACAGTGATGAGACGAATTTTTCATTTTTAATCACCATCAGTCTTGCAACGAAGAAGACCTATTAATATCATTATTATGTATTCAGAGTTAGAAATAAGTTTTAATCTTGTCGGGCTTTGTACGTACGTCTGTGTATGTCTGTGTTATTATTGTTAGCATAAATTAAATGTTTCATTCTTAATGTGGGTTTTTTGTTGTTATTATGAAATAGAGAGAGTCAAGTTACCTTCAAAAGCAAATTTTTGGAAGCCCGGGGGTAGCTGTTATTCGGTGTTTAATTTAACTTTAGTAGACAACTCTTCATTCATTAAATGCGTACCTGTAAGCATTAGCAAATGGATAGTAAACTTTGTTTGCAATATTACATTTTACTTGGCTATACTTTCAATGATTACTTACCAGAGTCGTGCAAGCCACACGCTATGGACAATCTGCTGGCACTCGTGGCTATTGGCTACCTTCTCATGACCACCATACAGATTTAGATGCCTTTACAAAACCAGGTGTGTTTTCAGAGTAAGGCGTATAATGAAATACATCTCTGTTTTTGCCTCAGTTTTGGAGGGAGATGTGAACTATGGAGCCAATCGAGACCTCAGGCATTGGCGAGACTGAAATGCATCTGCTTAATTAGTTCGGGGGCGTCGAAACTGTCTCGAGTCAGTTGAGAGAAAGAGATAGAAAGAAATCAAAGCAGACTCAAAACAGGCTGGACTCGGTGCGACACCGGCGTAATTCTGTAATGTGAACTATTTCACAAATGCATTACAAAATGAGACATGTCTTAGTTGATATCCAGAGTAGTATAATCTCTTCATTCTTTAATGAACTACTCGCTGACTTTCAGCTACAACAAGGAATGTGTTATGTGTATCACTTGTTCAAATTCCAGTGATATGTAGCAATAAATCAATAAAAGCGACAGACATGGAATGCTCTCCCGCTATTTTGAGTAAAGGTGGTTAATAAAAATAGAGAAAAATAGTCTTCGGTGCAAGATCGAGCAAAACCAATCAATTATCTTAAAGTCATTAAACTATTCTCAACAGATGAGCCAAGACCGACAATAAAGATCAATAGGAAGAGCTGTTGCACACCGGCATCTGTGATGGATATTCTTGAATTGAACTATTGTACCAAACTCGAGGACACGTTTAACTTCTTCTGACTTTTTGGTCAAACGACTGTTGAGCTATCCAGTGGAGAATGTGGCAAGACGGGTCTGAAGCTACTTGCAGTTGAAGCCCATCTGTGGAAAACCTTTTTTCTTATTCTCCTGCTGCAGGATGATAGCTGACAGTGGAGCAAGTATCAAAAATGGTGATTGTTACGAGGCTCCTATCCTAATGTTACGGATTTGGGGGGAATCCGTCTACTTAAGGCTTCGACTGCATTCTTTTAAATCGAGAGTTTTATATATCTATTTAATCTTTCGTACCATGCCACACACTAAGAACAATCTGAATAAGTTTCATAAACAGACCTGCAGGGCCACAAATTTAATTACATTAATTACCCTAACAATTTTGTCTAGATCTATTATATAGTAAGGACAACATCAGCAGCAGCAAATCCAAATTCAATAATACCTCACTAGAATTCTACTCTAGATTCCTATAACATTATTATACTTCTGACTCACTAACAATCTAAGTACTAATTATATATATCTCAGATCTGGTCTGCCTACTATATATCAATCAATACACTAATATGGTCTCTGGCGACAATGTCATCTCAGCCATTTGTGCCTAACGCTTATAATAATCGAGCCCGTCAATACAAACTGACGTAGTTAAGCCTAGAGATCTACTCTAGGATGGGCTGGCAATCCCCAGCCTCATCCAGACAAATCAATCACAATTCACAGATGTGTATGCCATACATTCATACTAGTTGCAAGTCTATATATATCTTTATCTTGCATTCTTGGGTAGCACTCCTAGTATATGCGGCAATCCTGTCCTACTGGATAACTTATGTCCAGTTCCTCGTTCATGGTTGAGTCATCAATAGACAAACACTTACGATTATTCCCTGGTGTTAGAGACCAGGGAACGATGGACAATAGCGGTGGGCATATCTCATTCAGGCATATGGATTCATCTCAAATGTCTATAGTGGACTAGACATGAGTCGTACAAAACTTTATGATTCTTCAGGCAGAATCGTGCCGACGCCTGCACAGATTGGAGTTTTCTGTATGGAGTGCAGGATATATGTCTGGGTAGACTTTTATACTGTCTAGCCACCTGCAACTACCGTCCAAATCCCTAGATTTCATTGGTGCGGTCAGCTCCGAGCTGAGCTCGCAGTATAATTTATTCTATTGTATAAGTCGGTTACGGCCTTGCACTAATACAGACAAGGTCAATTTAAAATGTCAAAACAACTACTGAAATCTTTAAACCCTCGTGCTTTCTACATTTTATGCACGAATTTCTGAACGCGACTCTGCATCTTAAACTATCTATCCTTATTCGCCCCTTCTCTTCCCTTCTAAGTGTTCATCAAAATCATGGGGTCGAGAACGGCTCTGTCACTCCTAGCTATACATTTATTCTATCTCGCCCCACTTTCTTTCCATCTCTAAAACAAAAGTGTTTCAAACAAACTGTTCACGAGAACAGCTCAAGGACAAATTACGCTGGTTAGAATTAACAAGTCGTGAAAATTTACTCACTGAACTCGTGACCTAGCACGGCATTTATGGACTTAATCTGTTCTTGACAGTGACGACATTTAATTAATGAACCCATTCGTTTAAATATCGTTACAATTTATAGGTAATCACCCCCTCCCCCTCCCCCACCCCTCTTCTCTGCACATCTGTGCGAACTACATATTTTATGGCTTGCAGCTTTGACATTTAAACTGCGCATCAGTCATTACCACAGAATAAGGAACTTCCAGAAGAGCAATAAGCTCAATCTTCGTGCCTGCAGGAAGTATACGCACCGCCATTTGGAATGAGATGCAACTGCACTTGACTCAGTCAGTGAGTCACTGACAATAGCGTTGGATGTTATTTATCTTGCGCCTCTGACATTTGCAAACTAAGATTCATTATCAAGGTGAGTGGCCCATACTCTAATTTACATTTTTTAGATATATTTTAAAAATTTATTTCCATTACCAGCTTGTGTATTGTAGATCTAGACCCACATTAGAATTAAGTCGAAGAACCGGAGTATTGACATCAACATTTTTACTTTCGGTAGCGTGGTTGTGATTAATGTGATCGTTCTTTTGTTATGCCCATCCTGCGATAAAGAACGACCAAGGAAGGTGTAAATAATGTCAAATTCTTTTTTCGGAAATGGGTTTCGAAATATATTCAGAGGAAAACCTTTCAGGGTTTGAATTCAACATTTTTGCGAATGTGCCTAGTTACGAATAATCAATCTCATCCAAAATGGCGCTATTCCTTCCTTGTGCCGCTTCTGATAATATCTCTATTCTGTGGTGATTACTGCGCACAGCTGGGATTTTTATCGGCAGTCGTAGTTAAGGTGTAATTGTGCTAAATGCATTATTATTTATGTTGCAAATAAAGGTACGTATTTTATACTTTGCGGCATTGACACTCATACTGCATACCAGCCCTTATTGCGCACAGCTGGCTATTGCTCGGCATTCGTAGTTAAAGGTAATGTGACAAGTACATAATTATTATTTGCTTTGCAATACGTCATGACGCATGAATTCTATATAGGCTGCAGCTTCGACTCTTTTCGAATCTATACAAAACGATTTTTGAAAATTTTACCACTGTATTAAATTTTAATCGAAACTTTTTAATTTCACGCTCGAAATTTAAACAGATGAGGCTCTGAATGCGAAACATAAACATAGTATCCAAAATAAACCGCCAGAGGCGCAAAGTGTCCGCTATCGTGGAGACGCGCCCTAAAAGTCAACTCAAAGCCTCTATTCTCTGCACCAAATCTTGCGCCTTTGCAAATTGATACAGCGGCGGCTGTTATCGGGTATTTGTAAGTGTGTGTGTGTATATGTTTGTGTGCCTATGTTATGTGAAATTTACAATTTGCCAAGCGCCTTGCGACTCCCCATGTCTAGGTGATAAGGCTTATCTGTATCATTATTGAATAAAAAGAAACGAAAAAGAAAATACACAAAACACAAAACAAACACCAGATTTTTAACAACATCTGCTGCCTTCTTTTTGGCTTGCCAGACGTTCCTTTTACATTTGGAGACTTGAACTGATAGAATAGTAGCATGTTTACGGGTTTGCTTGTCTCTTTTGTTTTTTTTTCACGAACACATCAGCCCATGTCGTCATCACTTTCTGCCGGTCGTCAAGATGACTTGGAAATTACCACTGTATGTTGATTTACGAAATCTATCTAGTAGCTGCGTTTATTTGACCTGAAAAAAAAAAAAAGCCTTCGACACGTCCTGGAGGCACGGTATACTGAGAGATCTTAGTAGACTTGGACTAAAGGCCAACCTACCAGTCTATGTCCGGAATTTCCTTTCTGACCGTTCCTTCCAATAAAAGGTGAACTCCACCCTCTCAAGAGCAGCGAGTCCCCAAAGCTCTAGTCTATCTCCCACCCTATTTAATATTAAAAACAATTTTATTACCGAAACACTTTTACAAAACGTCGACTGCTCCTTATACTTAGACGACTCTCTCGTCTGCTACAGGGGCCCACTGGTAGATGGAATAGAGCGGAAACAGATACAAACAGATTAAAATTTTTTCCCCCCAAAACCGTCGCCGTCCACTTCAATAATAAACGGAAATTCACAGAGACCCGGACCTCTTCCTTCACCAGTTCACGGGAATCAACGAATTCCTGTGAAAGGTGAGGCCAAATTTCTAGCACTTATATTAGACTTAAAATTAACTTTTGTTCCTCATGTAAAATACCTTAAACTCTCCTGTCACATGCTCTTAACATCCTAAAGACCATCTCAGGAATTCAGTGTGGTGCGGATCAAGTCTCCATGCTTCATCTTTATCACTCTCTGATCATGTGCAAACTAGGCTACGGTTGCATTGTCCATGAATCAGCTAAACCGTCATGCCTGAAAATACTAGACCTTGTGCGTCTTGTTCTGCGTGTTTTCCGCACCTCTCCAGTCGAAAGTCTATGTGGAGTGAAATGAAGCGTCCTTGTCCAGCAGAAGAGACAAACTCTCTTCAGTAGGGATTAAAATTGTCTTCTCATCCAAACGATCCCGCTTACAATTTGGATTTCAACCCAACATATACTCAAAATTTTGAATCTCCTCAGGGTGTCATTCCTCCTTTTTGCCTTCTGGGTTTGGTCTTTGTTTGCAAAGCCGGCCGAAATCCAACCATGTGAGGTGGAAAATGACTCATTTCCTGCTATCCCACAATGGCTAACTGATAAACCAAATATTGTTTTAGATATCGCACAATGTCCGAAGAACAACACTATGCCAGAAACCTTCAAACAAATGTTTAGAGAGGTAATCACAGGCCTTTTTACACAGACGGCCCCATGACAATGATTCTCAAATGCAGAATGGCAAAACCGAATGCCTCAGTCTCAATCCCAGAGGACGTGTCATAATCTTTTCTGATTCGCTGTCCTGTCTTCAGGTTTTAGAAAGCCCAAATATGAAGACCCATGACATCAATAATCTGTTACAACGTTTGGAAAGAGCGCGGCAGGCACCCAATGAAAACAGTTTGCGAAGTTCTCCACCACAGTTAGCCCACGATATCCAAACTGCGATACACTCTCTGCCCGGAGTGGGAGGGGCCAGACCGAGTGGTGGGACCCGCCCCATCTCGCCATGGTGTGGCTATCACAATGGACTGAATGCGACCCACCAAGGCGGGCGCTTGCCCTGCTCAACCAATCACTGCGCCTCCGTCACGAGTGTGAGACGTAAGCAGGGCTTTTCCATCCTGCAACAAGGGAATCGAAAGACTGCCCCAAATATCATACTTACAAGCAATGGACAATGATTACGCTTGTGAAAGTTCCCAGCCGCCATAAGGAGACGAGGGGACCGATTAACCTGAGAGCGGGATCAACAAAGAGGACAGCGGATACGAACAACTAGCTCAAAGGCTTATTTATATGGAATGGGAGCTCAAATCAACATGGTAGGAAATATGGAATGAACAAGCAAAAAATAAACTACACTTTGTCCAAGATAAGCCTGCGATATAGGAGAGATGAAATTGTCCTTAATAGACTTCGTCTGGGTTACACCCACATCACGAATCCACTTCAACTTGGAGGGAAAGAATTACAAACTGTAACAGAGCGATAAAAATTGTGTTTCTTATGTTATAGTTATTAGGACATTATCACAAAGTGGCATTATTTTCGGTTGCTGCAGTCCACACAAGGCAGCCGTAAAGATCCAGCCGGGTGTACAAATCAGCTTCCTTCAAAGCAAAAATATGCTCCAATAGGGAGAGGGAATTTTGATGTGAACTGACGTCACGACTTTCTGAGTTCCTACTTGTTCCGGGGCCAAAATGTTGTCGGAAACGTTCTCTCCTTCCAAAGCGCTGAGGGAAGACGATGCTCCTGAAGCTTAATTATTACGTGATGATGTGGAAAAAACGTTCACTTGCGCAGAACCAATGATGATTTGGATGTCGGGGCATGGAGTGCGAGGGCACTGCCAAAATTACTTGACAGTAAGTAAAAACGAAAAAAAAATGTTTTGGACTTATATTTTCTATCGAAGAATTCATTCGGACATGGAAATCTAAGAGTTTATTCGTAAATTTATGTAGACCTCAGAATTCTTTTCCAACCTGTTGAATCTATCTAAGAATCAACTCAGACATGGATATCTCAGTATTCACTCTGATTAGATCAAAGGCTTAAGAGCAATATCCCTTCAGTTTGATAAATCATTAATGTTCAAATCTGAAGTAGTGGGAAACAATGCATTGAAATAAATGTCAGCTGATCATTGTTTCTTTTCTTGCTCCCACAAGGTGGAACATTTCCCTTTGCAGGGCGTCTTCAGAAGTGTTTGTCTGCGGATTTTACACCATTACTTTCCAGTACAGAGGCTGACCAAAATAAGGACACCCTTCTGTTATTTTTCATCAGTGGCCATGTCCAAGAAGACAAATTGGAGATTGTTGCAATGGAAATGTTCATTTTCTAAAAGCAATAGTAATAGTCTTTTCTCTATTTTCCTTAATCATGATGATGAAAAGGGGATTACTGTAACATGCATGCTTTTCTCTCTCTGTCACATGAGTCACTTTGTCAGAATCAATTTTTTTCTCTACAAATTCTAATTGATTGGAGAAGTAAGAATATTTTTAGTAAGGGGTTTGTATAAATTTCTATTATGATTAATTTTGAAAATATATAATTCTTACTGTGACTTGACGTAAGAATGAAATATTTTCTATGTACGATTACATTTACGTGCATATTGTGAGCCCTGTCAGCATCAGTGTCAAGTGGTAGTGTGTACGTGTCGTACGTTTTTGTAATCACTTTAGACCGTTCTGTTTTGTCAGGCTTTTTTTTTATTCCCGTAATAATTGAACATTGAATAAAACATTAAGAAATCAGTTTCAAAAAAGTATTTCACATTTTATTCACTGAGTATCAACTGTTTTGTTAAGGGGTTCATAAAACTTGAAGACTGGAAAGCATACTGTACACTTTTATTAATAACCAGGTATTTATATGGCCAATAACAAGGAACAGACACTGGCATGGAAAACTAGTGTGGATAGAGGAGACTGACCACCGAATAATACTGAAAAAGATCTTAAACTATTGAATTTTTGTGGCTTTAACCGGCATAAAATTTACAGTTTGAAGAATGACAATAGAGGGTGATAATGACTTCTCACAATTTGAATCTGGAGTTGTCTGGAGAATCTAGAGAAAAAATAAGTTCATTGCAACTGATATGCTTCAAGCAAATTTAATGCAACTTTAATTGTCACGACTCAGTATCAAGTCAGCCACGACTCCTCAAAAATAAGAAATGGAATTAAAATTTTATGTACGCAGAAATTGCATCAATTCTTGTCTTCAAAAGTTCTGATCTGGTAAATTCAGTTTTGGACTTTTTGTGCCTCCCTTCATAATATTATAGTCTGATGAAAAAGTCAGCAATGTTTCATTCTTTGACAGTTTGTATTTCATTTTCATTAAAGCCTATCGCTACCATATATGTGAAAATATTCCAATCCCTTGAATTCTAGACTAAAACCAGTAATTTACTATGCGGGTGTTGCAAAGACAACTTTTTTTCTTTTTGTCCATTATGTGGAATTTACACTTGACGCCACTATAACGTTTTAACAATTTATTTATCATTGTTATATTTATTTTCTCAGGGGTTTGCTTTCAGCTAAAAAATCTTCCCATTGCTGGAAGACTCCACCTAGACTTAGAGTCGAAATACAACATAACAGTACTTGCAAACTGTAGAAAAGAGGGGAGAGGGGGGAAATGTAATAATACGTTAGATGTCAGGATGCTAAAGGCGGAAACACCTAATGACAGAATCTATTCTTCTTCCCCTGAAGATCGTCATCTGCCTCGCTGTACCTGAGGAGTTTCTTACCACCATACGCACAACGTGTAACTCGCCCTTACAATTTCTACAAAGTGTGTAAGACTTTACATTATGAAGTATTGTAGAATGGAATAAATTATTTTCCCAAATAAAACAAAATCGTTCGTGCTCGGGCCATAGTCCCCTTTGAACAGGGCTTAATGTAGGCTGTAGTTACTCCGAGATGTCATGGACTACACTTAGCCTGGACTATATTTAGTCTATCTTCTTCTTCTTCTTCTTTTATAGTTGATTCGTCTATAATGACGATTCCTCAACAGTGCACACTCCCATTACCTAAAGCAATGTTCGCTCCAGCGGTAGATCAAAGTGAAAGCTGCACGCTTGAAAACCGTAATTGAAAACAATGCACACTATTTTTCCATAGCAACCACAACATCAACATCAACATCATATAAGCTGTACCTACATTTCCATAATGAAAATCGGACACACCTAGGTCACTCTGTCAGTGGGCAGATCCATCAGCCCAATTTTGCTGTAGGGAAATAGACAAATGCCATTCGGAGAGGAAAAGGAAAGTACGTAGAAATGCCATTCGGAGAGGAAAAGGAAAGTACGTAGAAATGCCATTCGGAGAGGAAAAGGAAAGTACGTAGAAATGCCATTCGGAGAGGAAAAGGAAAGTACGTAGAAATGCCATTCGGAGAGGAAAAGGAAAGTACGTAGAAATGCCATTCGGAGAGGAAAAGGAAAGTACGTAGAAATGCCATTGAAAATGCACTTTAGGCCCCCGCACCCCCCCCCCTTTTTTTTTTCGCTGAGTGCCAATTTGCAAGGTGTACACGGATTGCCACAAGGGTCGTGTACAGGTGGTGGCTGGGAAGGGCTAGCCTCCCCGGCGAGTTAGTCCTGTACAGCGATATTTTTTGGGTAAACACGTGGCTCAGTGATTTTCTAATGAGAATTCGAACTAAGGCCACATGACCCTCCGTTGCATGTACCGTGTGAAAATGTCAGCCGATTTATTAATGAAACTGAGAATGTATGCACTTGACGGAATAGCCAAAACAGGCAATGACATGCGCAGCAAGAATTTGGCGGGCTAAACACGATAATTTACTTTCCTGTTTACGATTATTTCTCCTGTCTGCCCTCATTTACAGATGTTTGAAGATGTATGTGCATTAGAGAGTTATGAATGTAACAGTATTTCACTGGGAGCAGAATTGTTCATTGTAAAGATATGTTTCACTTGACTGCTCTGCATGTATTCCAGAGGAATAAGTACATAATTGAATATAATCTCTACCTTTAGAAATTACTTGTGTAAGTGAAACTGTCTTTCAACTTGCCTTCATTGTTACAGGTGCGGGGGAAAAATGAACGCAACTTAAAAATGGACATACTGGCTGGAATACATTATTGATCTTGGCATTTCACTGTTTGCTTAAAGTACACTGACTGTGACAATAAATAACAGGAACAAGCATATTATAAAAATTAATGCTAAAATGTTACGATGCATTTGTCCACAAGGTAGATATTATTCACCTGGCTGGACATTTGCGGTTGTTTGAGGCGATCACAGCTGACTTCGCTGAAAACGTCGAAGTAACTATAGGCCATCCCTCAAACGGAAGTTTTACCTCTGTGTAGTAGCTGTGTACATGTAATTATGTAAGGAAACGAGGGAAAAAAGCGCTAAAAGTAAAGCTGATACGGTCGCAGGTGAAAGGAAAAAGTTTACAGAAGAAAGACTATCTTTACAATTGGCTGGCAAAAAATAGGCTATCCTGTAACTCAATACGTTTACCCTATAAACATATTCATCACGGGCAACGCCGGGTGCTTCATTTAGCTGCATCATTGCTCTATGCACCCCATTTGTATTCGAATCCATGCCTGTATGAAATGATAGCTGTCAAGAGCAGATTTAATTCATAAGAGTAAATTTTTGCGAGAGCAGTAAGTAATTTTTAGAAACGTAATTATTGTACGAGCCAGCATAACTTGGCCTTGAGCTGGTCTCGTAAACAATGTGTTTTGAACAGTTTTTTCCCTGATAGATAGACAGAAGGTGGGGAAGGATAGAGGGACAGCGTAGGTGTGCATGACTGAGCACTTGTTGTATCTCGTGTTTTGAACTAGGGGTAGTAAAGAGGGAAGGGGTGAGTAGGAATTAAATGTTATTGAGACGTCTGTTGACGTACAGAAAAACCGTGATCCAGAGTAAAAGCTCGGGGTTGTGAACATGTTAAGAATTTATTGCTATAAAATTTATATTATATTGTATTGAAGTAGTTCGACCTTTGATGTCGACCCAAGGTCGTTGCGTAGGGCTGTTACTTAAAATAACTCAGTTCGGCAGCTGAGCTAGAAGTGGTTGCACCAATCACAATCCAGGAATTAGACGGTAAGCTGCAGATGCAGTCCAGTATTTAAGGCCATACAGAACTTAGTTCTGGGCCACATGTAGAAAATCCATTTACGAGGTGGACGGCGATAGTCCTCAGCCAGATGAGGGACATGGAGACGCAGTTGAGCAGTCCATTGTGAGGGGCCTGATTTAAAGCTCCAGAGCCTAAGCTACTTGGTTTGATATAAACCCACAGCGTTTACATCCAGCGCTCTCACTCCCAGTGAGGGCCGCATGGTGAGAGTCTATACTAATTTGTAATGATGAAAGTGAACCGTTCTACTTACTTTTGAAGACAGTTTCAGAGCTACCGCCAGACAACGCATGGTTGTACAAGCATTCTCCATGGCGTGTCTAGAGGAAATGTCCACATCATAACATGTCTCATTGAATTAATAGAATTTAAACTGTTATATCCGTCGCCACGTGCGCGGATTCTATTTGCCATATAACTCATATGACCTGCAAGTAGTTAGATTGAATTTGTTAGTCTTTATAAAAGCTGTAGTTCCATTAGTTAGATTCAGTTGCCTTTGAATTGATATATATATTTATAATTATATTTGTTACATTAATTCCTGTAATTAAACCGCTCTACAGTTCTGCTAAAATTGAAAGCAATTGATTTATTTAGTTTTTAGAGTGCAAGTATTTATTTTTGTGTGTTCGTCGATTGTGGGAGCGGACCTCGAAAGAGTGTCAGTCGAAATATCCCCATGTAACCCACATCGCGACAATAGCATTAAAATCGCATAACTAACGCCACAAGGTTTCATGCCCTGAGCCAACCATCCTGTCCGCCCTACTAATGTCATTCCATTGAGTGACGTAGTTAGCCCTATGGTTGCCTTACACCGATTGCATTGTTCAGTTTGCACCAAAAAGTCATTCTATTGTCAAAAAGCATTGTGCCCCCTACGCTGGAAAAATTGGGTGTTGGTGTAACAGTGTAAGCCCCGATAGAAAGACGTTTCACGTTAACATTAAATTACGCTCGTATCAACATTCGCATGGCAAATACATCAAAGTGCTGTGGCGATCAGCTGGCAAAACTTACAAGGATGAAATTTACTATTCCCCCATGATTCAAGTAGTCAGTAAGTTGACAACAGGCCGCCCAATGTTTAATGCTCATTGTATTGCTCACTTCGCACAGTTTAAAAGAAAGAAATGATTTCTTAATATTTCTGTCTAAAAACTTACATAATTATGGTTGTTTACAAGATGTAAAGAAGCAAACTAAAAAAAACAGGATACAGTCTAGCAAATAAATATTCATTTCCAGATGATTTAGCGAGTTGTCGAGAACATCAATATTGCTCTTGCTCATTTTAAATAACACATTGTATAATTGTGCCCGCATTGATAAACATATAATAATAGCCTACATAAAGATGTCGATAATTATATCAATATTGATGAAGTCTCATCACTGGTGCACACACGAACACCGTGTACCTGACAACCACAGATTTTCAGCGACATTAGACGTAATTATTTAAGAATCATCTAAATTATTATAGGCCATTCGAATACGCTTTAGACTTTTGCCAAAATATGGTCTTAGAAAATCTCGCCAACACTAATAATATCTTGGCCAAGTAGTTACTAATCGAATCTATATCTAGACAGTAACCATGAAATCGTTTAGGGGGAAAATATCATTCTGCAAACAAACAAGCTAATTTGGACATATGGCCTAATTAGACATGTCGAAATCATTAAAACGATTTACATACTGTCTCATGGTAACTTTTGTGATCTCAACAGGGGAGGAAAGACCTGCAGTGTCTATTAATGGTAAAGCACACGTCCTCATCAAATCCGAATGCAACCCAAGAGGCTGGGAAGCAGTTTTCGGCGTCACATATTGTACTGCCCATGAGAAAATGGCAGAACTCAGGATGCAGTTCGGTACTGAACGTATTCAAGTTTACGGTGGAGAATGTGGGGAGACGAACGTGGGAGTGCCCAAAACTCTCTTAACTTGTTTTCTTATAAGCCCAAGTGCAAACTGGACCTGACACACGTTGCATACGTACACAGTGGTGAGAATGTAGACCTATCACTCCGTTGGTGTCAGTTTCACACATATTAATGATTTTATAAGCCTAAGCCATCTTTTAAAAATCTTAATTTGACATTCTCTTCACAGACAACCGCAGATTTTTGGCAGGCCATTCTGGAAAGGTCTCCTCCTGTCCTGTCGTTCTATTTTGTTCTGTCGATCGTCTTTTTTTTCCCAGCTCAATATTACCGTTGTCATTTGTACTTTCTCCAAACTTAAACTCAAACGGCACTGATAACCCGACACTTTTCTGAATAAATATTGATCTACCGTTTTTAAACTGACCTGCCTTATTAACTAATCTCACTATTCAAGCTGAATATAAATGCAAACAACATATTAATACAGTAATATAAAGTAAGCTATATTAATTCCAATTTTTACAAAATATAATAATAATTAAAAATGAATGCAGCATTTCTCGCCATGTACTAACGATGCACTGTACATGTTGGTCAAAGGTGACAGTGTAAGTATGAAGATTTTCCATTTGTCACAATGTAATTATGTATAAGAAAGGTATTTTGTCTAATATTGCCACCCGAACAGTGAGCGAGGTATCGAAATTTTTATTTTAATCACCCTGATTCGTGATTGTGATTCACAATAAAGAAATAGATGCGGGATAGCTTATAATATCATTAAGATATTATGTTGGGAATTAGTGTACGTGTATATGCGTGTGTGTTAGAGAGAGAGAGAGAATGAGTGAGTGAATGAAAGAGAGAGAGAGATAGAGAAAGAGAGAGAGCGAGCGAGCGAGCGAGAGAGAGAGAGAGAGAGAGAGAGAGAGAGAGACACAGAAAGAGAGACAGAGAGAGAGAGAGAGAGAGAGAGAGAGAGAGAGAGAGAGAGAGAGAGAGAGAGAGAAAGAGACTGATTGATTTAACACAAATTATAATTATGTTTCATTCTTATGTTTTTATTGTTATAAAATGACGAAAATCAAGTTACCCCAAAAAACACATTTTTGTAAGCCCGCTGGTGGCTCCTGTGTTTAGTATAACTTTAGTAGACAGCCAAAGAGTTTATAATAAACCTAGAGGTAAGACTCGGTCACGTCACATAGCCGCAAATAGAAAGCCCGGCAGCCATCTTTGCTTACGGCAAGCGATTGCAAACACGGTGTCAAGGCCAATGCTAACGAAAGTAGTTTTTGTCGGAAGTCCTCAGTATTTTATTCTTGTTCATTCCTCTTTAGATATGGAGGTTCAAATTCATCCGTACATTTTGTATTTTGTCATAATTCATAATGTTTGTTTTTTTTTCTTTTGGTGGGATTACATTTTTTACATTTTCGTGGTTCGCCCAATCCATAAATTAAGTCTGCTCATTACTACTGTAATCCCCGTTCAAACAATCTGAACGACCGTATTATTTTAGGCTTGGATTTGTTTATTTTAGCCGTACTGTCTAGGTCGAAGCAGGCTTGCCGTAAGTTGGCTTTACTTTAGCCGTACTGTCTAGGTCGAAGCAGGCTTGCCGTAAGTTGGCTTTACTTTAGCCGTACTGTGTAGGTCGAGGCAGGCTTGCCGTAATTTGGCTTTACTTTAGCCGTACTGTGTAGCTCGAGGCAGGCTTGCCGTAAGTTAGCTTCACTTCAGCCGCACTGTCTAGATCGAAGCAGGCTTGCCGTAAGTTGGCTTTATTTTAGCCGTACTGTGTAGCTCGAGGCAGGCTTGCCGTAAGTTGGTCGCCATCTTTACTTCACCTACCAACGACGCCACGCGGAGACTTGCGTAGCTCTAGTCTGACCTCTAGCTATAGAACCTCTTTGTACACAGCTCTTTGTTGATTAAATACGTATCTGTATACATTAGCGCATGGATAGTAAACTTTCTTTGCAACACAGCATATTTTACTTGGCTATACTTTTAATGTTTATTTACCAGAGTCTTGCAAGCCACAGGCTATGGACAGTCTGTCGGCACTCATGGCTACTGGCTACCTTCTCATGACCACTATATAGATTTAGGTGGTTCTATCCAACCAGGTAAGCTTTCAGAGTTGGGTGTCATGAGACAAATCTGTTTCGCCTCAGGGTTAGAATATAGCCCCTTCATTTTTTGAGGAACTAGGCGATTTGCTAACTTTTCAACCATACTTCGTATAGATTCTGTTACCACTTGCTCAGAGTCAAGTGGTATGTTTTAATAACGTCAACAAAACTGGTAACTATGGAATGCTCTGCCGCCACTTTGAGTAAAAGTAGTACAGAAATATAGAAAAAGCAGGTGCTGTGCAAGATCACTCAAAGCCATGCCAGTGTCTTCACTTTGTTTTCAAAAAGATCCTCACAAAATACGACAAGGATTGCTTGAGGGGGTGGGTGGGGCGGGGGTTGGGATGGAAAAAGGAAGATCAACTACTTTTTTTTAACATGGATCATTGGAAAAATTGATTCTCTAAAAATCTGTAGACAGTAGTGCAAAACTTCAAAGAACGTGGCAAGAGGTAGTTCATTGAGGTGCAGTTTGGGCAATAACTGAAGAACGTTTTTCCAAAACTCTGTAAGTAAAATTTTCATGAGTTATTTCAGATAATACATGTAATTCAAAATTAGTTTAAGACGCAGAGTTAGTGTTCGGTTAAAACTTGTTATATCCCAGCATTATCTTTGGATCATGACTAGTCAAAGCAAGCTTTAACTAGACACCATAGAGATATCATTATACTAGAGTGCGCACGGTGTCACACGACGTGGAACTATTAGAGTCTCGTGGCGGCCATTTTGACTTGGGGTAGCGATTTTGGGAAGTCAGAGGGTTATTTTTTCTGTATGCAACTGCAAAATGGTTCAGAATTCCAGAAATCATTTCTATCCTTCTGTTCTTCCCATCTAAGGCTGAGCAAGCACAGTTTACGTTAACAACGTCTTTCAATCTCTCCCACGCACGCCATCTGTGATTTGTATATCCATTTGTCTTAATTATAATTACACACTTGCGAAGAAACACAGGAAAGACTCGGGGCGGGGTGGGGGGTGGGGAAAGGCAGAAGAGAATCAAAGACCTGGGTCTTTTATGAACAAGTGCCGAAGCGGCCCCGAGTTGACTGCACAGTGATGGCTCAGTTTCAAGGAGATAGGATGCTAAATGCTCTGGGCTAATAATGTCTAGATTTACGTGTCATCGTACTGCATCATGCTCCTCTCCCACCCCCATCACCCTTGTGTTTTGGATTGTCTCAGTTAAAACAGACAGCCATGATGGGACTGGGTGGCAAGGTTATCTCCATAGGCCTAATTCCTCTTTGATATGAATAAAACGTACGTCCAAACAACTTGATCATTTAGTGCATTGGATTGACAATAGGGAAGGGCTAAAGATCAAAACCTATTGTAATATATTTATCAACATGAGTATATCGTGGGGCATTGCCATATTGTTGTTTGCGACACTGTGCTGATTTTTTTAGCCTTTGTCATGAAAGTGGTTCTCTCACTCCTCATTTCATTATAAGTGTCATTCCAATCTTTAAGTTTCGATTTTGAAAGGTCTGGAACAAACCCCAGATGTTACACAACTCTTCGAATTTTCAATCCTCATTTTCCTGAAAAGGCAAAAATGCACATGATACAACAATATGGAAAATGCCAGTCGATATTATTTATCAAACAATAACAACAATTTTTTATTGTGACTTTTTTTTTTGCTTTTTTTTTTTTGCTTTTCGTGGAAGGAATCTGAGGGATTGGCTAAATGGATTGCCAGAATAAGTAGACAAACTGAGAATGGGAAGCCTTGGTATCCAACCAAGAATGACTAAGTGTGTAGTGCTCACTTCCTAAGCTCTGACAATTATGCAGGGCTCGATAAAGGCAATTCCATTTGTTTTCGAAAATTATCCTCCCCTCAAGCAGAAACTGCCAACTCCAAGAAGACCATCTCCCAAAAAGAGGAAAAATCCTGAGAGCTGAACACCCCCCCCCCCCCCCCGCCAAGGCATGTATGTATGATCTAGATCACTCAATATGCCCACCACTCAATCGAAGATCATCTTGAGAGGACAAAGGCAGAGATTAATTTATGCAAATAAAAGAAAGCTGTGCAAAAGCCGCTGAATTAAGAAATGGCAAGAAAAAGCTGGTGCGGAGAGAGAAGAAAATTGAAAGTTTTCATGTCTATTCTCTTCTTTCTTTCTTTCTTTATATGATCCAGTTATACCTCTAAAATATATATATATATATTTTGTTTCTGTATGAAGGTGAACATTTTTCCTTGTTATATACTACTAACATGCCCTTCTCATGATTTTCTTTTCAAAGCTATGCATGTTGTAATTTTCATGACTCTTACTAGTTTTACCAGTTATGAACTTGTTAGTTTGAAGAACGTTGTTTGGGGGACGTAGTCTGATTACAAAACCAAACAGAAAATATTGCGGTGTTCACTGTTCAGCTTTAGCTTTCTATGTAAAAAAAACTGTCTCCGCAACAACAGCCTGTGTTGCATCGCATTTGTAGTACATGTATATCTATTATGACTTTGACATAATTATAGGCGGGGATGGGATTACTATTCCTTGAGACGTCGAACAGCTAGCGCCTGCTCGCTAGCGAATCCTTCCCAAGTCAACATGGCGCGCATGTAGGCCAATTGGGGCCACTGCGACGCATTGCACTTATGCATGCGTGCGGACTCTAGTTTATTATAGTAACTCTATGCTAGACACACACACCGCGTCTTACATTAATTTTGCACGTCAGCCAAGGTGAACTGCACACATTTTAAAGCCGCACAGCGCAAACAATCCGCACCCTGCACGGTGTTTTTGATTGGTTGCCCAGTTATTTTTGAATTAAACAACGTCATTAACATCATGGCGGCATCGATCGTGTGCTATATCTAGATCTAACATTTGAGTATCTCAACACTTCAATGTCAGATGAAACAAAGCCACTGCCAATGGGCTATATCATGTAAAAGAGTACCCATGCACTCATTTTGGTTGATCTGAGATAGACCAGTGAGATTCAAAGAGGATATGAAAGTCAGATTGGTCTAAATCTTATTAAAAACCACAAGTACGATAAAATTCTTTGTCATGGTGTTGGACCGAAATCTAGATCTAGATCTAAGTCCAGATTGCTAAAAGGAAAAATTGATGTGGTGTCCAGGAGCCTGGCACGCCACAGTGCAGTCTTCCTCACCCATTGAATTGTTGTCCGGACTAGAAGCGGGATGGAATTTCTCGAAAACTACCACGTAAGTTAATTTAATATTTTGTAAACGCCCATTCACCGAGCCTTGTGGAAGTGATTTTTGTTTGTAAGACTGGCCTGATTTTGTTTTGCTTGTTTGCACTCTGTCAAAAATAATACTTAGAATCAGGGTCGGATAATGGCCATCTGATACCCTAAGCACAAGCCAAGCTTTGCGCCCCCCCCCTCCCCGGGCAGGTCTTGGGAGTGTAGAAATGGGCCCACTGCTACACCTGCCGAGTGGTAAAACCCCACCAAATGGTGGGCTTTCCCTCACAGACCGCCAAATGTATATGGCCTGTGGGTGACAGCTGTTGTCGTCCCTTGCTTCGTCTTCTGTCCTGCATTTCTTTCGCCTTTTTTTTTCACGCTGTTTGTGATTCCTAGCCTAGCCAAGAGCTGAACCACCTTGTACGTCCCCACAGCGAGAGCACCTCTACCCGAGGTGCAACCTGGGATGGGAGAGAATGGGATTCTGGTTGCTGAGGTGGATCACTCTGCGGATTGTCCCTCTATCGATACAGCACTTTGACCCGGCCTTCCCCTAAGACAGGAGGGTGATACAGCTCATACCATTCAATCAGTTAAGCCTCGAATCCTTTGCGATTTGAGACCTGGGCCTATCCTGGCGGAAGTAATACCCCGTGGGGAGTATATCTCTGGGGTAGCCTTGGCACAACAGCTCTGGATATCCGAGCACTATGTTCCCCCCACCCCCCTTGTTGGGCTCAGTGGCGGGTGGGGAGCCCCGGGGATGATCAATAAAGATAAACTTGTATCATAATTCGAAAAATGTAGACCCTTCCCCATATCCCGTCTTGAATAAAAGACAAAAGCAGGAGGAACCGGGTGGGGCCTCCAGTCAGCGCAAACGACAAATCACGTCTGCGCTGGAGGTAAAACTAATACTGATGACATGCAGGTCTGGTCACCTTTCCTGGTTATCGTGCCGACACGCCGTAAAACCCAAACTCAAATCAAAGAAACCGGGAAAACGAAAATCCTTAGATGACATTTATTTGTTCGGGCAGCATGGAATTGAACCCGAGACCAACGCAGCATGTAGCCAGTAGTATAGCGAGCGCATAGCTTCTGAGCTACAAGGCATGTTGCAAAACTGAAGTAAAAACTTCTATTCATAATGTCCCTGCCTGAGATTTTTGTTTTGTTTCTTCTTTAACTGGACATGCGCTGGGACATATTTCTTTTCCTTTCCCTTAGGCACATATTTTGAAACTGCTTGTGGACGTAACAACTCTGATTACGAACACAAGTAGGTAAAGTGAACCGAAATAGACCTTGAAGTGCGCAAAGTGGCCGTTATCGTTCTCACTCGCCGTAAAAGCCAAACTCAAACTCAAACCGAACACGAAACATAAACAGAATACCCGGATAGACCGTGATAAGCGGAAAGTGGCCGTTGACGTGCCGCAAACCCCAGACTAACTCGAAACTCCTTCTGGACACTGTTTCTTCCGCTTTGTCATCGCGACCACGTTAGAACAGTTCTTTGCTCCAACAGTTTGGGACACGTGTCATTAGAGAGCGAAAGTATATGTATGGGAGCAGAATGCCCATGTACTGGTTTGTGTCACTCGACGTATCTGTCTGTCTGTCCCCGTAAATAAAAATATAAGATGAACATAAAAATACATTTTCTAGCTTCAGACATTGTGTAACTGAAGCTGTCTTTCAACTTCCTTTTCAGTAACGTGTAACAAGACACAAGAATGGGTCTATTGGTTGGAATACAGTTGCTCCATGCACTTTTGCTGTTGTCAAAAGGTACAATCATGCCTAAAGAAAAATCAAAATGTAACTGATTGGAAAAAAATTAATGTTCTATTCAACTGTAAATGCTTGACATTTTTGAACGGCAATATTTTCTGATCAACTGGATGTGGACCCTGACGTTGCAAGGAGTAAATCTCTCTCTCTCTCTCTCCCCTCTCTCTCTCTCTCTCTCTCTCTCTCTCTCCCCCTCCCTCCGTAATAATCCAGATCTCAAGCGCGCCAGGGCTGGGCCCACCAATATTAAAGGGAGCCAAAGGAAGTTCGTTGCCTTTTACTGTCAAAACGACTTTAAGAAACAAAATTGCTTGGAAGTTGAAAATTTAAAACTCACTAGGGTGATGCAAAAGCGAGTGCGCCAGATTAGCCTACACTGAGGAAAATAAATTTTATGCTTTTTGAAACTAACTTTCACGATTTAACGTTGAGAGAAAAAAAGGAGCCAAAATCGTGCTGCGGCGAAACATTCCCGCTGTATATATATTTTTTTTATGACGTAGTAAGATACTTGCATTAATTTTGTGACAAAAAGTAAATCATAAAACTCAGACCAGGAGTCTTGAAGCCATGTTTTACCATTGCCATAATAACCCGTTTTCTCCCTCTCTTCATGTGTTTACAATGTTTTTCTCCTCCATAATTGTTCCTGCTGATCAGGTGGCATAGCTGATAATTCCAGGGAAGTTTCAATCTGTGGCCAAGTTGAAAATGGATATGAATTAATTGAGGCTACTCTATTGCCGAGTGTCATGAGTATGTATTACAGACCACGTGATCACGCAAATACGATAAACGTCTCTGTTCGCACCGGTGGAAGCCCAGGAAATGTAAGTATTTTAAAAATAAAATTTAACATTTGTTATGGTTGGTGGTTCAATGTCGGCGCTTCTGGTACGGTCTCCTCCTCTCCTATGGGTCGGTTATACTCTGTCTATCGAGTTGCTTTTCCCTAGCACAATGTAATTATCCACCTGCTTTCTCCTAACTCATACTCCTAAATTATATTTTTGAAATTTTGATTGACGCAGCTCTGATTGCCAGCCTATCAGTCTTAAATGAGACCCATCCCATCCCCCGCCAAGCCCATCAAAGTGGCCATTAGCGCGCCGACACGCCTTAAACCCAAACTTAAAGTCAAACTCAAATCTTACAACGAGATTGTGTTTCCAATGCTTTCTACATGGAGCATTTTTAAGACTTTGTTGTTGGCTGGGTGTCACATAGTGATCAATACTATGTATTTATATATTTCAAGATTTACCGATGCTTGGCACCACTTACTGACTAAACCGCGAACAGTTTAAACTACAAAATTGATAAAAGGCGGTAATTGATATTCAGACCATAACACAACCATTGATGGTTAACCATATCAAAGTGTCTTCAAAAAAAAAAAAAAAGTTTTGTTTTTTGGACACATTTTTTCCTCTCATACTGTTCTTTTTCGGCTTTCAAGAGCATTCAGTTTGGTGAACACTTTCCAAATAGGAATTTCCTGCAGTCCGAATCCGCAGGAAAGATTCTATTTGAGAGAGAGAGAGAGAGAGAGACAGAGAGAGGGAGAGAGAGAGAGAGAGAGAGAGAGGGAAAGAAGAGAGAGAGAGAGAGAGAGAGAGAGAGAGAGATAGAGAGAGAGAGAGAGAGAGAGAGAGAGAGGGATGAGAAGTAGAGGAATAACGGGTGCACGCAGGTTTATCCATGGCAAGGGCGGGAGCCTCAGCTAGTAATATCTATTCTTTATGTTTATCATATTTTCGGGTTTGAAATTGTGGTTGCTATTTAATCTTTCCTTGTAGTACTGCAGAATCAAACTCAACACTCCTAATTGCTCAGCCTCAGTGGCCACTGGGTGTCGATGTGAAACATCTCAACGGGTTAACAGTAAAGCTGTCGACATTCTATGGACGCCGCAGTGGACAAATCCAGGAAAGTTTTGCCAGAAGCCCCCGTATGCAAGGCGTTGTAAGTGATCGCAGAAAATTGTATTTTCAATCTGTGATCCTGGAAATATAGGATAGTTCAACATCAAGGTTTAAATCACAGACTAGTAAAAACTAAGCTGATGACACCAGCAGAACATAATGGGAAGCTGCTAGTATTTCTAGATTTCTCTGGGTCATTGGACAAAACAATGAGGAAATATGACGCCTCTTAACTGATAGGCTAAAGTTATTTCTGAAAGTATGATGGCCTCTGGCCCAAAGCAAACTGGGTAGAATGCTATTCGTCCTAAGATTCAGGAACAGGTTGTTACAAGAGTGGTTTCATCATTATTTTATCACAAGATATTATAATAATACGTTACGAACTATCAATCAACCATACTTTAACTGAATTTGTAGATTTCATACACGCCAGAAGAAGGCACCGTGCCGGCGGATTCCTGAAAGAACATTTTCTGGCGTTGACCCGCAGCTTGCCTTATCCTTTCGGAATGAGATTAAGATCAATAAAATGTTTAAACATACATATTGAAGAAAAAAATTCCCTCTGGATCTATACCGAACAATTTTTGATAGCTGAGAACTTAACCGATAAACAAGAGTGTACTTTTTAATGGACCCCTGAGTGTTAAGCCTAAAAAAAGTATCCTCCCCACCCCCCCAAAAAACAACAACAACAACAACAACAACAACAACAACAACAAAAAACGTAAGCGGCACAAAGTGACCCATTCTATTCCTTCTAATCTCCACAGCAAATCCCGTACCTTCGATCCAGATCAAGGTCAAAGGCCGAGTCTTTTTCGTCAGAAATGAAACTTGCCCGAAGCTCTTACTGTCTGGGGATGTCAGCGCACAGTTCTGTGTGAGCAACTTGTACAATCCGACTCTTGTAATATCTGATGGGAAGTCTGTCAAGGCGTTTCCCACACAGTGTGCCACGATGGCATTCAAATATGATACTGCTCCCATGAAAACGTTGATATTCGGTTACCAGGACCCGTGTTTCAGATACAGAGAGATAATTTGCAAGTAGTCGTCTCTGTTTTCCATCCTGTCTTCATCACTCAACCTTCAGTACTTATGGGCACTTTCTGATAGTGTCCTGTTCTGTCTGATCATTCTGCTATATTCTGTCTATTGTCTTCCTCCTTCCTAACACAATATGGCTGCTATCGTGTCGACGTGCTTTCTCAATCTCAAAGATATGGAAAGCATGGAATGCTTTGAAAATATCGGTCTCTCCATTTTTTTTTTGTTCATGAATAAAACTTTGTACGTTACATCTGGTGGGAAAAAAGTTTTGTAATTCAGCCATATTGTAGAGGTTTATTTAATCTCACGATATAATTTTAAAATGTATGTAGCTGAACCTCTGGTGTCACTTAGCCTTGGTTTATAAACTATTCTCACGGATATGTCTGCATATTCCAAGTACTCAACGTACTTCATCATGCTCTGCAGAACTTTGTCTTTAAGCGCACTGTGATGATAGTATTATCAGAACTATAAATTCACTTTAATATAATATATTAACGCTATTTGAAAAGTTACATTTCAAAAGTTATGCACTCATAATTCCAAATAACAAAGTCTAAAATGTCCTCAACCTACCCAGAATTTTACATCCGTAGGCAGACTTTTTCTATGCACTATATTACGTTATAAGACAAGCTTCAAGGACTTTTGAAAAGGCTAGCTGCATCAAGGCCCAGGCCTCCAGAGAACGTCCCCACCGGGCAGAGCCCATCCCTACGACAACAGCAGATATCCAGTGCCCTGCATGCTCGCGACTCTGCAGGACCCAACTTGGACTACGGAGCCATCTCAGCATAAACAAATGACTCTGCAGATACGTCCTCCTCGAACACGAGGGACCACCATAATTATTCAGCCGCAAAAATGGCTCTGAGCCCCATTATCTTTATCATAACTAAACTTGCCTCTACATCTTTTAGGATGCCTTCTATATTTGGACCTAATGTACTTCAAAAAAAAAAAAAAACCCAAAAAAACCCAACCCGTTATTTTACAAGACTTGAAAAGCTGCGAATGAACAAAATATCAAATACAAGTATTGCTGGAAAACAAACACAATTTAAACCCCTAGGGCCTTGTCAATGAGACTCACTACACAATATCTCAAGCAAGTGTTAATAAAAAATCAACATGAAATCCAGTGTAGGAAAAAAAAAATCGTTTCACTCTGATCTGAAATGCGTAGGTGAAATAAGGAGCGCGAAAGTGAGTACTGTGCATACGTCATTTTCTTTTTTTTAAAGATAAATAAATGAAAGGTGCCACTGAGGAAAAATTGTTCTCCCTTTGTATAATACGAATATGTACCCACTGTGTACCCGCGATATTATTATTGTGTCCGTCGCAAATTACATTATCTTGAAGAAATTTAGTTGTGAAGAAATTTCCAGGTGTTTTGGTTGTCTGAGGCTCTCGGAGTAAGTTTTACGACTGACTTTTTATATTGGTGTTGCTTTCATGTCTAGTATCTTTCTGCGACCACAGGCCATGTAATTCAAAGGATAGATCTCAGCCTACAGAAAACGTCGTCATGCTACGATGCATATATCGCCGGTGAGGATTATATTTACCTGACAGGACCTTTGCACTTATTTGAAGCCAAACCCACTGATTTCGAGCCAAAGATAAAGGTGTACTTGGGAAACGCCCATGTGAGTATTCCTTAAAACATGTTAACATAAATTTAGAAACACTAATAATTCCATTTTACGTTACAATGCTAGACGGGTGGTTGGTGCAAACCCCTCCGGCCACCCTCCTATCGTTCAGTTACATTCTGTCTATCGTCTTACATTTCCCCAGCACACGTAGGTGGTTGGGGGCGCTTCTGTTATGTTCAGCCCTGTCCAATCAGTCAGTTATCGTCTTACATTGACCTAGCACAAAGGGATGGTTCAAGTGTCGACTTGCTTTCTCCAAACTCAAACCTTCATACCTTCCCTGCAGTATCGGACCGTGATCATGTCCATTGTGCTTTCTCCCAGCTCACACTGAAACTCAATTGCTCTGTTACAGTTTACAATACGCTCGTGCATGTCCGCACCCTCATTGAATTAACGGCCATTCCATGCAACATTTTCCTTTGAGGTGGAATGTTTACCTGTCATTTCACAGACTTAAACAGTTCGAAGAAAAGATCAGAAATGTTTGACAAGTTCCCATCCTAAAACCCTTGAAGTTTATCTCTGGAAATCTTGACTGGAAATTGGTACCCAAATTAGCCGAGAAACTTGAAGACCTCTTCGGGTTTAAAAAAAAATAAAATATGACAATGAAAAGCCTCTCGTTCATTCTCATCCCGAGGAGCAAACACGCTTTACCAAAACAATTGAAGACTGTATGGGAAAAACAGGCATAGTCACACAATTTTTGAGAAATTGAATATTTACTTTTTAAAATCTTCTGGAAAATAATTAGATCCCTATATCAAGAAATGATTAGTTATCTACGACCCAAAGTAGACTCTCACACTGAAAGTAACAACACATATCCCAAGAAAACGTTATTGTATCATTTTGCTATTCAAGATTCACATTTAAATTTGTCTTTAAACATAATTGTGGCCATCCTGCCCTTTCCCGTGAGATCTCTAATGATTGACTGGTATGATGCCCCATTAACTATTTCATCTCTTGACCGCATAGATGATGCACTATTTTTTTTCTCTTCAGCAATGCGTTATTGACATTGGTCCCGGAGAATGTGATGGCGCTGCACCGAAGAAAGGGTGTTGGTGCATTGGCCATGGAGACGTGGTTATTGTCAACATCAAACTACGTGCGTCTCTTGACATGAATGGCAAAGCCGTCAAAGTAAAATGGCGGCCACTTGCGGAATTTTATGGTACGGAAGTTTACTCAACACCCGCCATTAAAGTAGTTGGTAAGTTCCACACGTTTCGTCTGGCAGTGTTCTAAACATACAGTTTATACAAAAGGGGTCTTGAAGACGATCATCAGCGTAAGTGTTGAGGGTAATTCCTTGAACATTATGTTAATAAGTGAGCGATAGAAACGACTTTTTTATAGTCTGAAGGGCACAAAATAGCCAATTTAGTCCTGAGACACCGTTAGACCCAAACTTAAACTTAATTTGTATGACGTGCCACTTCTGTTTAAGTGGCGCTCGTAAAGGTTGGTAAGTAGTAATCATTCTTACTATTGATGTTTTCCACATAAATCACAGTCTTGATTATATAAGACTTTTATATGAGATTAGTACCTGGAATTGGAAAATTACCTTCATGTGCCTATATGGGTTTTATGGCCGAAAGACAGACAAATCACATTTGCTAGGAATCTAAAATAGTTTTATAGAATGATTTATTTTAATTTAAAAATTATGTGTCCACGTTTTCAGAAAAATAATAGTATTACGAACACTTTATTTCTAACATAAAACTCATAATTACTCTAAAACTAACCCTATTACCTTTAGAGAAATCACTGCGCGGCAAAAAATACACCAGTCAAGTAGTCACTCCAAAATTATTAGTCTGGTGGCCCACTGAGTCAAGTCAGGCTTGTCTCACTCAATTTTAGTGTGAGATGTGAAGGACGGAGTTAAACGGGAGCTCGCACACTGGCCAAGCTGATACAACTCTCTGTCGCTTGTTCAGTCAAGTCAAAACTGCCTTGGGTGGGCTGGCAGAAAGAGGGACCTCACACACTGAGAAATAACAGACGCAAAACAGCCTTGATTCAATGAGCCACCAGCCTTATAGCCCAGACACCGTGGCTTCGCTTTCGTTTCGCATTCGGCAGATTTGCCGCATGACGTTATTGTTTTGTTTTCCACTGAATTTGACGTCTTTCGGCAAAACTGCCGTAAGCGAGCCAAGATAAAACGAAACCGGAGCCACTGTGTCTGGGCTGTTGAAGTCATTAAACTAATCTCAACAGATGAACAAAAACTTGCCATAAACGTCAATGGGATGCAACACGCCATCACGAAAAGAGAATGCCCACTGATACCCACGGTGGATACCTTGCTTGCAGTGAAGTATTGTGCCAAACTTGAGGACACAATGGGCGTCTTAATGTTTATTGGTAGAAAAAATATTGAGATTTCCAGCGGAGAATGTGGAGAGACGGGTGTGGGGCTAGGTGATGGTGAAGTCGTTCTTTGGAAAAAATTCTCGATTTCTTATTCTCCTCCCTGCAATTTGAAAGCCGAGATTGCAGCAGTTACTAAAAATGGTAATATTATCACCATTAATCGATCCATTCTTTTTTTTTAATCTTATTTTTAAGTAATCACCCCCATCCCATCCCACCCCTAATTTTTTGCACAGAATCAAGCGCTTTTGCATTTTAGTACAATAATTGTTATCTTATATTTATGTGAATCTGTGTGTGTTTGTATGTGTGTTATGTGAAATGTGAAATTTGTGGAGCGCCTTGAGACCCCCTAGTGGCCTGTAGAAGGCATTCTCTGTATTATTTAAAACAACAACAACAACAACAAAAAAAAACTCACCTGATTTTTAACAACACCTACCGCCATTCAGGTAAGTGCCTGCATTTCGTCTTGCAGAAGGTTGTATGTCTGGAGATCTGAAATGTTGAAGTAGTATGTTATTGAGTTTACTATGACGTCACCACTTTCTGCCGGTCGTCAATATAATTTAAAAAGCGCCACTAAAAATGATAAATTTAGAAAACTGTCTAATGAAAACAAAAATAAATCTGAATTTTTTGGATGACCCGACACAGCACTGTTGGCACTGACACCAACTAAACATTTTGTGCTGTTTATTTTCGACCTTCTACTGTTCGTAGAATGGGTGAGTTGGTAGTATAAATACGGTACTATTATCATTACTATCAATATTGTTATTATCATTGAAAACCTGTGAATCAAGCTACAGTGAGGTACCAAAAAAAAACAAAACAACAACAAACAAACAAAAAAAAAAAAAAACGCAAACGCTTAAAAGTGGCCGTTAAACTCAAATTCATTCAGCACAGCAATCGAACTCATGTGCGTTTTTATGAAACAGCTGTCAGAATAGAATACCAAACTGCAGATGCACAATTAATAATATACATCTGAATTTAAATAAACAATGCAGAAATGTATACACAACGTTTACAGCGTTGAACTGTAATACTAACTTTATGCAGAGATTGCAAATCCATTTTCTTAGAAAAAGTTGATAAGCAGGAATGATTGGCTAATATAGGGTACATGTGAAAATTTAGGTGGCATTCTGTCTTGAATTCACTGTCAAGTTTAAAAACTCTTTGGTAAGCTTGAAGCAAGAGAGACTGTACTTGATACTGATTCACTGCAGTGACATTTCCCAGTCCCGAAATGGGTGCGCTGTACACTGCGCACATGAGATTTCTAGCAAAAGTAGGAAGCTTGAGAGAGAGACAGACAGTCAGAGAGAGAGAGAGAGAGAGAGAGAGAGAGAGAGAGAGAGAGAGAGAGAGAGAGAGAGAGAGAGAGAGAGAGAGAGAGAGAGAGAGAGAGAGAGAGAGAGAGAGAGCACAAGTTTATCCAGGGGAATTCCGAGGCATTTCTGGGCGCCTCATCTACTTGTCAAATATAGCCAGTTCAGCATAAACATTACAGTAAAGTTTACTAGTACATAATTTATATATAGAACTTGCTGAGTTCCCGGCCCTGCCCGGGATAAATCGTTTTATTAGTTTCAGTTCTGGGTGATTATTATGGACCTGCTTTATTTTGCCTGTTCCCTTAGCTTTATTTTATTTTTGTTTGTTTGTTTGTTTTTAGATACGTTTTACTGCTCCCCCTTTGCGCGTTGACGTCCTGCGCGTCCCGCCAGCATCCGTCAAATGGCTATGATTTACGCACGGGTTAGTTTGTTTGCACATCGCAGGAAGTGATAACGTCATGTGTTAATGGAAAAGAAATATTATATTTTCCTAGGCATATTGAAAACACAAACCTGTACTTTTGGCCCTGCAGCGTCAATCTCCCAATTCCAGACTCTTTCTTTTTCCTAGTCTAGGCATATTGAGAACACACAAAGTTTCATACTTGAAAGTCTTAGAACTCAATCTCATCATTCAAACCAGTCCTAACCGGTAGCTAAAGGAACAGGCAAAATGAAGCAGGTCCATAATAATCACCCAGAACTGAAACTAATAAATCGATTTATCCCGGGCAGGGCCGGGAACCCAGTTAGTTATAAATATAGTTCCTAAAAATCGGAAATGCTCTCATTAAATATGTAGTAAACGTATTCAAATTCACATTGTGAAGCAACTTTTTCATGATAATTGTGCTTGTCTACAAGCAAGAAATAGAAAGCTACGTATAGTAAAACAATAAATATCGCAGTATGCATAGTTTATTCCTGTGATTTTTTATTCTTTACTTACCAGAATCTTGCAAGGCCCGGATTATGGACAGTCTACTGGCAGTTGCAGCTCTTTGCTGCCTTCTTACAACCCAAGTGTAATGCCTCTGCCCACTCAGGTATGCTTTTTTACTATTATACATGTATTTTGTTTTAATACATCATAAATTAAGAAAATGTCGTAACTAAATTAAAAGAATGGCAGAACTTAATCTGCTGTGGAGCCAAAACTACACCCAGAAAAAAATATCAACTTATGGATGTTTTTTTTTTTTTTTTTAATGGACATAATCGTTTCCTTTTCTTCAAACGGCGTAATGTTCAAATTTATTGAATCTTGTGTCTTGGGGAGCAGTTACTTGCAGGTTGTCACCTACACCAAAGCGTTTCATTTGTACAGGCTCAAGTCCATTTGTCTTCTCATTGAGGTGTAGGCTTGATTTGAATACAAACAACCTCAGACGATAGTTTTTTTACTTCCATTAACTGTTTCAGAAGTCTTTTCTTCAGAAGAAGGTCAAATGTTGGATCATATGGATGACGATAATTATACTTTCATATGGAGCGTGACAGGCGCAAAGATTGTGTTGTCGTGCCGAAACGCCTTAAAACCAAATCTAAAAAAGAAAAATCACTTTCAGAGCCTCCTTTCCATTATCATAGAGACTTTTTTTTTTTTTTAGGAAAACACATTCAAAGTACTTCTTTAATCACAAAAGTAAATTTAGAGTCATTATGTGGATTTAGAGGCAGAGGGTAGGACATGTCTTGGTATTCAGAATTAATGATGTTCTTTCCCAACACAGTTTGCAATCTGTACAATTATTTGCAGAACAATCATTGCATTTGAGTTAAACAAACAAAGAAAAAAGATGCACGTGTCAAAATCTCTCGGCACAAGTCTGCACCGCATAGGATGATTTTGATTCGCCAATTCGCAGTGTATGATAGGAAGCTCAATACTCAATACGTCATCAGAATCAGCTTAGAAACATTCATCATGGCGTAACAAAGACGTGGGGAAAGATACTAAAACTCGCTCACAGGACATGCTATGAACCGAATTTTGCCTTCTAAAACACAAACAAAGTTGTGGCAAAATGAAAATTCCGTGAAGGTGCGACATCTTGTAGGGAAAATGAGTTTGGAGCGAGAGCACGTAAAATTTCGTCTGTAAACGTTTACAAGTTTTGGGGAGAATGCGTCAGATTTTCAGGATTGCTTCCGAGTGTGTATTACCGCAAGATCTTCTTATCGTAATGAAGTATTCCAAACTGTGAGGTATAGACTACAGATGTCCACATGGAAGCGACTTTTAGATCAGGCGTACTCGAAGGGTCACAGGAGGAGCGGAACCATTTGACGATCAATCCCCTGTAGACTGTGGGAATATTCTATAGTTAACGCAATGGTCGGCGATTAATTGCTGAGTACATGAATTTGGCAGTTTGGCCAGGGAAGCATTTTGAGCTCTTTCCGACTTTTTTTTGCATGTAGAAGTGTGAAATTTGTGACGATTTTATTGTCTCTGTGACATAGTGCTGTAACTTGAACAAACTTCTCTTTCAATAACTGCATAGCGCCTGAAGAGGTTGGGTTGGATCTGCTCCATGTAGATTCGAACCTGATACCTCTTGTCGCATTTGACTACATGGAAATCAGGCTGGCTATGATGAGTATGAGCACCATTGAATAAAAAAGCTTTGCAGAGCTTGTTGCATAAATTTAATGGAATAATGAATGTCCTATTTGTAGGTATGTCGATGTAAACATTAGAAACGTTCAACTGGAATATACGGTACCTGAACGAAAGTTGGTGCCTTTCACACCTTGTAGAAACAGTAACTCTCTCTCTCTGAATGTTCATTGTTACAGGTATAGGCAGCTCCTACCCAACATTGTGATGGATTTACTTTGTGGAATACAGTTGCTGCTTATAGTTTCCCTCTTCTCGAAAGGTAATGTCATTCCACACGGTCACTGACAGTAATTTTAAAAAAGCAACAACCTGATAGAAAAGTATTAATAATATGTTCTTCAAGCATGACTTTGAGAGAATTATTGCTCTTCACTTTTGTACTCAGGTTCGCTACATACATTTCTTTCTTTCAATTTCGTTCAGGACAAGCAAAAAGTGAGGAGTTTACGGCTCGAGAAAAACGTGAACAAACAGTAGGTGGTGACCTCACAACATAGAACTCCACCAATAACCTCCTTCAGTTCCACTGAAATCCAATTATTTGACTGGTACGTGAGGACCCAAAGAAACTGACCGTCGTGGCGTCCCTACCCAAACACCAAACATGTTACTGAGCACCCACGCTTGACTGTCTATGACTATGTAAGCTAACAGAGTCCTTTTTCTTCCCAATGGTCTCTATGTAACAGGTGCTGTAGGTCAGAAGCTAAATATCAGTGTAAGCCGAACCCGATCATGTCCCAATATTGGCGAAGATGCTGGATTTGTTTATCTTTCCGGCTCTTTTCTAATCCAAGACGCGAACATCACTGACTATGCCTCCAAAGTGGATGTATATTTAGGCGAGTTTGATCTTCCTAAACGGGTGAGTATTTACGGATGAATCGGCTTACACCTAATAAGTGCCTTTACCCCAAAAAAATTCTTTCCGGAAGTTTTTTTTTTTTTTTGGAGGTTCCCAGCTCAGTCCAGGATCCAAATAACCAAAGTTGATATCATTGCCTCTTCCAGCCCTAAACCACATGTCAGAGCACAGGATCGCCCATGGCAATGGTAGGTTTGAAAGAAATAAAAAGTACGTTTTTTACTTTAACACAAAATTTAAATAGCATTTTCAGTGTTCTTAAAAAGATTTGAAGTGGACAAATAAGAAACAACTTAATTTCACTGTCCCAGTTTATTAAAAATTATAGAGGAAGCATTAGAAAATCAAAACAGAACCAACATCAACAACAACAAAAAAAGTACTTTTTTACTATGTGCGTGCACTTCTAAAAAATGCTTTTTGAACTAATGTTCATGTGAAGTTCACCCATCAGCATGCATAGATCTCTCTCTCTCTCTCTTTCTGTCTGTCTGTCTGTCTCTCTCTCTGTCTCTCTGTCTCTCTTTCTGTCTCTCGCTCTCTCCCTCTCTCTCTCACTCTCTCTCACTCACACTCTTTCGCCTGCTCGCCTGTACTTACAAATATAATTTCATGTTGTGTAAAACATACACGGTAAATATTAAACATGACACAATTTTCAAAGACTTATACGAGTCAAGTAAAGACCAAGGATGATAACAAATATGGCGGTATTTGTTTTTTCTGCATTTCAACAACTGTTTTCTATCTTTACAGTTTTGCACGATAAAGTTTGGTCCTGAGCGTTGTACACCTGCACCCAAAAATCAGGATTACAAGTGCAGGTGTACAGCGTCCAGGGATGGAGGAAAAATTCGTGAAATCGACGTGAAAATCCCAGTGAATGCCACCCATAAAGGACACCACGTCCGTGTTATATGGTTGCCGCAGGTCAGGACAAGGCGGCTGTTGCAGTTTTCGACACCCGCTTTTTCAGACTATGGTGAGTTTTCACTGAGTTGGGCGGTCATTGGTCGGTGCCTCTGATCCACCTGTCCTATTATTCTGCTATATTCTGCCTATGGCCTCTCCTCTTCCTACGTCAACATGGCCATTATTGAGTCCGCGCTATTTCTCCGTCTGGGTCATACCAGAGAGCCTACAATAACGAGAGGGGAAACAGAGCCCGATTCCGCGTATCTAGGTCAACAGCTGACCGTGAGAATAAGCGCGGTCAACAGTTAGCAATCATGGCGCCCATTACAAAACGTAGTATACACTGCCAGTGGTGTTCAGCTGTTAATTGTTCGAATTCACGGCACAACAGACCAGATCTGGCGTTCCTCAGATTTCCCAAAGATCCTGAGAGGTAAGTTTGATAATTATTTTCTTTGTTATTTGAGTTTAAGGTCTGTTTTTACCTACAACTGGTCAACTAAAACCGTAGCTGCTCTAGTCTTTAGACTAAGGATTAGGCCTGAAGACCCTGGTCCAGACAATCGGCTGTGTATCTAGAGATCCTGCAGGTTGTTTACTAATTGCTTTCATTGTAACACAACATGGCTTTGCTATGGGTGGAGGGATTTGGGAGAGGAAGGGGAGGGATCAGAGCAGAGTCAACAAATGCGTGCAGAATATTGCAGAAGCACAGGAACAACACAGAGATTACTGTAGTAATGCGTTTTGATAGTGTAGTCGTAGTGTGTGTTTGTGTGATATTTGTTGCTTAAACGTGGACTAAAGGTCAACGATTGAATTCTTTTGGAATTCCTCGGAATGATTAGGGTGCACTGAAATTGTATTAAGCATAATGTTCAGTGTTCGCACCATTGCGCGATTGGCTTCCTAAATTCACAACCCCCCTTAAAAATGGATGGTATGCAAGCCATTCAC
Organism: Onchidella celtica; assembly: GCA_963931925.1. Classification (NCBI taxonomy): domain Eukaryota; kingdom Metazoa; phylum Mollusca; class Gastropoda; order Systellommatophora; family Onchidiidae; genus Onchidella; species Onchidella celtica. The sequence continues at coordinate 20,287,963 of OZ007581.1, read as the reverse complement.
CCTCTTCTTTCCGTTCAGAATTAGCAAAGCGCCCCCAAACTTTACCTCAAAGGGGAAAAATCACCCTTAACTCATATGACCTTGAATGAACACTGAATGTTGAATCATTTTTAAATGCACCAGTTCATTCTCTTGCAGTTGCACATTTTATTTCAACAGATCATGAAGGTGGGTCATCGACTTTGGTAGAGCTGATTTCGACGGTAAATATGCCATTGCCCTCTATAAAGGCAATGTTTTGTGCCCAGAGCACTTCGAACTTCCTGCTGTGGCAGCTCAGCAGTCCGTAAAAAGGCTCAAGAAGAATGCGGTACCTACTTTATTTTCCATCCCTAACCCACCTGCCAGGCCCACTCATTCAAGACCAACACCTAAGGAGAGGGCACCTCCAGCAGTATCAGTACCAGACAAGATTGTCATTGTGCGTGTGTCCCTCACACCAAGTCGCAGTAGTTCAGAAACTCACAACGAGAAAGAGATGACCAGGTCTTGGAGACTCAAGAAAATGTTTGACCAGGAAAGACAACAAGGACCAAAGGACCTGGGTGAAACACAGTTGAGAGAAACACTTGCTGTCTTTCTTTCCCAACCAGCTCTTGAATTTGTGACAACACAAATTCGAGTACTATATCTGTGCACCAGAAGGCGAAGGTGGACAAATCAGGAAAAGAGCTTGGCCCTATCCATTTATCATGCGCCGCGGAAAGCATACAAGCTGCTGCAGAAAATCTTCAGTTTGCCATCAGCCAAGACGCTGGCTAAATCAATGCAGAATTTGCACATAAAAGCTGGACTCTGTGGGAACCTACTACAACTATTACTGTTTGAAATAAAAATCAAAGCGATGCCCCCCCCCCCCCCCCTGAAAAGTAGTGTGTTATTATTCTTGATGAAATTTCACTGAAGTCAGCCCTGAGATATAATCCACAAGATGATGAAGTGGGAGGATTCGAAGATTACGATGTTCTTCACCCTCTTTATCCATATTTCGTGTTTTCCTGTCTGTTTTGTTTTTCACCCTACAGGTCACCATTTTTTGCTTCTGATTTCTTGTTTGTTGCTTTCCTTTTTTTTAAAATTCATCCATTCTTCTTACATCTCCGATGCCGTGGTTGATGGGAGTTGCTGGTAGGTTCTCCTTCTGTCCTATCATTCTTTTCCTTCTGTCATCTTGCTATTCTTGACAATAAGACGTTACCGTTATAAGTTATAGTGTCGACGTGCTTCTCTTCCAACTAAAATACATGCTGCACCTCCCACATTTTGTTTACTTTTCAATACACGTACCCTGTATGTAATGACAATCGTTATATCACTGCAGACTTCACGCCAGCCGAGGCCCTGGACCGCGCTTATCTATTTTTAGCCCGCCCAGCGCCCATCACGCGTTGAATAGCATTGTTGTCACGGACAGTTGGCCCGCTGTTTCCCCTCTCGTAACTTTAAGCTCTCTGGTCATACCCATCTCACGCATCGTTTTCTCCTTCGCGGGGAAGATTCCCCCGACTGTATGGCATGCAATTGCCATCTGTTACTAAAACATTTTAAATGAATATGTAGATGACATGCATATCCGAAGAAGGCACTATGTCTGCTAATACATAAAAGAGCTGTTTTCTGAGGTGGTCCACCGCAACGCATCCTGTCAGCTCTTAGAGAATCTAAAATCTATAACTTGATTTAATAACTTTTATACTCGTTTACAAAATACAAACTTTATCCCAGATCTATACAAAACAACAATTTAATTTTTTTTTCACATTTTTTTTTACAATTTTACCAATGTGTTAAAATGTTGTGAATGTGTTTAATTCTATGTTAAACTTAAAAAACTCTGAAAACGAAACAAATACAAAGAACGTGTACCCAAACAAGCTTTGGTAAGGATCAATTCTGGCTTCACTTGGAAACCTTCCACACCGAAGTACTTCCATTTTCGACTGTAAGAGAGAGAGAGAGAGAGAGAGAGAGAGAGAGAGAGAGAGAGTGAGAGAGGGAGAGGGAGAGAGAGAGAGAGAGAGAGAGAGCGAGCGGAAGGGGAGACGTCCAAGACTGTTTGTCGCAGGAAAAGACAGTGTGATTATGCTTGTTATTTAACATGACTTGACACCATCATTATTCTCTTTCTAGATTATCCAGCATTGAAACAATGGATCTTCTTGCCGAATTTTACACTACCCGAAGGTCAAATGAAATATCGCCTACATTTTAATGTCTCTTACACTTTTCACACGCGTATCGGTTAATGAAGTAATGTACACATGCAATTGGATTAAAGCAGACGGAGGAGAAATCAGACTTGGTCCCACCTCATTTCTCTAATCTCCACAGATCGTGCAGAGGTTTCATTAACGATCAATGGCAGAACTATCAATTTCGGGGAAAAAACTTGTCCGACGATTTATTTAGCGGAGAATGCTAACATTCGATTTTGTGTGAACTTCCTGAACAATCCGAAACTCAAGATGTCATTTGATGGCAAACAATTCTATCGCTTTGATGAGCCCTGTGGTGAGAAATACTTGGCCTTCAAGAAGAAGGATCCCAAAAAGAAGTTCATTTTCTCATACGAAGATTCTTGCTCGCGGAAACGGACCTTTACATGTAGGTTTTCTTTCTTTTGTTATTCAGTCCTCAATGTGGTTCTCTTTGACAGAGCTAAAACTTAATGCTAGACTGTCAAAGCATCGGAACTCTAGCAAAATAGATTCAGAACGTAGATGCAATTAAAAACCAAATGACTTTAAACATTTATTGGAGAAAAGGCAGAATCTCTCGATCAATATGTTTTGCCGATTGGCCACGTGATGAGAATCCACCTTAATAATGTGCCGCTGAAATAATTGCTATTTTAGAACAAGATCATAGCTAGAACATTTTTTTTCATAACGGTTGTTGTATACATATAATATTACTACTGTGGACAAAATTTAATACACTTTACACGCTACCAAGACCCATAAATTAAAAAAAAAATTTAAACATTCAAAACGAGAAAGATGTAATTTACTACATTATCCCAAGAAACAGGACAATTAGTCAATTATGTTTAAAGAGTGACAGTTCATGCTAAAGCCAGTTTGAACACAAATGTTAAACAATTTCATGCGTGAAAAGATTCGATCTGTAAAGCAGATTCTATGGTGCCAACAACCAAGATACAATAATATCATTCATAAATACAAATAGACACTTAAGACTAAGTATGCGGATTTTCATGAACTTGATAAGTAATATTTCTAGTATCTTTGAGTGGAAGGGATTGTGTTAATTAGTTTCACAACCAACTGAAAGTGTGCATTTACTGTCCATTTAGTTTGATATCATCTGTTTAACTACCTCTGGCTTTCACTACCTCTGTCACACTTGCTCAAGCCTGTTTACCTCCAGTGTTAGACTACGAAGCCTTATTAACTCTCATCCCTAAGAACACACACTGTGTCAACTTTGATGGAGTACTGCCATCTTAAACCAAACCACTGGGGAAAACTGTGCATTCTCATATCTATACCTCACTGGCTCACATCTCCTTTGTCCTGTTACAAACAGGGAGTGTCGCTCAAAGAATGGGACTTCGTGTACAGCCAACAATGTCGTGCCCAAAGGCTTATGCCGCTGCCCAGGATGTCATACACGTCAATGGGTCTCTGCACCTAATGAATGCTAAACGTAACTCATTCGAGAAAAACATATATGTACATCTAGGCACTCATGCAAACCCTTCAAAAGTCCTTGTGAGTATTTATTGACAGTGTGTTTAATTACGTTAACAGCACTGAAATGTGGACTATCAACCACTACACCGCTACCACACTGTATGAAGATAATTAAAAAAAAAAAAAAAAGAAAACAGAAAATTTGAGCCATTAAAAGTCAAGTGAAATCAATTTCTTGTGTACATTTTTTTTCCAAATTATTTTCAAATATGTACGTTAATGTAATAGTATTTTAATGAGATGCTTTATGTGATATACCACAATGTAATGGTTATTATAGAAAGTGGCAAAGATACCCTCGCTGTCCACGATACCTTCCACAGGTAAATGTCTCAGGATAAAAATTGGATCTACTCAGGACGCACAATACGGGGGTGTCCGAAAAGTCACGTACAGATAAACATAAATGGACCGGAATTACTTCTTTAAAAATGTACGCTCAAAGTGACATTTGGTATGCAGTACCTCTTGTATCACTCGCTAAAGTCTCAAGGAGCTTGGTTCTCGCCTGATTGTTGTTGTGTATGGGTAGATTTAGTATTCCACAGACAGTACTAAGAATTGTTTTCTTTTTTAATGTTTCATCTTTAATTAGGCAGGGCGACATTCTGTGCCATGACTACAATGTGTTCAGAAATCGGAATGAAAAAGTGGAAAGGTCCTATTACGTTTCTTTTGGAGCGAAATCGGAAAGAAAATAGGAACGGTTTGGGCTTCATTCCGATTTCACAACAGTCTAAAGGCAACAAGTGTTCCACTAAACTTCTTTTCTAAAACGGAATCCCCTTCCTACAAGTGTACACAGGTCTCTATAGCGCTGACGTGCTGTCAAACTCAGACACCTCCTTGACCGTTTTCTTCTTTCTAGCTATGCACCATCAGATTGGAAACTATGTATTGTTCCCCGAAGAACCTGGAAAAAGGATGTTGGTGTGAAGGTGTCCGTGACGAAGACACGGTCTTTGATATTCAGGTGAAAATACCTGCGGCTAAGGAAATGAATGGCAAATTCCTACACGTCGAATGGAAGCCCGTTGGCAAAGGACGCAGTGTTGAAACGTACAGATCACCGATCCTTAATGTCACCGGTAAGTTGTTGACAAGAGATGAATGTATGCGCTCACTGTGGCAAAATTACTGGCCAGCATAATTTTCTAAGTTCTATAAAGCAGTCATATTATTGTAGTATATATACAATTGTCTATCGGCATTATTATTGTTCATATACATGGCCTACACCTCATACATTAAATGATTTCTAATCTATGAACATGATTGCTTTGGAGAATGTGGTATAATTATATGAATATACCTCTTAATGCATTATTGATTGGGTGAGTTGTGTGCATTCTGGGAAAATGTGTCCTCTTGATATATAATGATTCAGAAGGTATTGTCTAGTGGCCACAGAAATAATATGACATGAACATGAATTTGAAATGAACAAAATTGTTTATTTTGCAGCAATGACTAATTCAGCTGAAAAATGAACAGGGAATAGTGAGAAACAATAATTTATAATATCAATGGTCTGATTCAGAATAGAAAGAGAAAGCATATTATGATTATGTAAATTTATGAAAATAATTTGCTCAAGTTCGAAAGGGAATTAGGTCAGAAAATTGATTTTGGTATTTTAGTTTGCCAAGTTTGCTTGTTTGTTGTAATTTTATTTATTCTTTCTTAAAACTGACTTGTATTCATTCCGTAACTCATTTTTTTGTCATTTTGCCCATTTATGTTTCACCCTATTATATTTTACACACTGTAACATATTACATTTGAGGGTAGCAGAATCTATATGACTTGAACACTGCTGTACCAGTGTTGTGTTAATATCATACAGAGCAATGATTGTTGAAATTCAACAAAGAAAACACAAGATTTTTGTTGAGGGCCTTACAACATTTTGAAGACATAATAAATAATGATGAAAGATCTGAGTCAAATGTTCTTCCAAAGCTTCATGGTTATGCTGCTACTCTGTGGGACTGGTTGGGAAAGCACAAATGAAATGAATTTTATTGATGGACTTTAGGGAGGTTGGAATAATGCCATTTAGAATTTGAAAGTTTTTGATGCGTCCAATAGCTCTTTCTACGTGTACTCTGTGATTTGAAATTTTCTTATTCTCTGATCTTTCATCAAGCTCAAATTGTTGTTTAATTGACAAAAAGAATGCAGTTTCTAATCTTACACCCCATTTTTCAAACTCTGATTAAAGCACTGTGAATCCTCTGTCAGCTACTGCTAACACCAAAATCACCAGTTTCCAGCTTGTTCATTAAAAAACCACATTTCAGAGTTAGTTCCTTGTCACTTACACTGCCAAACCAAAGGTCAGATATAAAATTCACAGCACCACAATGTAGGTATTATGGTTTTTATAGTTACTCCAACTTATTTGCTGAAGTTCAGGTTTTGATGGTTTCTGTACAAAAAATTGTGTACAGTCAATGATAAATCGACAAGATGGATAAAACATTTTAAAATGCAGGGGCATGAAAGACTGTATGGTGTGCTTTGAAGGCCAGATGGAGACTGCTTTGCCTCTGTGATAAATTGCATCAATGCAGTCATTCAAATTATTTGAGATTGTGGTTATACTAACATCAAATAACAGAGCAAGCATACTTTCACTCAAACCTTGTCTCAGTCTTAACAAGATCATGAAGAAAACATTCATTGGTGTGAGTGCAGCATTTTTCCTATTAGATAAGACAGTCTGTAAAGTGAAAAAAAGAAAACATGGTTTGAACAGTACATGAAGTGAAACCGGTGACTCGCTTCATTTGTTCTGGTGGCAGAATCTCAAAGGTGAAACGCATGGGCTTGTTCTACTTTTTGTTCCAACATGCGATTGGTATTTTCAAGCCGAGTGCACCTGACCTGTAGCTCCTCTTGTTCTGAATAATAGATTATCAATATCATGATATGTGAGATCCTGTGTAGTAAATTTGGGTTCAGGAATAACAACAGAAGCACCAAATTCATAAATGAAGTTCGCTTTCTCTTTTCATCATCGTGGGGCTTGTGGCTGAAACGGGAGGGAACTGCTGTCTTATTCAAGAGGCACATGACAATGTCTGAAATGAAAGACGATTGTAAATTCAGGTTTTGTTTTCTACTTTCTTGTTTATTCTGATTCCTGTAGTTTTGAGAAAGGTACAAATATAATGTTGTATTGAGGCAAAGGCCTAACATGACCACTAAAAGGGCTTTTATTTTAGTTATGACTTGAGTGTTTTCTCTGTCTGATGAAAGATCTAACCCAATGGCATGAACATTGATGTCTTTCTTTACTTGAAAAATACTCCAGATCTGACAATTAAATGAGATGATTGAAATCCAGATATCAGTTTAGCAGGCTGCTTGAGAGCAATAAAACAAAAACAATGTAACCTTACTTTGTTAGATAGATGCACTTCTCTGTGTATAACAAGATGTTTTTACTGCACTGTAAAGTGTTTGGGTAATATCGTTCGATTAATTTCTGTGAGACAATTTTATTGCTCTGTAAACTTTTATCATGACCACTATCGGTACCACTAAAATCAAACTGAGCCAGTCAATCAATCATTATAATGAAGTATTTTGTATACCATGTCATGCTGGCTACGTATGTGTTTGTTAAATGATAATTTATGCTTGTAATGAATACTTGAAACAGAAAATTAAATTTTCATTTGATATTGCCTCTAATCTTGTGCCTTAGGATTTTTTATATTTTTTTTGGTTGTGATTATGCTTAAGAATTGCAAACAAAATTTATTCAGTACACTCTAATCCTTAAATGGTTAAACTTTAGAAAGGCTTCTGAAAATCTAGAAATCAAGCACTCTTTAAAAGCTTTGACCACTAGATTAATTTGCACCCAACCAACCAATTTTCCTCAAAGTGGAGTAGAACAAAATTCTTGAAGAAAACACAGAAGGAAGAATGGGAGGAGTGCTGGTGAAACCAAATCTTTCCATGAAGTGCAACGATTAGATCTAGGGACAAGGACGGGTACAGACAAAATATACATGTATATATAAATCATGCAGAAATCTAATATTGGCTTGTTCAGCACTGATCTAGGCCTGCTCCCAAATGAAAACCTCACTTTCTCTTCTTTTGAGTCTGAGTACAGTGAGGAGTCTTGTTCTAGATCTAGATCTAGATAGAGATCTATAACTTCTGGCAAGTATGAAAATCTTCCGTGGGGGTGGGTAAGGGAGGGGGGGGGGGGGCGCACAAAATGCATTGAAAAAAAACAACACATCAAATCTTCCACCCAGCTTGACTAAGGATGAGAAGACATGTCATTGTATCTGATTAGAGGCAAATTAGCTCATCTACTACACGGTAGTAGAATCAGTACTAAAAGTCTGAATTTGGTATCAGAAAAGACCCGGTAAACTGATCTCCTTGAATGTAGGCTTGATATCAAAGAGAATAGTCTAACTGATTAGAATAGATCATTTAAGCAAGACTAAAAAGCACGGACATATCTGACTAGAATAATTAATCTGGTAGAGGGTAAGTTTTGGATCAGAATGCATAGACGACCACCAGATCCTGAAACTTAGAGTAGGCCTAGACTTACGATCGAAGACGAAAATCACAGGCCTAAGCTTCTGAGACCAAAACTAGATCTAGATCTAGATTCTGGCTTCTGTCCAATAAATCTGTCTCTAGCGATTGTATCACTACTCTTTTTTTAATTAGACTATGCCCTCTCTATGGGCTCAATGGGTTTATTAGTCGTAGTAATGGATCACTGATCTCATGTAAACAAACACCACCTTACCAGCGTCAACACAGGCATGTCTGTCAGGCACGGAGGCAGCCATTGTCTCAGTTGACAATGTCACAAAAATAAATTAAATAGTTGTAAAAAACAATATCCCTTACCTTTCTGGGTCTGAAGGGAAATGAAAAAATGCGAGGCCTGGTCTTTTGTGCTTAGAATTCTGGCAGCCAAAAGCAGAGCACCATCTGCAATGTGTGTTCTTTGGATCCGCCATGTTTCCCATTGTTTATCGCCTCTATTTTCGGTTGCCAGGATCACGCATAAAAGCGAAGCTTTCCCCTCTCTATACATCTATATTCTCTGGTGATTTCATGCGCAGAGGAGCACTACCCACTCATTTCTGGTAGGGAAATTACGCGCACCGAATTGAACGCACATTACTACATCGTTTCCGGTGCTTTGGGCGTACTACAGGGAGCCAAAACAACGATCATTGTATTTTACTGTTTTACGACTTTTTATTTAAAAATGCCCGAAACTTGAACCAACATAATCGGTCAATACAAAAGCGATTGGACTGGATTCGTTGACACCTAGGAAAATTAACTTTATAATTGTTGAAACTATCATTTAGGCTGTAGCGTCGAGCAAAAAAAGGGTGAACATTGCACTACAATGAATTACTCCCGCCACTATCTTCTTTTATAACTAGACTAGACGAGGTTCCCGGCATTATCCGGGATAAACCTGTGAACCCACCGTTCTCTCTTTTTGGTCTAGAAAGCTTCCCATATTTTACAGATTTCCTACAGATTTCGTACGCACCAAAGCACTATGCATTCTTTCTTCGTAGAGAAACTACACACACCGAATTGAACGCGTAGTAATACATCGTTCCCGGTGCGGTGGGCTTACTACAGGGAGCCAAAACAAAGATCATTGTATTTTACATTTTTACAACTCTTATTTCAAAATACCTAAAACTTGAATCAACATAATCTATCGATACAAAAGCGATTGGGCTGGATTAGTTGACACCTAAGAAAATTAATTTTATAATTTTTGAAACTGTTATTTAGGCTGTAGCGTCGAGCAAAGAAAGGGGCAAAATTGCACCACAATGAATTACTCCCGCCATTATTTTTTTTTATAATGAGATAAAACATGTGGACTTCATGCATATCCCAATAAAGCACTATGCTTGCGGATCCATGAAAAGGTTATTTTCTGACGAAGATCAACAATGCATCCTGTCCTTCCTAAGAGAGGCTAAGATCTACAACTTGATTTGATAACTTTTATACTCGTTTACAAAACTTTTTACAAATCTATACAAAACAATTTTGTTTTGTTTTCACCAATGTGTTAAAATTATATGAATGTATTTGGTTCTGTGTTGGACTTGACAGCCCTGAATGCCAAATGTAAAGAAGGATAGCGTACCCAAAAATATCGTGACGGGCACAAAGTGGCCGTTTCGTGCCTACGCGCAGTAAAACCGAAACTCAAACTGAAATGCAAGATAAATATTGCAAATTTTCCATGTTACAAGCCCAAACGTATAACTAGATCTAGGCTACTTTAAAACGGCATTTGGATTCGAAGCTATGCCTAATAGTAATAGAACTTACATAGTGGTGTGATAATGTTGATTTTCAAACAACAATGTGTACAGAGGTGTCAGGTACGATATCCTGCTTTTTGATTCTACTCGTCTCTATTTTTGCGGCTAAAAAAATGGTAAGCAAATAATATTAAAGAGTGATTTTTGTCCAAAGTGAATGTACCCTGGCAACTGATCGTCAAAAAGTAAGACAGTACATAAATTTCAGAATTTTTGGCCATATAGTCACGAAGCTTTAGCTGGTTACACGTTCACCCTCTGGCTCCATTATAGTAAGATAAAAACTTGGGACTGAGTGGCAGCCCCTTTGATTGTGTCTCAATCAAAAGACAGAAAATTTAGGAGCCGTCAGATGTACATCTGGTGTTTAACTGTTACCAGGATAACATCAGTAAAAACAACTTTCTAGTTTCCAAACAAATTGTTTGCTACAATGCATAACTATAAGGAACAGATTATTCTGGTGAGTGTAGGGATTTCGTGTTTTAAATGTTTTAGAGGAGAAACTCTTAACATTGGTGGTTTTTATTCTTGGTGACATTTTTCGTTACGATTATTTGTGTTGAGACGTTTCTATTTGAAATACATTATGCATGCCATATCTCTAGAATAATACGGAGCGCTACGTTCTAATCTTAAACAGGGTCTCCAACAGCATGGGTGGTGATAAATGGCCTTAGATTCACGATTGTTCGAGGCAACTGCCCTTTGTTTCCAGTAGGAGTAATCACCAACATCACGTATTGTGTTGATCACCTGGAAATTCCTGAAATCACTATGTCTTTTGATGGCAATCATACCTACTTCTACGAAGCACCTTGTGGTCATGTGAAGATCACATTGAGCAAACACTATACCACGACACCGATATGGTTTTCGTATTCTGACTCATGCAAGAGAAAGGAGAACATTATGTGCCCGCAATATTCTCCATTCCGTGTTGGATGTCTTGCGGTTAGTGACAAAAAGGAAATAGCATCAGGTACGTACACACTTGAAACTTAGAGGAATGCGTTGGCGTGTGGTTGATAGGGGCTTCTGATAAGGTCTCCTGCTACCCTCTCATTCTGTTGCATCAATATTATCGTTATGGTGACGACGTGCTTTCTCAATACTCAAACAAAATGCTTTGATGAGTGATCAATGAGAAATGAATTATACTGACCAGGTGCAGATTCCATGACCCCAGACACAATGGCTTTGGTTTCGTTTCACTTTCCGCAGTTTTGCCCAAATGCCTTCAGTCTCGATACAACAAGAAATGAGATGAAACTGGAAACATGCTCACTAAAAGGCGCTGTGACGTTTTTTTGGCATCTTCTAAGCTTTATGGGCAAAGCGAGACTGATGCCATTCTGCAAGACCACCAAAAGCAATACGAAACAGAAGCCAATGTGTTTGGGCTCTAACTCTGACTGCTACACCGGCTTGGGAGTAAAGAAGCCCAAACACCGTGAAAAGCGCAAAGTGGCTGCTATTATGCTGCCGACGCGATGTCAGTCTCAAACTCACATTAAAATTAATCAGAGACTGACAGTAGCTCCTTCTAAATGGAACTTCATCAAAAGAAAAAAATATAATAATAATGATAACAACAACAAGAATAACAACAACACAACAACATGACAAATACAACAATACTAATAATAACAATAATAATCGTCGTCGCCATCATGATGGTAATAATAATAATAATAATAGTTCGTCCATCAGGTATGATGATGACCTTAACAACACCAGAGGAATAAAGAACAGAAATTGTTGAGAATTTCAACACATGGACAATAAAGAGAACTAAAGGACACAGAGGACAGAATGGAAAGACTGTTCTTTCATGACTTATGGCTTCCCATGTGACTGATAAGTCCTATTTTTGCCCTGCAGACCCTTCCGCATAAATGACAAGAGTGCTCCGTTGGTTCAGTACCACTGGGCCTTTTCTTGCGCCGTTCTCTTTTTTTGATAGCCTGCTGGACTCTGTCAGCTTCCCATGCTTTGCTGCCTCTGGTAAGGGCCGCCCTCCAATTTGCACGATCAAGCGAGAGCTTTTCCCACTCACTTACATCAATGGCAAAGGCCTTCAGTGATTGCTTGAGAGTGTCTTTGTAACGTCTCTTTGGGGCCCCAACATTCCTCGTTCCATTGGAGAGCTCAGAGAAGAAGATTTGCTTAGGGAGTCTGGAGTCGGGCATTCTGACAACATTCAGCTACGTTTATCAGGACATGTTGTCATGATGGTAATAATAATTATAAAAACACTCTTTATTTCCCAGACTCCTGCAAGGTGCAGGCTATGGACAATCTGATGGCATTTGTGGCTGTTGGCTATCTTCTCATGGCCTACATGTGAATACATCTATTCAATCTGGTATGTGCTAGAATAATTGTAAAAGGGCATACATAGGCGATTTTTCACTCTCTGACAGTCACTATCACAATTTACAGAACAATTATTATGTAACAGTTGTTTTTGTTTTTGCATGAACTTCCTTTTAAAAAAAATTTTTTTTGGCCTTTCTAGTAACTTCTTAATGTTTTCGAGACTGATCCTATATAGTTCAGTGTATTTTGGTGGATTTACAAACAGCATTGATCTTTATTCAACAGTTTAAACTGCATCCAGTTTATTCTTGCTACGAACATCACCTAATGCCAATACGGTGCTAAGAGTTAGTAATTTATGAATTGGCCTTTATTGAATTTCATTAACAACTGCATTAATGGAGTGTAACACCCAAGTACAACTCTAAGAGTGTATCACCAATGTTCACATTAATTGTTCTGTATTCATGTTTTTTTGTTTTTTAATGTATGTGACCCCCTATCACCTGTGCTGATATACGGATATGATGTTTTTATGTGTACTTGTATTTTTTTGTGAAAATAGGCCAATCAGTACTGGGTTATTGTCTTTCACATGAAAACTGTCACCGTTCACAAACAAAGTCTACACAAACATAGACGATTAAACAGACTGTTGAGGCTAAAGTTGATGTTTTTAGACTCGGCGCCTGGTGAGATTCCTCACGCTGGCATATTTTGACTGAATATGTAGACTTCCTGCCTATATGAAGACGGCACTATGCCTGGGGCGGATCCATGAACGAATTATTTTCGAACATGGACCCAGTGCGCGTCCTCTCCTTTCTGAGAGAGGGTAATATCTACAACTTAATTTATGTACGCATTTATAAAACTTCTTTTCAGATCCTCACAAAACAACTTTTGAGAATTTGGGCAATACGATAAAATAATACAAAAGTAGACTACGATATGTGCAAAATGGACGTTATCGTGCTGACGCACGGTAAAACCCAAACTCAAACTCTTCACGCTGGCCTTAACCACATCAGCAACTAATTCAAACAGATAAATACACTCCTGTTTGTAGGCTGCCACGCATTTTAGCGACATATTATATCGCCCACACACCTTTTGCGTTGTAGGTCTTTAATAGGATATTGGTGGGCGCTCCTAGTACCATGATACGGTCTCCTCCTCCTCTCCTATTGATCCGTTATTATTGTCTACCGCCTTGCTTTTATCCTAGCCCAATGTGAGCGTTACCAGGTTGATGACGTTTTCCCTAAAAAACATTCAAAACATCTCTTTCAGAAGTCACGAAAGAGACATCCATGGAGCCGAGAGGCCATGAAAAATCAGATTCATAATTACTTTATATCGCAATCTTTGATGTTTCATTTGTGAAATTTTAATTAGTGGCTGCTATCATACTGACCCCGTTTAACTCATATTGTTGTAACCAAACTAAATCACGTTTTTTCTCCTTTTTATACAGGTTTGGAGAAGGCTGCGCAGTAGGGCTAAAGGCCACTGGATGATGGTTCATAAACTGTCTTTTCATGACTCATGGTACCAGTTGAAGTCGTCACAAACCAGGAAGAAAGACTGGCATCACCAAATGAGAAACATGAACTTGACAAGTTTAACATTACCACGTATTACTGTCAGTGTCAGTATAACGACTACGGCAAAAACATGAGCAAACTGAGTAAATTATAAGGGGAAAAAAAATCCCCAGGCGAAGAGCAAGAACATTGTGCAGAAATCAACACGTTCAAGTCACATGACAACACTTTCTACAATGCCAAAGGTATGCATCAGTGCCGATCATGTCAACAAATTATACTTTTTTTTTCAAGCTCCCAGGTTTATTATGGGGTAGTTGTCATATAACTACCAGTAAGACCCTTCTGGAAAAATGCCATTCCTTACAGAATGTATTATTAAAATCTGCAGTTATATCTAATGCCCAAAAGCATTTGGCATTGGCGAAAATATAACACGAGAAGAGAGAATATACATGTATATATATAAAAAATAAATATATGTCACAAGATAAAAGTGCGTAAATTTTCAACAAAACTGCCGTTTTAAACAGCATCCACGTCGCAAAAAGAAAAAAAAAAAAAACCAAATGAAATAAAGAATGTTTTAGCCTCTTTATTTGCTGCTTTTTGTTTTTGTCCTCCAGTTTTGTTTTCCTTCTGTTATTTTGTTCATTTTACTTCCAATTGTTGTGTATAAACTGACATGATCTTAGACACTTGGCGCAGATTTTGACTTTCTGCCTGTCACTCTTGTCTCTTTATGTTTTCTTAAATCTTTGCTGTCAGTGTACAATTCTGCTGCACCAGAAATTTCGTGTAAATGAAAATGAAACATTTTACAAACTGTCTTGTTGTGGCACTGGGAAAACAACATAACCGAAAACCGTCGAAAATGTGAGGGGTCACATCAAGGCTTGAGGTTGAAACAACGTACACTTTTCTTTTTGTCATATTGCATCTTTACGAGGGGCAGAAAAAAAAGAGTGTGTACTTAATTCTTTGTTGTTTTTGCTTCAGTTCTTATATTTTTGTGTGTTTTGTGTTTAAAAGTATTTCAATTTCCATCAGTATTTGGTATTTTTCATAAGGTATTCACGTACCTTTCTCTTTCCACAATATTTTTTGTAAATAAAAACATTTTGCTACTTTGCGAGCTGAACCATTCTCAAAACGTGCTTGAGTCGTGACATGGCATATTTTCCCGGTCAGTATCTTCCAAAAAAAAAAAAAAAAATGTGGAAAATGACAAGAAAGTAGAACTAAATGAAGAGATAATGCAGATAAAAAACAAGGTGATTTGGTATTGATATGGTGAAGTTTTAATAGATTTTAATTTGCTATCTGTACATTTTCATGCATTAAAAACGTTACACGAAACAGGTGTCTTCATACACTGTTTGCCAATTTTTATTTTCCATGTTTTATGTAAAGAGTATTTTTTTTTTATGTTCAGAAGGAACTGAAATTTTATTTGCTGTACACTTGAGCCATATGAAATGTTGTTATCAGAACAAATAATTATTAACTTTGAAAGGGCTCTTCCCGGCGTTATGATTTGTGTCATCGACCTCAAAATGGTTGGACGTCTATTATCGGTATTTTAAATATAACCATCCAAGATAGGGTTTTGTGAAAAACTCAAATGTTTCACTCATATTTGACCTCTTATATTGTTAAACAGAGGGTATATCCTAATGCATGAAGTAAATTTTGAATTTGTTTCATTTCGCAAAATCGGAAAGATCCATGATTTTGTAGTTCAGTTCCATAGATTGCATATTTCAACTTTTTAGTAAGAAACTGGAAGTGCCCAGCATGTGTATAAATGCATCGACTCTCAATGAGACGAGGTCACTTTGCTCTGGCAGGCGCTTACATTTTCATGTCATCGGCTTCACTCTTTAACATCGGTAAGATTGTAACTTCGGGAAGATTGATTGAAGCTATCGGAGATGAAACAAAACTGTCCTTTACCAAGTCGACCGGTCTTCCTGAGAACATAACATGATCCCTTTATTTTTGAGGCCCCTTTATCCCCCAGGGCTTAAATGTTTTCCATATGATACAGTGACACAAAACTTTTGTGTCAGTCTAAGTGTAACACCAGGTAGCAATTTTGACAGAAAAAACTAGAAATGCCAATGGAAATTCATGCACATGAAGCATACACTTTATTTTCCGTAGCCTTTATAATATTGCCCTAAAATAAGGCATAGAAACTTAAATAGTGATCATTCTATTGATAATTTTATGTCATCAGTAACATCTGGAAGACACGCAAATTTGTTGAGGGGACCAAATTTCGTCTGAATTGGCATCATTGGATTTATTTACTATCTACATGTACGATGTAGTATAGACTCACCAAGACCGCAATTTTTGCATTGATAATGACATTTTTAAAATCTATCCACCTTGTAATATTTTACAAAGGACCTTTTGAGAATGGCTCAGCTAGAATTACAGAGAAGGGGATCTTTTTCTTTGACTCTTATGGCATCCCCAAAAGACATAACATTTAACAACCATAGTAAACAATAAGATGAGGGTTGCACTCCCTTTTTCGCACCTCTAAAAATCGAGAACACAAGTTGTCATTTCCTGTAAAATCGCATCCATTCTTACAAATTGTGTCTCCAAACTTGTGCCAAATTTCGTCGCAGAAAGAAAGAGTTTTCAGTCTGCAGGTAGTTGGGAGGCAGTCTTGGCATAATGCCGTGGGTCGCCAGAGCATCTGTTACCGCACTTGTAAATAAATTCCCAAAATTGTACTACTATAAAATGAAAAAATCATCTCTATCTAAATGCGATATGTACTGCTGGCCACTCAAATTAAACACAGACATTGATACTGTAGTTCTTTTAAACTTCCAAATGGAGACACAGAACTTTTGTTACCTTATTTATCTATATTGAATAAATGACTTACTTAGACGTAACAGAAAATATTGATATTCGGGGTTTTGCGAGGAGCTCCGTTTACATCATACAAATAAGTCTATATTTAGGATGCGACTCCAGGAGAGTTGGTGGATGAGGGGAGGAAAGGGGGAGGGCGAAGGGACGGGTGGGGGGGGGGGGGCTCGCAACTCGTGAGTCAGTCTTTTAGATGGGTTCTAGATTCAAACAATGCTCGGCTAAATTTGTGTAAAACAACTTTTTTTTTTATTATGCCAGTGTCGGCGCGTGGAACTTTATTGCACTAGGAAGTGCAATAATACTAATAGTTAATACTGCGTCTGACCGATTAAAAAAAAACAACAAACGGTTAAATGTTAATGTTTTATCCATTTTGTGATATTACCAGCAGTTTCAATATGTCAGTAAAGGAACAGGCAGGTTCATGCAAGTCCATAATTATCAGCACTAGGAACTGAAACTAATGCCTATTTATCCTCTCAAAACGGGGTACCTCAGGTAGTTATATTAATGATGATAATAATAATATTAATAATAATCTTATAAGGGGAGCTGGGGGGGGGGGGGCGAACGTGTAATCAGCTAAAACTTCTTGACTACGAGATAAAAAATCATAAAACTTAGTGTACTGTCTCACATTTTGACGATAAGTTACCTGAACACATCATTTTGTCCAAAAAGCGGTCTTCAATTTTATTTTTTAAAGATTTTTTTGAGCCGCCAAAATAGAGACGCAATTTTGTCACGTAGAATCAAAAAGCATGATCGGAAACTTCGTCCTTGACTTTCACACATTGGTGGTAACAAATCAACGTAGTCACATCTGTGTGTAAATTGTATTATTCATTGCATTGAATCCAAATGCTGCTTTTAATGTAGCCTAGATCTATATACGGTTGGGCTTCCTGCAAAGAATCTGCAAAATTTATTATGCCTATTATTAATGATAATAAAATTAATGAAATATAATAATAAAAATGATTATAATGACAATAATAATAATACACAAACTGCCACAAAAAGAGAGCACAACAGAGTGCTAGTGAGCAGCAATGACATTTGTTCAGGATGTATGTCTCTTTTGTCTTGATGCACGGAGTCTCTCTCTCTCTGTTTAAGCCAGTTGCCTTAAAAATTATACAGTTTTGCAGTGCTGTAGCTGGTGTCAGATCTGCACATCAGAAATTGTAACGAAAATGGTCGAACATTAAAAGCATTCCTCTTATGATTCATTGACTTATGTACTCTTGTAGAAAGCAAGAATGCATGCACTGAAAGGGCCAGCTGTATTACCACGACAATGCTAACTCAACTGCCTACACAGTTACCTACTCCTGTACAGATTCCAGGAGAGTGAAACGTGATCATTTTCATATCTACAGTTAAAGGAAACTTGGCTGGATAATCACTGGAATCGCCTCAAATATTATAAAATATAGAAAAAAAAATGCCTCTTGCGCGCTGAAAAAGTACGTATGTTTTTTTTTTTAAAATATAAAATGTCCCTGCCTTCTACATGTAAATAACAGGCTTTGGATTTTCGTATAGTAGGTGGCCATGTTCAAAGGTGACATTTATTCAGTGCATACCAAGACCTGCCATTCGTGATGTCTGAACAACAAAGGGGTAGAGAGAAGAGAGGGGAGAGAGAGAGAGGGAGAGAGAGAGAGAGAGAGAGAGAGAGAGAGAGAGAAAGAGAGAGAGAGACAGAGAGAGAGAGAAAGAGAGAGAGAAAGAGAGAGAGAGAGAGAGAAAAAGAGAGAAAGAGAGAAAGAGAGAGAGAGAGAGAGAGAAAGAGAGAGAGAGAGAGAAAGAGGGAGAGGGGTGGCCACTTTAGCATGGAGCGGAAAGTAGGCCGCTGTTTTAAACAATATCCGTTTGTACATTTCCACGTAGGAGCTTGCACACGGTTTTAAGTAGTTTCAATCAGCCCCAAAATATGAACAAACCACACTAAACAGATATGCACACTATCTTTGGTGAAGAAGGTCTCTTTCAATTCTTCAATTTCTTGTCTACCGCAGCGACCTAGTTTCGCGATTTGGCGGAAGTGAATCCTCTCTATACATCTCATGATACATCTATATTCTTTGATGATAGGAAACCAGAGAGTATAGATGTATAGAGAGATCTCACTTCCGCCAAATCCTGAAACTAGGTCGCTGCGGTAAACAAGAAATTGAAGAATTGAAAGAGACCTTCTTCACCAAAGATAGTGTGCATATCTGTTTACTGTGGTTTGTTCATATTTTTGGGCTGACTGAAACTATTTAGAGCCGTTTGTAAGTTCTTGCGCCCCGTGGAAATGTACAAACCGGTTTAGTTTACCGCAGCGACCTACTTTCCGCTCCATGCTAACAATGGTTTCGCGGAGCCTCCCGTGTCTCGCAGTGCAAATCGACCAATAGTGAACCCTCTCTATACATCTATACTCTGTGAGGAAACTCAAAACTCAATACGTCATCAGAATCAGCTTAGAAACATTCATCATGGCGTAAAAAGACGTGGGTAAATGATACTACCAGTACCACTCGCTCACAGGACGTGCTACGAACAAAATTTTGCCATGGAAAACAAAAAAAGTTGCATGGATCGAAAATAGTGGGAAAATGAAAATCCCGTGAAGGTGCGACATCTTGAAGAGAAAATGTTTTTGGAGCGAGAGAATGTGAAATTTCGTCTTTGAAAGTTTACAAGTTTTGGGGAGAACTTCCGAATGCGTCGCATTTTCAGGAGGGCTTCACAGTGTGTATTACGGCGAGCTCTTCTTATCGTAATGAAATATTCCAAACTGCGAGGTATAGACTACAGATGTCCACATGGAAGCGACCTTTAGGTCAGCCGTACTCGGAGGGTCACAGGAGGGGCGGAACCCCTTAATGAGTCAATCCCCTGTAGGGAAAATTCTATAGTTAACGCACTGGTCGGCGATTAATTCCTGAGTACATGAATTTGGGAGTTTGGCAAGGGACGCATTTTGAGGTCTTTCCGAATTATTTGCATGTAGAAGTGATGATTTAATTGTCTCTGTCACATTGTGCTGTAACTTGAACAAGTTTTAACTCTATGTTTCAAAGGTAATCATTGCTTTTCTTTCAATAAATGCATAACGCCTGAAGAAGTTGGGTTGGATCCGTCCCACGGAGACTGGAACCTGATACCTCTTGTCGCATTTGACCACATGGAAATCATGCCGGTTATGATGAGTATGAGCACCAGGGAATAAGAAAGTATTGGGGTGCTTGTTGCAGCTTTCAACTGGAATGTACGGCTATCTGAACAAAAGTAGGTGCCTTTCACACCTTGTAGAAACAGTAACTCTCTCTCTCTGAATGTTCATTGTTACAGGCATAGACAGCTCCTACCCAACACTGCGATGGGTTTACTGGCTGGAATACAGTTGCTGCTTGTAGTTTCCCTCTAGTCGAAAGGTAATGTCATTCCACACGGTCACTGACAGTAATTTAAAAAAACAACACAAAAAAACAACAACAACACAAACCTGATAGAAAAGTATTAATGTGTTCTTCAAGCATGACTGTGAGAGAATTATTGCTCTTCACAGGCGACACTTTTGTACTCAGGTTCGCTACATACATTTATTGTTTTTAATTTCCTTCAGGAAAGGCAAAAATTGAGGAGTTACGGCTCGAGAAAAACGTGAACAAAAAAAAAACAACACAAAAAAACTTAACTGGCCCATCAGTAGGTGGTGATGACAAAACATAAAGTTCCACTGAAATCGAATTATTTGGCTGGCGCGAGGTCCCATTGAAACTGACCGTCGTGGCGCGTCGCCACCCAAACACCAAACATGTTATTGAGCACCCAAGCTTGACTGTCTATGAGTATGTAAACTAACAGAGTCCTTTTTCTTCCCAATGGTCTCTATGTAACAGGTGCTGCAGGTCAGATGCTAAATATCAGTGTAAGCCGAACCCGATCCTGTCCCAATATTGGCGAAGATGCTGGATTTGTTTATCTTTCCGGCTCTGTTCTAATCCAAGACGCGAAAGTCACTGACTATGCCCCCAAACTGGATGTATATATCTTCCAGATTATTCGTAATAAATTGGTGAGTATTTACGGATAAATTGGTTTTCACATAATAATTGCATTTACCGAAACAAATTCTTTCAGGAAGTTTTTTTTTTCTTTTT
Organism: Onchidella celtica; assembly: GCA_963931925.1. Lineage (NCBI taxonomy): Eukaryota > Metazoa > Mollusca > Gastropoda > Systellommatophora > Onchidiidae > Onchidella > Onchidella celtica. The sequence continues at coordinate 20,266,958 of OZ007581.1, read as the reverse complement.
TGAGATTTCCAGCTCAGTCCAAATTTGATAACATTACCTCTTCCAGCCCAAACCACATGAAAGAGCATAGTGATAGGTTTGATAGAAATAAAAAGTCCGTTTTTACTCGAACACAAAATTTAAATAGCATTTTCAGTGTTCTTGAAAAGATTTGGGGGAGTAAGGACTGGTAAGCCAGGTCTCACCTAAATAGTGAGAAATGCCTGCGTGATTATGCCTCTGCCAGCTAAGCCAACCGTACCTTCACGAGCGATCGTTCCCTGATCCGGTGCTCCCTGTTCTCACAGACACGGCTCTGGCAAATGGCGAGTAGCTGGCGCCAACAAACCAGCCCCCCCTGGAGTCTGTGGGGGCTAAACTTCAGACCCGGAGGAGTGAGGTCCCCCGAAAGGTGCGGCAATGCCGGGCCCACCGGCGAGTGGACATGTCCCGATTCCCACCAAGACCTCACCCAGGGAGCACACCCTGGTAAATCAAAGCTGGGGAGAAGGACCTCACAGCCCAGTCAAGCAACCTTCTAGGAGATGGAAAACTCCAAAATGCAACCCGGGGAGAGGGACCCTCGCAGCTCGGTTAGCAACCCTCTAGAGAGAACACTCGAACAAATCGGTCCCCCGAATCCGGAATGTGCCAGCCTTGTGCGGGGAGGAATTGGGCGCATACGAACCCCACCATAGAAGTCATGCGAAAGTATCTATTACCTAGATTAAGTGATGGTGTCACCCCCATGGGAAATCGCCAGGTGGAGGTGGTGCCGGGCCCTAAGCCTCGAAAGGGTCCAAACCAAGCGACTGGCAGTCCCGAGCCTACTTGTGGAGTCAGGAGAGACCCGGGAAATGCTACTGGCCAACAAGACATGCGACCCCTCATAGTTGTCCACTGGAATGCTGAGGGAGTGGCAAACAAGAAGCGTGCCCTGGAGGCACGACTAAAAGAGGACAGCATCGACATATGCTGCATCCAGGAGACTCACCTCAAGCCTGACAAAAGATTTCACGTAAGAGGATATGAAACTTTCAGGCAGGACAGGGAAGAGCGACACAAAGGAGGAGTACTTACCCTAGTCCGAAACTCCATCGCCGCAGCAGACATTTGCAGATCACAAAACCTAGGGACAGAATATCTTGGTGTGCAGATCATCCTTCCAAACATGAAACTTGGAATTCTGAATGTCTACTCCCCCCCAGCTGTGCCACTTGACCTTGATCACCTACCTATGGAAGGAGAATGGCTTGTCACTGGGGACTTCAATGGCCACTCCCCTAGTTGGGGGTACGAGGAACTTGACAGTAAGGGAGAATACATGGAGGAATGGATGATCTCAAACCAGCTTACCCTCATCAATGATCCAGAAGACCAGGATACCTTCTATTCCAGACCATGGCACACAACCTCCACTCCAGATCTTGCAATGGCCACGGACAGCGTAGAGCAGAAGACCACTAGAGATGTATGCTCCCAGCTTGGTGGAAGCGACCACAGGCCTGTCAGGCTCAACATCAGAGATATCCCCAGAGAAAAAGCAGCCTACAGGGAAGCAAGTTGGAACTTTAAGAAAGCCAACTGGCCCCTTTTCAGCAAATTGACAGACAAGTACTGCACAGAGATCCAGATGACATACAGTACTGACAAAAACATAAAGGCATTCAACACAGCCATCCTCTCTGCTGCCAAGAGATCAATCCCAAGGGGACACAGGAAACTCTACCAACCCAACTGGAGTGCTGAGCTGGACACTCTACATGCGACAGTCTCCCAGAAACGAGACACCATGGAGAGGGAACCCACCAATGAGAATGTCATCGCCTACAATAAAGCACAAGCGAACTTTGTGAAGGAAAAGAACTCCCAAACCAGAAAAGCTTGGCATGAGAAGACAGGACAACTCAACCTCGACAGAGACACCAACAGGCTATGGAGCCTAACAAGAGCTCTAAATGGTGACACCCGATCAAGAGGGAAAATTGTCCTCCGGGATGAAGACCAGCTAGTTACAGGAAAAGATGCTGCAAATCTCCTGGCCAGACACTACGAAAGTGAAAGCAGGTGCAACATACCTAAGAAGCGAGCAGAGGCTGCGAAGAAAGATATTAAAATACATTTCTCCAAAGCCAGCCATGAACCCTGCATGGAGACAGAGATAGGCCACGGTGAACTAAAGAAAGCGATACACAAACTACACCCAAAGAAAGCACCTGGACCAGACGGCATCACAAACGACATGCTCAGTCACCTTGGTTCGGCAGCAGAGGACATACTCCTGATAATTTTCAATCACAGCTGGAAAACTGGAAGAGTCCCGGATATCTGGAAGGATGCAACAATACAGCCCATCCTCAAACCTGGGAAAGACAAAAAGGACCCAAGCAGCTACCGCCCAATTAGCCTCCTCAGCTGTGTGGGTAAGCTTATGGAGCGAATCATCTCAACTAGATTGAAATGGTACCTTGAGACCAACAAGAAGCTGAGCCCCAACCAGACTGGATTCCGCCAGCATCGGAGCACTGAGGACCAGATCACCTGTCTAACACAAGACATCGAGAACGCTTTCCAAGAAAAAAAGAGAACCTTAGCGGTTTTCTTTGACATGTCAAAGGCTTTCGACAAGGTCTGGCGGGATGGTCTCCTTCTCAAGCTGCTAAAAACGGGAATCAAGGGCAAGATGTACCACTGGCTCCAAAACTTCCTTGTCCACCGACAAGCCAGAACAAAAGTGGACACAAAGTACAGCCAGAAAGTAAAGCTGCTTGCTGGTGTGCCCCAGGGAAGTGTTGTTGCTCCTCTCCTCTTTCTGATTTATATCAACGACCTGCCAGATCACCTACCAAAGTTTGTATCACACTCGCTTCATGCGGACGACTGTGCAGTATGGTATTCCTCGGAACACCTGGGTCCTGCAAAAGTAAAACTTCAAGAGAGCATCAACAAGGTTGCATCCTGGACAGAAGATTGGGGACTTCAGCTGAACACGAACAAAACAATGGCAACATTGTTTTCTCTCTCCACAAAGAAAGAGGAAGTTGTACTGAAATTGAATGAGAACCCCCTTCCTCGGACAAACACCCCCACCTTCCTAGGGGTTAAGCTTGGCAGTCGCCTTACCTGGAAACCGCACCTTACACAAATAAACAACAAGGCGATCAAGAAACAAGCTGTAATGAAGAAGCTAGCTGGAACAGCATGGGGTGCCAACAGTAAAATCCTCACACAGGTCTATGTTGGCTCAGTACGGCCCACGCTAGAATACTCTGCAACATCATGGTCCACAGCGGCAAAAACCAACAAGCAGATGCTGGACAAAACTCAAAACCGCAGTCTCAGAATCATTCTTGGAGCCATGAGATCTACTCCTATCTCGGAGACGGAGAAAACAGCAAACATTCAGCCCCTAGAATTCAGAAGGAGAACACACACCATCCTACAAGCTGAAAAGATAAGACGGATACCAGACCATCCACTTTGCAGGAGACTAACTGCCCAAACCAAAAACCGACTGAAGAGAAGCAGCCCAAACCACGAAGTCAAGGATGCTGCAAGGGTATACCCTGACTACACTGGAAAAAATGTGACAAGGGAAGAGACTACAATCGAGGAATGGAATCCGGATGAGACGCCTATGTATGTCACCACCAGCATTCCGGGCCTTGAAGGAAGAGACTCTCAGCCAGATGCTACCAAAAGCTCTCTTACCCTCGAGCATCTGGACAAGAACTATCCATCAACCCAGTGGGCACGAGTATACACTGTCGGATCAGCGGAGGAAGCAGTTAGAAATGGTGGATGTGGGGTCTACATCCGACTTGCTAGTGGAGAGACCCATGAGATAAGTGTTCCTGCAGGCATTTTGTGCTCCAACTACAGAGCAGAACAGGTAGCACTACTGCAATCCCTGCAACATCTCAAGACCAAAGTTACACCCAAGATGAAGATAGTCTGCCTGACCGACTCCCTGTCAACACTCCAGGCACTCAGCTCTTCAAAACCGGACACCCTGACAAAGGAGCTCCGCACACAGCTGACCGACCTTTCAAGGATCGCAACTATCCACCTTCATTGGATTCCTGCCCACTGTGGCATTTCGGGCAATGAAAAAGCCGATGTACTTGCCAAGACAGCCAGCAAACAGGAACAGATATTGCACCCATTATCATATAATGAAATTAAGTCGATCCTTAAACATAAGATTAGTCAGGAGTGGAGAGACAGGTTCCCAGAGTATGATCATAGGAAGGACCCTATCAGGCACCTTGAAAGGAAAGAGCAGGTGCAGATATTCCGCCTCCGGACAGGACACTGCGGCCTCAACCACCATGCCCACAGAATAGGCTTGTCGCAGACAAACCAGTGTCCATGCGGAGCCGGCCCTGAGACTCCAGAGCATGTCCTCCAGGACTGTCCACTCCACAGGACGGAACGACAAAACTATTGGCCTAGTCCCACGGACCTACACACCAAGCTATGGGGCAGTGAGGCAGACCTTCACCTGACAACCCAGTTCCTGGCCCACACCAAACTAAAAGCATGACTTGGAACGCTGAAGAAGAAGAAGAAGAAGAAAAGATTTGAAGTGAACAAATAAGAAACAACTTAATTTCACTGTCCCAGTTTTTAAAATTTATATACAGGAAGCATTAGAAAATCAAAACAGACACAACAACAACAACAACAACAAAACCCTACTTTTTTACCATGTGCGAGCAGTTCTAAAAAATTGAACTGATGCCGATGGTGATGTGAAGTTCACCCGTCGGCAAGCACAGATCTCTCTTTCTCTCTCTCTCTCTTTCTCTCTCTCTCTCTCCCTTTCTCCCTCTCTCTCTCTCTCTCTCTCTCTCAATCTTTCGCCTGCTCCCATGTACTTACTAATATAATTTCATGTTGTGTAAAACATACACGGTAAATATTAAACATGACACAATTTTCAATGATTTATACGAGTCAAGTAAAAACCAATGATGATAACAATTATGACTTTATATTTCTCTATTTCAACAACTTTTTTCTTTCTTTACAGTTTTGCATAATAATGTTTGGTCCCGAGCGTTGTACACCTGCACCCAAACATCAGGATTACAAGTGCAGGTGTACAGCATCCAGGGATGGAGGAAAAATTCGTGAAATCGACGTGAAAATCCCTGTGAATGCCACCAATAGAGGACACCACGTCCGTGTTATATGGTTGCCGCGGGTCAGGACTAGGCGGCTGTTGGGGTATTTGACACCCGCCTTTCCAGATTTTGGTGAGTTTTCACTCAGTTGGCCGGTCATTGGCCGGTGCCCCTGGCAAATCTTCTATCTGCCCTATTATTCTGCTATATTTTGCCTATCGTCTTTCCTCTTCCTATGACAGTGAGTCTGCATGCAATTGCCATCTGTTACTGAAACATTTTAACTGAATATGTCGACGACATGCATGTCCGAAGAAGGCACTGTGCCTGCAGATCCATGAAAGATTTATTTTCTGAGGTGGATCTGCAACGCATCCTTTCAACTCCTAGAGAGGCTACGATCTATAACTTGATTTAATAACTTTTATAGTCGTTTAGAAACCTTTTTCCTAGATTTATGCAAATCTTTTTTTTTTTTTTTTTAGAATTGTGCCAATATGTTAAGATCATTATGAATGTATTAAATTCTATATTAAACTTAAAAACGCTGAATACGAAACAAATGCAAAGAACGTGTACCTAAACAAGCTTTGGTAAGGATCAATTCTGGCTTCACTTTGAAACCTTCCACGCCGAAGTACTTCCATTTTCGACTGTAAGATTATGGAGAGAGAGAGAGAGAGAGAGAGAGAGAGAGAGAGAGAGAGAGAGAGAGAGAGAGAGAGAGAGAGAGCAAGGGAAACAGAGAGAGAGAGAGAGAGAGAGAGAGGGGGGGGGGTTAGACGAGTCCAAGACTGTTTGTCTCAGACAAAGCCAGAGTGTGAATTTGCTTATTATTTAACATGACTTGACACCATCATTATTCTCTTTCTAGAATATCCAGCATTGAGACAATGGATCTTCTAGCCGAATTTTACACTTCCCGAAGGTCAAATGAAATACCGCCTACATTTAATGTCTCTTACACTTTTCACACGCATATCGGTTAATGAAGTAATGTACACATTGGATTAAAGCAGACGGAGGAGAAATCAGACTTGGTCCCACCTCATTTCTCTAATCTCCACAGATCGTCCAGAGGCTTCATTAAGTATCAATGGCAGAACTATTAATTTCGGGGAAAACACTTGTCCAACGATTTATTTAGCGGAGAATGCTAACATTCGATTTTGTGTGAACTTCCTGAACAATCCGAAACTCAAGATGTCATTTGATGGCAAACAATTCTATCGCTTTGATGAGCCCTGTGGTGAGAAATACTTGGCCTTCAAGGAGAAGGATCCCAAAAAGAAGTTCATTTTCTCATACGAAGATTCTTGCCCGCGGAAACGGACCTTTACATGTAAGTTTTCTTTCTTTTGTTATTCAGGCCTCAATGTGGTTCTCTTTTAGAGGGCTAAAACTTAATGCTAGACTGTTGAAGCATCGAAAGTCCAGCAAATAGAGGCAGAACGCAGTTGCAATTAAAAACCAAACGACTTTAGACATTTATTGGAGAAAAGGCAGAATCTCTCGATCAATATGTTTTGCCGATTGGCCACGTGATGAGAATCCACCTTAATAATGTGCCGCTGAAGTATTGCTATACTTTTTAGAACAAGATCATAGCGAGAACACTTTTTTTAAATAACAGTTCCTTAATACGTAATACTGTGGACAAAATTTAATACACTTTACACGTTACTAAGACCCATAAATTAAAATAAGAAGTAAAAAATTAAAAACGAGAAAGATGTAGTTCCTACATTATCCCAAGAGACAGGACAATTAGTCGATTATGTTGAAAGAGTGACATGCTAACGCCCGTTTGAACACAAATGTTGAACAAATTAATGCGTGAAAATATTCGATTTGTAAAGCAGGTTCTGTGGGGTCAACAAACAGGATACAATAATATCATTCATAAATACAAATAGACACTTAAGACGAGGTATGCGGATTTTCATGAACTTGATAAGTAATATTCTGGTATCTTTGAGTGGAAGGGATTATGTTAGTTAGTTTGACAACCAACTGAAAGTGTGCATTTACTGTCCATTTAGTTTGATAGCATCTGTTTAACTATTAATTTCACTACCTCTGTGATACCTGCTCACGTACGTTTGCCTCCAGTGTTGGACTACGAAGCCTTATTCACTCTCATCCCTAAGACACACGGTGTCAACTTTGATGGAATACTACCATCTCAAATTAAACCATTGTGGAAAAATGTCTATTCTCATATCTATACCTCACTGGCTCACATCTCCTCTCCTTTGTTCTGTTACAAACAGGCAGTGTCGCTCAAAGAATGGGACTTCGTGTACAGCCAACAATGTCGTGCCCAAAGGCTTATGCCGCTGCTCAGGATGTCATACACATCAATGGGTCTCTGCACCTAATGAATGCTGAACGTAACTCATTCGAGAAAAACGTACATGTGCATCTAGGCACTCATGCAGACTATTCAAAAGTCCTTGTGAGTATTTATTGATAGTGTGTTTAATTACGTTAACAGCACTGAAATGTGGACTATCAACCACTACACCGCTACCACACTGTGTAAAGATCATTTTAAAAAAACAACAACAGAAAACAGAAAAGTTTGAGCCATTGAAAGTCAAGTGAAATCAACTTGTCGTGTATATTTTTTTTCCAAATTATTTTCAAATCAGTATGTTGATGTAATAGCATCGTAATGAGATGCTTTATATCGTCGCCCGCATGATAAAACCTCACAAAGTCGATTTTTGGCGAAAATCGTTTTTTCGCAAAAATCTATTGTTCAGACCCTTCTCCATCCCCTCACAAAATATTAGAACCAAATTCCATTCCTAAGTGTGAAAATTTTAATAAGAAAGTTTCGGCCGCAAACCTCCTTATCCGTCACGGCCACAGAATGCGCACGATCAAACCTCACTAACTCTTTAGCAGGTATTATCATGCGGGTCAAGCGTTTGGCCCGCCTACCTGTCCGCATGATAAAAACTCCTAAATCCTCCTAAATCCCCGAGGACAGTCTGACAAAAGGCTGTTGGTGCTTGTGGGTCAGTCATTAGCCTACTAATCCTTTGGTCATTGTCACAGCTGGCCTGTGTTCGCAGATGTTTAATAGCAACCCCCCCCCCCTCCTTTCTTCTATTTGACTGTTACCGCTCCCTCGCAATAAATTTCGTTTTGCTTGAATCACATATTAAATCATTTCAAAAGGATAAAAGACAGTGAATGATATTATGCTGTTTTATTTCGCTATATATCACGGATATTCTTCTTCTTATTTTTATTATTATTATTATTATTATCATTTTAAATCTTGAGAGTAATTTCTTTTGCAGTTGGTGGGATGGCAATTACACATTCTATTGTTAGACAACAAGTGTGCGCTTCTTCCCTTATGTCTGTCTCGGGGTCCAGATGGACTTCAAAGAAGTAGACAATAATCATATTTTAATCCCCTTACACAATGTCGCGTCAAGCCACTTTGAAGTTCGCCGACGGTGGCAAATGTAGATAGGTAAACATTCTCACGTTCTTTCGTTTCACATTTACAACTCCTGTCGATGTGACATGCCGACTTCATATCAAAGGAGGTCATTCATACTTGGAGAGCTTTCCTCCCCGCCCCCCTCACCCCCCCCCCACCACCACCACCACTCCCCAAACCACTGTACATTCTTAATTAACCATTGGCTTCAACCCCCTCTCCCTCCTTGTAAGAGCGCACGGCCACTTAAATACTAACTGTCCATGATAGACCCTTGATATTTTGAAGTTTCCAATGGCAATTTGCACGGACAATTTGGCTTTTTCACTACAAACATAGCCGGACTTTGATTTTGTATACTCATACAACCTATTTTGTCGAAAGAAATGTAAACAAAACCAAAATCAAATAATCTGTCATCGCGAAACCAAAACTCTTGAGAATGCTGTCGCTGGAAGGTGCCACTGCTGGAGCACCAGCGGAACTATGCCGGCTGAAAGACGGGAACGCTCCATCTCTACCAACATTAAAGAGACGGAGATCAGCTAGTGTAGCAGAAATGAAAGCCAGCCCTAGCTTATCGAAATTACCTTGTTCACCTTCAAAGACACAAAGAGGAGAAGACATTTTGAGAGAAATTGAGGTTACAATTTCTCAATCAAATTAATGCTCCACCACTGCCATACCAAAACTCTGAGAACGCTGTGGCAAAGATAGTCCAAAGGGAAATGCCAGCGCTGGACCACCAGTCCTGTGGAACGAGTCTGAAATGATTCCACTATCAATGGCCTGTCAACAGTGATGAAGAATTAACTGATGTCCTTTCATTAAGTGTCGTTTGAGTACGCTTTACGTGCTCTGAAGACATACACATGTTGCAAAGTGATGAGGCTCATCAAGAGAATGTGAATGTACTGCAAGATGCCCCTGACAACCAGCAAGAAGTGAGTATCACTGTCGCTGTACAGGAAGAGGGACAGGAAAGTCTATGCTCTGGCACTGAACCAGCGTGGGAACGGCAAACTGAACAAGGACATAATCAGCCCATGAGATGTAGTGTGTGAAACAAATAATGAATAGATCGGGTGGAATCCTTCTAACTCAGCTAAACAGGTCATTCCAGTGAAACAAAAGATTACCTTCAACCAAGCAAAATGATTGTCATGGCGTGAAAATGGCAAAGAGTACACTGCAAGGAAGCTTACCAAAGAATCAAAGACTTACAAGCTGCAGGCAGTTCCAGAGCGATGCGCAAGGAGAGAAATAAGCATGCATACTTAACAGACTCTTGACAGGAAGTCACGGATGAAGATCCGGAGCAGCTCATCGATTACTTCTGGGAACTGTCATGGAAGACCAAAACAATGGCCGCCGCATCTTCTTGTAATTCTGAAACATCTGACTGGAAGAGGAGGACGCTGCTGTATCATCTGAATTTGAAAGCCATACGGAAATAAGTGTGTGCCGTTATGGTAGTAAACACATAGGAAGATGGTCAGTGAGGAACTGGACATTGAGATCTGCAAGCACTTTGCACCATGACGGAGTTAAAGAAAGCTAAGACTTTCGCATAGAGGGATTCCTGCAGTTGTTGTCAACGATGCCTTCCCACCATGTCATAGGTTCATCAAAAAGCAGTGCCTGGAATGTCAGTTTAGAATTGTGGCTGAGATCTATCGAACTTAAGTGGAACGCCGCAGAGAGATGGACTAACAGGCTGTGAGCCGAAGACTTTTTGAAAACATATTTTCAAGTCCCAGATTTTGGCCATATTCAAACATCGCAAAGTCAGTGCGACACGTTACAAAAACAAACTTGTACATTCACGACTTATCAATCTACAATCTGGCCAATAAAGATGACGTGGAATGCTTCTTGTGGCATGAGGTGGAAGGAGAGCTAATGCCAAGTGAATTCGCATCTTGTGTGTCTGTTAACTTGAAGCTACAGAGAGTACATCCAGCACATCGACGGCTGTGCTCTTCTCAGCTTTTCAAGACTAAGAGCTACAATCACGGAGCAGAAGTATTTAGAGAAAAGTCACACGAAAGCGGGATGTGACTGCGTGCATTCAGCGGTACATTTCCACCGCACGAAGAGAAAGAGAGAGAGAGAGAGAGAGAGAGAGAAGTAGGAACACAGGAAGAACGAAGTCTGGGGTTGGGTGAAGGAAGAGAGATAAAATGTGAGAGCGAAAAAACGAAAGAGAAAGAAAGAGAGGAAAGTAGGAAGAAGGGTGGACGGGTGAGAAAGAGAGAGAGAGGGGGGAGAGGGAGATGGGTCAAGAGATAGAAAGCAGAGGGGGGGGGGGTTGTGTCACAGGACGAGAGGATAACGGCTCAAAGGAGGGCAGGGCCGATAGATGAGACCGCGGTAAGAGGAAGAATATCAAAGGGGTGGGGGCGGAAGGAAGGAGGAAAAAAGGGGAAAGCGTGGAAGGCATGACTGAAGGGAAAAGAGGAAAGAATGTGCCTGAAATGCTGAAAGAGAAAGCCTGCACGTTTTTTTTTTTTTACGTTTTTTTTAAATTGATAAACAATCTTTTTTAATTCCCACAATATAAATCATTGCTCATGTATGTTTTTTAATGTTTTTATGTATCCATATTCCAAGTCTTTAACGTCTTCCAGTTTACTTCATTGCCGTTGCCCGTCTTCCACTTTCTCCAAAATAATATTTCTCCACTTTCCCTAAAATCACTTTAATCCCTCCTCCCGCTATACAACTTCATCCATGTCTGGTACACACCTGATTTGCCCTCGAAAACGAGTCTTCACAATAGCAAAACGAAGACACGCCTGGCTAAAGAGGTTTGCTGGCCAGTGAGAGAGGGGAAATGCGTACAATAAAACCGCCTTACAGATAAGGAGGTTTTATCGTGCGGATTCCGGGTCATCAAACCTGCTAAACATCTAAAACATACTTGTAATCAAAATCATCAGGGTGAAACATTAGGCAGTGTATTAGAAAGGGCAAATGTATACTAGTGAGAAATTTTCAAGAACCTGCGACCTGTGGTTTGGAAATAAATCAGTTTTTTCCTTCTCCTGTACAATTTCCCAAACCGGCTTTGTGAGGTTTTATCATGCGGACGACGATATGTCTCTCTAATGGTTATTACAGAAAGTGGCGAAGATACCTTCCTTGTCCACGATACCCTCCACAGATAAATGTCTCAGGATAAAAATTGGATCTACTCAGGACGCACAATACGGGGGTGTCTGAAAAGTCACGTACAGATAAACATAAATGGACAGGAATTACTTCTTAAAAAATGTACGCTCAAAGTAACATTTGGTATGCAGTACCTCTTGTATCACTCGCTAAAGTCTCAAGGAGCTTGGTTCTCGCCTGATTGTTGTTGTGTATGGGTAGATTTAGTTCTGAGAATTTTTTTCTTTGTTAATGTTTCATCTTTAATAAGGCGGGGCGCCATTTTGTGCCATGGCTACAACGTGTTCAGAAATTGGAATGAAAAATATGGATGGAAAGGTATTACTGTTTCTTTTGGAGCGAAATCGGCAAGAAAGTAGGAACATTTTGGCTTTCATTCCGATTTCACCACAGTCTAAAGGCAACAAGTGTTCCACTAAAGTTCTTTTCTAAAACGGAATCCCCTTCCTACAAGACTTAGTGTACACAGATCTCTATAGTGTTGATGTGCCGTTAAACTCAGACACCTGCTTGAACGTTTTCTTCTTTCTAGCTATGCACCATCAGATTGGAAACTATGTATTGTTCCCCGAGGGACCTGGAAAAAGGATGTTAGTGTGTAGGTGTCCGTGAGGAAGGCACGGTCTTTGATATTCAGGTGAAAATACCTGCGACGATGGAAATGAATGGCAAATTCCTAAACGTGGAATGGAAGCCCGTTGGCAAAGGACAAAGTGTTGAAACCTACCGATCACCAGTCCTAAATGTCACTGGTAAGTTGTTGACAAGAGATGACTGTATACGTTCACTGTAGCAAAATTTCTGACCAGCATAATTTGCTAAGTTCGATAACATAGTCATATTATTATTATAATAATAGTTCGTCCATCAGGTATGATGATGACCTTAACAACACCAGAGGAATAAAGAACAGAAATTGTTGAGAATTTCAACACATGGACAATAAAAAGAACTAAAGGACACAGAGGACAGAATGGAAAGACTGTTCTTTCATGACTTATGGCTTCTCATGTGACTGATAAGTCCTATTTTTGCCCTGCAGACCCTTCCGCATAAATGACAAGAGTGCTCCGTTGGTTCAGTACCACTGGGCCTTTTCTTGCGCCGTTCTCTTTTTTTGATAGCCTGCTGGACTCTGTCAGCTTCCCATGCTTTGCTGCCTCTGGTAAGGGCCGCCCTCCAATTTGCACGATCAAGCGAGAGCTTTTCCCACTCACTCACATCAATGGCAAAGGCCTTCAGTGATTGCTTGAGAGTGTCTTTGTAACGTCTCTTTGGGGCCCCAACATTCCTCGTTCCATTGGAGAGCTCAGAGAAGAAGATTTGCTTAGGGAGTCTGGAGTCGGGCATTCTGACAACATGTCTTGCCCAACGTAGCTGAATTTTTTTCAGGTGGCAGAAGATGCTCAATTCCTTGGCACGATTGAGGACCTCAGTGTCTGAAATTTTATCCTGCCATTTGATCCTTAGGATCTTTCTAAGGCAGGCCAGATGAAAGTGATTTAGCTTTCTGGCATGCGATTGGTACACTGTCCAGGTTTCAGCCCCATAGAGTAGGGTGGGAAGGACCACAGCATTGTACACTTTCAGCTTAGTGTCTGTGCGAATGCCGGCAACATCCCACACTCTCTTTCGAAGCCTGCCAAATGCAGAGCTGGCTTTGCTGATTCTTGAGAGAATTTCAGTATCAACACGAGCCGCGGAAGACAGTGTACTGCCAAGATAGGTGAAGTTCTCCGACACCTTCAGAAGACTGTCATGGACTTTGATATTTGGGGTCACAGGATACTTGTCGTCTGGAGTAGGCTGATGGAGCACTTCCGTCTTCTTTGTGCTTATTGTGAGGCCAAAGTTGTCACAGGCACTAGAGAACTTATCAACACAGTTTTGCATGCTATCCTCATCGTGTGCCAGAAGTGCACAATCATCAGCAAATAGTAGGTCACAGACTTGAGTACTTTTGGTTTTGGTTTTTGCCTGAAGTCTCCTGAGGTTGAATAGACTGCCATCAGTTCGGTACTTGATGCTTACCCCTTGAGGAGGAGAGCTAAAGGCTTCTTGTAGCATTGCAGAGAACATGATGCTGAACAGAGTTGGGGCTAAGACACAACCCTGTTTTACCCCATTTGTGACAGCAAAGGGCTCTGAAACACTGCCGTTGCTTTTGACTGCAGCTTGCATGCCATCATGAAACTGGCGCACTATTGTGATGAATTCGGGTGGACACCCAAACTTCGCCAAGATTTTCCAGAGGCCTTCACGACACACTGTGTCAAAAGCTTTTGTGAGGTCAACAAATGTGATATACAGCGCTTTATTTTGTTCCATGCATTTTTCCTGAATCTGTCTGGCAGCAAATATCATATCCGCCGTTCCCCTCTCTTTACGAAAGCCACATTGGCTCTCGGGAAGCAAGTCATTTGACGAGAGGTGATCAAGAAGGCGATTCAGAAGCATTCTTGCCATTATTTTGCCAGCAATTGAAAGTAGAGAGATTCCCCGATGGTTGTCACAGACTTGGCTGTCCCATTTGTTTTTGTACAGATGGATGATTGAAGCATCTTTGAAGTCCTGTGGCAGCTTCCCTGCTTTCAACATATGATTGAACAACTCGGTCAACCTTTCAATAAGCTTTTCTCCACCGAAGGCATACACCTCAGCAGGAATTGAATCCACGCCTGGTGATTTGTTAAAGGACATCTGATTTGTGGCAGTTCGGGTCTCATTTGCTGTGAATGGCTTGGCAAGAGCTGCATTAATAGGAGTCTGAGGGAGGCGGTCAATGGACTCAGTATTTATATTTGATGGCCGATTTAGCACACCTCCGAAATATTCTGCCCAACGCTGAATTATGGCATTCAATTCAACAATGCGTGTTGAACCATCTGACGCAAGAAGTGGCGTAGTGCCAGAGCGGGATGGTCCAAACACAGCTCGGAGGCTCTCAAATAACTTTCTAGTGTTGTTTGTGTCGGCATATTTCTGAGTCTCTCTTACTCGCTCTTCAAGCCAGTCATTTTTCATTTTCCTCAGCTTCTTCTGGAGTACACCCTTACATGCACGCAGTGCATCAGCTTTTGCTGTGGAAGAGGGGTCACTGCAGTGAGCTGGGATGAGACTATTTTTTTCTTTGATGAGCACTTTGATTTCATTATCATTATCATTGAACCAGTCCTGGTGCTTGCGGACAGGAAAACCAACTGTGCTGCTGGCGCAAGAGTGTACAGTCGTATTTAGGTCAGTCCAGCTCTGTTCAATGTTCTCAGGGTCAAAAGTCACGCAATCCAATTTTGAGGAGAGTTCTGATGAGAGCTCGCTCTGTTTCTCAGCTGAGCAGAGTTTTGAAACATTTAGGCGTTTAGGTGGCGCTTTCCCTTGAGGGCGTCTATTGCGCCTCAATGTTAGTCTGAGCTTGCAAACAATGAGTCTGTGGTCAGTTCCACACTCGGCACCACACATCGCCTTTGTTACAAGGACATCCTTTCTGTCAGTCTTCCTCACAATGACATAGTCTATGAGATGCCAATGCTTTGAGCGGGGATGCATCCATGACGTTCTGTTTCTCACGGGGAGACTAAAATTTGTGTTGGTAATGAACAGGCCAAATTCAGCGCACAAAGTAAGTAAGCGCAACCCATTGTTATCGCATGAACCAACTCCATGAGGGCCCAAAACATTTGGCCACGCTGAGATTTCGGAGCCAACCCTAGCATTGAAGTCCCCCAAGAGAATCAGCTTATCAGCTGCCGGGACAGAGCATATGACAGATTCTAGATCAGAATAGAACTTGTCTTTGGCTTCATCTGGGTTTGTCATGGTGGGCGCATATGCGCTAATGAGGGTGGCTGACTGGCTTTTCCCAACTGGGATCCTGAGTGTCATTAGCCTGTCATTTATTTCAATTGGCATGGACTGCAAATTTCTGACAAGGTCATTTTTAATTGCAAACCCAACACCATGCTGTCTCGGTTCGACTGCACCCTTGCCTTTCCAGAAGAAGGTGTATCCACCACTGAGCTCTTTGAGTTGGCCACTATCAGGGAGTCTGGTCTCACTGAGTGCCACTATGTCCAGGTTGTACCTGCTGAGCTCAATGGTGTCACAAATCCCAGACTGGGAGATGTAATAAGTTATGACAGGACAACAATCACGAACGAACAAGTTTAACACTTAACAGAACAACCCATCAGACTCACACATTTATTAAACATAATTATACAGATAATAGCGCAATTACATACATTATATTATTGAAATTAACGGCCGTACAACGGCCTTATTCTCACACACACTCTCCCTCGGATCCACAACCCGGTAGTTACTCCTAAAGGCACTTCGGCCTCAGCCTCTCCCCTCAGGGTCTTAATAGCACATTAATAATTCACTGGCACCGCAGTCTCTCAATATCACCTTCCTATTGTCATACACCTTAGCACTCCCCTAGCACCTCAGCAGGGCAATAACACATTATCATTTCAATAGCCCCTCAACATGGCAATAGTACATTATTAGTTCCTAGCCCATCAACATGGCAATAGTACATTATCACATTCACGCTCATATCTACGTCCCTGTCCGTGGCCTGACTGCCACGACTTTATGTGCCTCTACTGTCCTGCACCGACAGCCTCACTCTTGGCCTATGTGTGGCCCCCGGCCCTATGCTGGCCTATCACTGTAGGCGGCGCTCTTTGGCCCGACCTCGGCACCTACAAGAATAACATTACATTGGTATAATACCCTACCATTTCTATTCACTCCACCTCTCCTTACAACCCATGAAGCGTACACACACTAGTTCACCTTTCACTCACCACACATCTTACGGTAACACACCTCCATCGGAGTACACACTACTCACTCGCGCTACAAATCCATGAACTCACTTTCATCTATCGCTCATGGCGCACATTGCTATATCCAATATCAAGGACTTCCACATTCCTCACATATACTTATTTACATCATGGTAATAGACGAATATAATATAATACATCAATCATAATTATCAATCAACGTTCTACCTACCAGTCATCACTGGAAAAACTCTCTCACTGGTCTCTCGACTGCTCCCCTTATGTCCGCCCGCTGGGCTCTTACTAGCGTCTGTTCAGTAGGACCTTCTAACTTGCAGTGATAGTAATACAGCGCTTTCGCCTCATTCAGACCCCCACCACTCATAACATGCACGCTTTTCTTCCTTGTCTACGTGCGTTAATTTTACTCTCTTCCTTTCACGTCTTTCCCTACTTGTCTGCCGTGAGCCCTTCTTACTCTACACCCGCTCTGTAGCAATCCCCTTAATTGCACTCACTCCACTCGTGACATCATCCCCCACCCCAAAAAAATTAATGCAATTAATTTCAAATCGCATCAAGATGACTGTCAACGAGTGAGTGTGAGCAATACCTACACTAAGAAATGACCTAGCAGTTCCCCTAGTATATAAAATACCGAAATCAGGGGAAAATATGGGGATCAATATGCCCTGCATTATGCATATATGTATCACATCATCAATAGCTAACTAAACACAAGACCTAATACAGAATCAAAAACCAATCAACCTATCAACCATTCTTCATATATTTATAATGTCAATATTTTAAAGTCGACTCATTCACACAGATCCTGTCAATGTTCCTGTCCTCCGATGTATAAGCTCCTGAACTCTTCCCCTAGGCTCGACTAAGGTAGTCGGCGATATGATTGCCGGTTCCTGGAATTGGTTGAATAACGAAGGTATACGGCTGCAAAGCCAATGCCCATCTAGACAAGCGTGGGCTGGACGAACGATTCTTCGACAAAAACGTTAGTGGCTTGTGGTCTGTCTGGATACAAAATTCTCGTCCCATGAGATAACGTCCTAATTTCTGGACGGACCACACAATGGCAAGACACTCCCGCTCTATCACAGAATACTTTCTTTCTCTCTGCAATAACTTCCTACTGACATAACATACAGGATGGAGACATTCGTTCTTCTCCTGCAGAAGACAAGCGCCGACACCAGAGTCCGACGCATCCGTTCTGAGGATAAAATTAGATCGAAAATCGGGTAATATCAGAATGGGTGACGATGATAATGCTGTCACCAAATTATCAAATGCTGTCTGACATTCAGACGTCCACTGGACCTTATCGGGTTGTCCCTTCTTAGTAAGGTCAGTAAGAGAATATGACAAGGAGGAAAAATTTGGAATGAACTTTCTGTAATAATTTAAAATTCCCACTAAGCTTCTGACTTGTTTCTTTGTTTTTGGGATTTGCAACCCTACTAACTTGTCAATTTTTGTTACTTCAGGTCTCTGAACACCTCTACCCACGATATGTCCTAAGAACACTATCTCCGGACATGCCAAATCCATCTTTGCGGGTTTAGCAGTTAACCCAAAATGACGTAATCGTTGAAAAATTACTGTTAGTGTCTGAATATGATCAGACCATGTCGACGTATGACATGCTATATCGTCAAAGAATGACACGACATTAGGTATGTCCTTTAATACCAGTATGAGAATACAGATACTCTGGTCTCTCATGAAACCTCTGCAGCATATCAACATGGAAAACCTTTACTGATCCATCAATGTGGATAGCGTAATCTACCTTCGAAACAACTCGCTCAATAACATAAGGACCTTTCCATGTCATAAATAACTTATTATGGTCCGTAGGTAACAACAATAGGACCTTGTCTCCTGGCTTAAAAATTATCAGTTTGGACCCTCTATCTTTATAGTTCTTTGCTCTTGCTGAAGCGATACTAGACGCTTCTTCTGCTATAGTGCGCGCTGAAGATAACCTTTCTCTTAAATCAACAAGGTCTATCGAAACCTTTTTAAACGGTTCCGAGACCGTGGGGATATTTTGAAGAGGAGCCTGGGGTGTACGACCCTTATGCGTCGTCTTTTGGCACGCACTGCACGTCTTACAATATAACCCTACATCTCTGTATACTGACGGCCAATAAAAATTTTTCAGAACTCTTTGCTTGGTTCCCGCACTTCCCATATGACCCGCTAATGGGACATCGTGTGCCAAATGCAATACTGTTGCGATCAGCAACGCTGGCACAACGACCTGCTTTAAAATGGAGGCCACCGTTACATACTTACGGAACAGAATGCCCGCCTGAACAACAAAGGAAGACGAGCCGTTCTTATATGTCCTCGTTTTCTCGGTTCGCGCTTCCCTAAAACATGGGTTTAATGATGGGTCCTCCCTTTGTAATCTCGCCAAGCGCTCTGGCGTGATATCTAGGTTGACCGCTGGCGTCGCCAAAGGTCTAATCTTATCTTTATCAGCTACCTGTCGACGTGTTTCGACCGCAGCGCAAAAGTCAATACCTTTTGATTGCGACCATGCCTGCACATTCTCCTCGGAAGGGGAAACTACCCGTGATACATTACCAATGATGAGCTGGGCGCCTGGAAAACAACCAACGACTGCTTCGACTTCCCCGCTAAGGAAAGGTGTATCTATCACTATTCTTGCCATGGGTAATTTCTCAATGGCCCCCGAAAATTGGATGCACGGGACAGTCTCACCTGTAAGCTGTGAATCCCCAATGCAGTCTCTATGCACTCCCACAACGGTAGATCCTGTATCTCGTAAAACCGAGACCGGTTCGTCCCCAACAAACCCCGGATAAACCATAAGACCACCTCCTGTATGACATGAATTTATAACGGGGATCTTTCTCCCACAAGGTAAAACACCGGAAGATAATAACTTCTCACAACTGGGACACTTAGAATACTGTCCGCCTCCGTTGTCCGATGTAACACACGCAGCCGCATGATGAAATTTATTAGGGGAACATGGACTGGAGCTACTGTCCACGTTCGCCGCTATCCTACCTGCACGGCAATTCACGCTGATGTGATCTGCTCTTCCGCAGTTCCAACACTTCGCGGCCCTACACTCGCGTGAAAAGTGACCCACGCGTCCGCAAGTCCAACACTCCGCTCCCTGTGCTGCACTAGGCCTGGGTCCCCGTGACCCATCGCGACCGGAACTAAAGTCCCTATGCCGTCGGTCATCGGCAAAGGTCACAAATCGCCCCCGGCCATTACCGCGACCTAGCCCTCCTGCTCGGTCAAACTTACCGGATCCATATATGCAGGTGATTGGTGATAGCCCCTACGCTGCCCCTGGGCTTGCCCACTATAGGCACCACGCTGACGCGACCTGTCCTTAAGTCCTGCCGGCGACCCCTCAACCACGGCGACGTACCCAGCATCTTGGACGTACGCCCTGGCGACTGGTTTGGACGGATGTGCCGTACGGTATGCTTCCGCCAACTTAGACGCCTCCTGCACCGTCGCGGGTTCGTTTTCTTTCAGGAAGGCCACCAGATCTTTATGGCACGACGCGTACAGCTGGTCACGGATCATTAGGTCTTTCAGTTTAGCAAAATCCGCGCCCACATGCGCCAAGTCTACCCAGTTCGCGAAATATTCCGTTAGTCTCGCGACGAAGGCAGCAAAGTCCTCCCTGGTATCCGCACGTGCTCGCCTAAACTGCTCCCGGAAATATTCCTCGGTACGCGCAAATCGGCGAAGCAGCAAAGCCTTCAGCTTATCGTAATCTTGCACGTCTTCGCGCTGTAGCTCTTTAAAGTAGGTTAACGCTCGCCCCTGCAATAGAGACGCCAGGTACGTGGACCATAATTCCTTATTTTCCCCCCATTGCAATTGTGCGTTCAGTTCGAACCTGTAAAGGAAGGCGTCTATGTCGTCCTTCCGGTCGTCGAACGTAGGGAGCTTAATCCTAACGCCACCTTTATTGTGTACCTGCCGCTCAACTGTTTCTGTTGGCGCATTCTTTTTGATTTCCAACTCGGCGATCTTTACTTGCGCCTCTATCTCCTTTAACTTTATCTCCCGTTCTTGAGCTTCTATCTCCCTTAACTTTAACTCCCTCTCCTGCTCCTGAGCCTTAGCCTCTCTTTCTTGTTGCTGAGCCTTAGCCTCTCTTTCTT
Organism: Onchidella celtica; assembly: GCA_963931925.1. NCBI lineage: Eukaryota > Metazoa > Mollusca > Gastropoda > Systellommatophora > Onchidiidae > Onchidella > Onchidella celtica. The sequence goes on along the minus strand of OZ007581.1, from coordinate 20,246,227 downwards.
GTTGCTGAGCCTTAGCCTCTCTTTCCTCTTCTCTCTGTCGCTCTTGAGCCTCTTTTTCTCGCTCTCTATCCTTAGCACGCTCATCGCGCAAATCCGCCTGCTGTTCTTTAATCCAGCCGCGTAGCTCCTCTCCCTCCAGGGCAAGTTCCTTACCCAACTTCATTAGTTGTTGGAGTTCCGCCATTTCACAGATTTATGGTTATGGTATGTATTATAAAAACGGCTAACCTGTCGGTATGATCACTAACGACACGACCAGAGACCTGAGATCACACCAGATA